>QVXC01000008.1:0-226275 GCA_003501895.1 Phaeosphaeria sp. A1 3.1a
TCGGGCCGAACCACCCCTGTACTTGCTCCGTGCGTTGACCAGGGGGTGGGAAAAGACTTTTGAAATGCACCTCCGTATATGAAGCCAATATTTGCCTCTCGTATTATCGCGAACACAAGGCCTCCGCCATCGGCGCCGATGGAACCATACCCGAGAAGATGTGCAAGATCGACGCGATCCAGCAAAAGCTCGCCATGATCTTCGGGTGGCAGGAAACGTATGTCAAGCCCGGGGGTGTGCAGTGGTTGTATGGTCCAGGACATGTAGCTGACTTCGTACCCACACTCTAGGTTCGACGCCATCCCGGCTGTTCTGCTCGCTGTCCCTTTCGGGACCCTTGCAGATAGGATCGGTCGAAAATGGATCTTCACTGCCAGCCTGATGGGCCTGCAGCTGAACTCTGCATGGGTCTTGCTCATCTGTAAGCCACACTCCTGGGTAAATCTGGGGATCCGGGGTAACTAACTTGCAACAGGCTATTTCAAGACTTTGCCGCTGCAGTGGACATGGTTGTCATCGGCCTTTTTTGTCATCGGCGGTGGGCCCCTGGTCAGCGTTGCACTCGCATTGTCCATGATCGCAGACATCGCGCCCCCGGAGAAGCGCACGACCATCTTTCTGTATCTTACTGCATCCGTCTTGGTTGCTGAGATGTGCGCACCACTCATGGCTGCAAAGCTCATGGAGAAGGGCGATTGGTTGCCATTGTTACTGGCGCTGGGTATACAGCAGGTCGGCATTTGCATCGCATTCTTCTTCCCAGAGACGCTGCATCTGCGGGACTTGCCGGAGCCAAAGGACAACGACGATCAAAGCATTGAACTGCAACCCAAAGGTGGCCACTTCACGCTGCGGGCGCAGCTGCGGAATTTCCGCGTTGCGTACACCTTCCTCAGGAGCGATTTCCAACTAGGGCTGGTCGTCTTCTCCTTCATGGCTAACAGGCTCGGCAGACAAGCCATGACTCTCTTGGTCCGTTACGCGTCCAAGCGGTATGAATGGCAGATCAAGGATGCAGCTTATTTGCTGTCTTTTCGTGCTGCTGCAAATCTTGTAGCAGTCGCCGTCTTCCTTCCATTGGTCAATTGGTTCCTCCTCAAGTACCTCCGATATCCTTCACATTGGGCGGACCTCTGGATAGCACGAGGCTCCATAATCGTGAGCACAATCTCGTTCGTCATAATGGGCATCGCCGCACATCCGGCCTTGCTTGTCATCGGCTTACTCATCTACAATCTTGGAACTGGTTACAACGCAGCTATGCGCTCTGTGGCCATCCACGTTGTCGGCGGCCAAGCGAGTCCGGACGTTGGCAAGCTGATGAGTACTATCGCCATTGTAGAGGCGATTGGAGCTATGATAGCTGGACCTCTACTAAACCAACTGTTTCAATGGGGCATGGATCTTGGCAGTGCCTGGCTCGGCCTGCCTTTCCTGGCATCTGTGCTTATTCTCGCTGCGATGACTGTCCTCACTTTCGTGATTACGGTCAAAGATCGTGAGGTTGGTTATGTTCAAGTACATGCAGACGAGGATTCAGAAGACGAGTTAGGCCGCACTTCTGCTCTTGACGATGGGCCCGACCCACGGCGGGTACTCTGAGACACTCATTTTCATCTTTCCGTTGCTCAAGGGAGCCCGTACTTTCACGAAATCTCATGATACAGCAAAGAATAGCAAGATGAGACCATGGCAACCCTATGCTTATGTTGCATTCACCACATCAAGACCTTGTGCATTCAGCCAGCTTTCGTGTGTTCGGAACGTTCCTGCCCTAACGAACGAAGTGCGCTGGCTTCTTGTAAAACAGGAAGCTGCGACACACGGCAGGACAACAACCACAATGGTAGTAGCCCTCGCCCCTCCTTCACTTATTCTTGTACCTCTTCGAAATCCTCTGAGCCGCTCCAAGCTCTTGTTTGGCCGCCTGTCGCCAGTGCTGCCACCGCTCAGCGACACCACTTCAGCAGAGTCTGTCTCGTTGGATAATTGTCTTACTGTTTCTTCTCAGCGCCATTATTTTATTGACCAAGCCCGATGCTCGCCCGCGCATCAAGCGATGCAGGCGTCCGTCTCCGTCGCTCCAAATCCGCATCGACCGTCCACAGGCATCCACCTCCAATTCTGCCATCATCGGACCCAGATGCAGCGAAGCAGCAGGCCCTAGCTGCCGCGACCGCAGCTTTCGCTCGTGCACAGGCTCAGGATGCCGCAAACCCAAGGACGCGTGGCAATTCAGATGTCTCACGTTCAAAGAGCAATGCCAGCCGCAAGTCAAACAAGATGCAGGGCCAAGGCAGTCACTTTCCAGCTCGCGGATCCAGCTTTCGCTCTTCCCAGGAGCATGCTTCGATACGGGAGCGTCCAGCAGACATCCAGAAGTACCCACCTTCGGAACCCGCGCCCAATAGAGGAAAGACGACTTCTACTGCCAGACCTCTTTCGACGCAGCCGTCTATCGCCTTCAGCGATATGTCGCGACCCAGCACACAGCCAAAGCCTGGCAGGTCGGGTGCCTCTATCTCGACCACCTCGCAGCAGATACGCAAGGCTCGATCCATGTATTATGCCAGCAGTGTACAGACTGGCTCGCCCATTGCCCGGCCACCCACAATGTACCTGACAACACCTCCGACCTCAGACGCAACGCCCACTCTGGAAGTCCCGAACGTTCTTCCATCTTCACGGAGAGTGGGACCCTCGCCACTCTCAGAGCCCCGCATACCAGTGCTGGTTGCAGAGGATGAGTCTGTCGATAAGGCTCGCGATTCGTATCTGCAATCATTCCAACAGCGCTCCGTCAAGCACAGGCCTTCACTATTCCTGGCCCCGTTCATCAAAAGACAGGATCGCGGGAAAGAGAAGAGCAAGCACGTTGGATCAGGCTTTGCTTTCGTGCCCGCCGCCAATGAGCATACACCAGTGGACTCGACGGTAGACGTGGCTCTTGATGATTTCATGCCGCAAGTCGACAAGAAAGACAAGAGGTCTTTCTCGGGCTCTCTCAAAAGCAAGATCAAACGAGTATTCCGGCGTTCTTCAAAACAATCATCGAGCCTACCTGTTCAGCAGATCCAAGCGAGCCGCGAATACTTCGGCAGTGAATCTGTCAACGTGGACGATGCGAGCGACTTATATGCCATCCCCAGCCCAGACGATGACATGTTACAGCGAGTCCGGGCACGGACACCATCTCTGGAGCCGCGCCGGTCCAGTCTTGTACGGCCTGGGTCTCGCACAAGCAGTAACGGAAGTGCCCGCAGTCACCTTAGTGCTCGTAGTAATCGCAGCCTCCATAGCGAAGCACATGCCACCAACCCCTCTGCGTCACGTGTGACTAGCTGGGGCACAACAGCGACAATGGACACCCTGACGCATCGAGCCTTGAAGCGGATGACGGTCATACACGAGTCGAAGGACAGCATCGGGAGTGAAGCAGATCAAGCTGCGTTCTTGGTTACAAGACGTAAGTCGCTGCCTTCTGCTAGTCTGGCTGCTTTTCGCGAGCCCATGCCTATGGAAAGCCTACTCGAAGAGTCTTCGACACCTGTCGATCCAAAACGAGTGTTCTCTGCCTTGATGAAGGAAATACGGACTTCGAGCTCACCGGAAAGGGCCCCCGACCAGTCGAGTCGCACACCTGGAGCAGAAAGCGACGTTTTCGAGTCCAGCAAAACGAAGATACTACATGTTGGGGTTGTACAGTCAGATGCTGCCAAGGATTTGCGTGCGAGTGTGAGCACAGATCGACGTCCCCCTTCCCGGTGTCCTCCCAGCGCCGCTGCGCAGAGTATCCAAAGCAAGAGTAGCTCGATCCGATCGCTTGGAAGAGCTATTAGGTCAACCATTCGCACCGTCACCCCTGTTGAGCAGCGTTCCTCGCCGTGTCCAGAGCGACCAGTTAGTGTATGTGGGACTGTGCGCATTCCTAGTAATGACGTACAAGAATCGGCCGTGGCCACAACACCTAACAATGACGAGGACTGTATCGATGTTGATGCTAGGTCAGTACAATCAATGTTAAGGTCTACACGTATACTGATGCTTACAGGCCGAACCGACATACCGCCACGCCGAAGCCCTTCTCGCCTTCACCCACACAGATCGAGAAGCGCATTGAGCGAGCCAGAGATCGTTGGAAAACCCCATTAGACGACGTTGAGCAAGTGCAATTCCCTCGCGAGACCGACAGGACATATAACGTGGCAAATTTCACGCATCAGACCATCACAGACCATCAACATCATCGTGAAAGCCTGGAGCAAATCGAGCTTCTGCGGACCGACGTACCAGTACCGTTTGGAGCCCCCGTTTCGCCGCCCACTCGCCGTGTAATGTCGCCTTTGTCTCCGAGTATCTACTCCAGGAACACGGACGGTGCCAGCATCCTGCCCAATGACAGTGCCACGTCGCTGAATGGGCCGAATGAACTCGGGCGCCACCATGATGGAGGCTCTGCTGTCATCCTGACCAGCCAATCAGTTCGTAGCTATGTTGTCGGGACGCCTTCGCCTCGCCGAACAAACTCTACTCGTTCCAGCCGCGATTGGAAAGCCTGGTTATCTCATGAAGTCTCTAGCATGGAGTTCACAAGCCAGGAGGATTTGACCATCAGCGAACAGTACCTCACACCCTCAAAGAATCATGAGATCGACGGCGGGCATACATCGCAGGTGGAAGAGGACGATACAACCGTGATCCTGCGGCGTTCGACCGATACCGCACAGGCAGTCCCCAAGCAGGAGACTCTTCCGGCTGTGGAGAACAGTCCCGAGGTATCAAGGAAGGCATCGAGCTCGCAAGAAACTGAGCAAGATACTATCAAAAAAGTCGACTGTGTCATTACCGAGTGCCAGACGAGCACAGACACAGTCAAAGAAGAGTTGCGCAGCAGCACACCCGCAAGCACCGAGCAACTTCAGCCACACCGATTATCTAGACCGGGCTCAAGCAGCCTGCTCTCCGCGTATCGACCAGCTTCAAGGCCGACTTCCAGTCTCTCCATGACGCAGCGTTTTATCGACACGCCGCTGTCTGCGCGTATGAACGATCGCTTTCCATTCATCAACACTGGCCGTCGGTCAAGCAGCAATAGCGCCAGATCGTCCCGTCTCTCTCGGTCACCCCCCGAAAGTGTCTCTTCGTCCTTGAAGTCGTCGAAAGCAGCGCCTAGTCCTAGGATATATTCGGACTTGTCTGTCCCCACCTTGCAAACTTCGCAAGTAACATCCAATGTTGCCATGGAGAACCACGTGGACGGGTCCAGCACCAAGGAGAATGTCACACCGCCCTCGATTGGTTCTACCAAAGCCAGCCAAAGGCCCCATATCTTACCATTGGGGTCAATGTCGCGTCCAAAGTCTTTGCAGCCGCTGTCGTCTACAGCACTCAACCGTGGTTCTGGCAATGCCGGCCAATATATGTCAAACATTCCTGGGCTCAAGCACTCCAAACATAGCTCGACGTCAGGTGCCTCGCCTACGCGACCCCGAATTCAAGCAACCATCAGAATCACATCCCCGGAACAGCTCAATCGTCGCCCAAAGAGTGCTTTCGACCTTCGTGCGACCCGCACAGCGCTGACACGTCCAGCGTCCGAACTCCGCCGACCTGCATTGAACCTGAAGGCTTCGACTGACTCTTTCGCTATGACCAAAGAGCCAAGTCCCGGCGCCGAGCAGCGCTTCATCGATAGCGTCCTTGAAGAAGGCGAGCGTAGTGGAAGCAATACGCCTGGACAGCGCATGGCAGACCACTTTTTGCGCGAGAGGAAGAGCACTGGCGTGCTGTTGGGAGGAATGCAGCGTGGTTCTCGAACATTAGTTAGGGAGGACACTCCCGCATTCCTTTAATTGTGGGTGCATATTTCGGATGAGGGCAAGTACGGAACATGAATATCCATACATATGCTTCGCCACGTTCTCAGCTTGGCTAGTTTGACTGCGCGTTTCCGAGGGTCCGGACGCGCAATGTTGAATAATGGATGTCGTCGGTTGGATATGGGATTGTGTCTACTTTGCACATCACATAGCCAATATTGTATGGTAGTACTTGTAATACACAATTGTATCTTTATGAGTACCAACGCTTTACGGTGATGTGGCAAAGTTGATTGTGGCTAAATGAGCATGAAGAGAACTACCCGAAACTAGTCACTACAGCGCATCTTCAACCGCTCAACGACTGCCAAGTCACAGCCGGACATGTGGTTCGGAGTTGTACCTGCATCGAAGACCTACGGAGCACAGGCTGGGCAAGATACCAAGCTTCGCCTATCTCAAGGTCCTGAGCAGCCAATACGATCAGACCTCCAACCTCGTAGGAGCAACAAGCTTTCCGCGCCATGATGATATACGAACAGGGCCTCGTATACCCTGCCACTTGCATAGGTCATCGAGTACCCCGCCACATGGCATAAGTACCTTTGCTCCACGTCTACGAGTCAAACACTCATTGCCAGTGTTCTTAAAAGTCGGATCTCGAGATGGCGCAAAGCATAGCCGACCTCTCGCAAGCCATTGCGCACCACACGAATCTTCTCAATAAGTATTTCGCAGACAACAACCTCCCCGCACCAACGTTCGCGGCCGACGCGCCTGTCGATTACAATCTTCCACCGGAACTAGAGCAGTCTCGCAATGTGGTGATTGCAGCGACGCAGGACTTACACGATATCCTGCTTGGGCCGAGGGAGTTGTTGTTTGCACATACGCATAATCTTCTCTTACCCCTGCATTTCATATATGAGTACAAGATTGCGAAGATGGTGCCGATTGAGGGGTCGATTGGGTATGAAGAGCTGGCGGAGAAAGTGGGGCTGGATGCTGATCGGGCGAGGAGGATTTTGAGGTTGGGGATTGCGAGGCGGGTTTTTATGGAGCCGGAGGAAGGTAAGCTGAGATGGCAGTTCATGAAAGAGGTGGGACGTCTGGCTAACGCTCATTGTAGGAAGAATCGCACACTCGAGTGCGAGTAGATTGATGGCTGAAGATGAGAGGATGGAAGCGTGGGTTGGAGCGGGCATACATGACATGGCGCCAGCGGCAGGGAGGGTAGTGGAGGCGTTTGGGAAGTGGGGGAAGGGAGTTGGGGTTGGGGAGACTGTAAGTCACTGACCTTTATTGACCTTCACGTTCAGACGTACTGACGCAGTGTCAGGGCTTTGCATTGGCGAACGATGGGAAGTCCTTCTATGAAGTGCTCGTCTCCGACCCCCTGCGCGCGAAACGCTTCGGCCTCGCAATGAGCAACTATACTCTCGGCGACGGTTACTCTCTGCAACACGTCGTATCGGGCTTCGATTGGGCATCCCTCTCGCCCAAAGCCCACGTCGTTGACATTGGCGGCTCCCTAGGCGACGTAGGCTTCGCACTAGCTACTTCCTTTCCTTTTCTGGACATCACAGTGCAAGACCTACCCGACGTCATCTCGCAATGCAAGCCCAAGGACGGTGTGAATGTGCAGTTCGCTGCGCATGACTTCTTCAACGAACAGCCTGTCAAGGATGCAGATGTATATCTTCTGAGATGGATCCTACATAACTGGCCTGACGCCTATTGTCACAAGATCCTCAATGCCCTCATCCCAGCTCTCAAGAAAGGAGCAAAGGTACTGATTATGGATGGGGTAACGCCACCTATGGGCGTACTGCCGAACACGATCGAGAGGAAGGTGAGGGAGATGGATGTGACGATGATGGAAATTGGAAATGCGAAGGAGAGGAGCGAGGCGGAGTGGAAGGCCTTGGTCGGGGAAGTAGATGGAGGGTTTCTTTGGAAGGGGGTGAAAACGTCTGAGGGGAGTAGATTGAGTGTTTTGGAGTGGGAATGGGCGGGATGAGCAGACATGGTCATAAGATGTGGAGAGATGCAGGCTGCGTAAGCCGACTGACGTGCATCTATTGACTTATTTCCGAATAGCTTGGACCTGAGTCAAAATCGCTGAGGCTTGCCTGTCGAAAAGCTTATGAGAACTTCATGCTGATCGGATTGGGGACTTAAGAGAGTGTTTGCGTCTTGTGTTCATTGTGCACGCGCTGTGGAACATGCCTACTCCGATTCATCGTTGTGTGGATCTGTTGAGAATGTATGGTTGCACAAGCTTGCAACTGTGGCTTTTGCCTCCCTGCAAACTTTCCTTTGTTTACAACAGCCCTTCATCGTAGTGCAATTATCGTGAGCAGGAACATGCGAAGACGCAATTTGTACAACCTCCCGGCGCGTTTGGTCACGCATGTTCTGATGCAAACGTCACATCTCGCGGAGCCTAGAAAGAAACTTCAAATCGCGACGATCCGAAACGACACAATATGGGGACCCCACAAGTCCATATCCTGAGTCGCACGACATATATGAGTCGTCGATCAGCCTGTCGGTAGTCGTTGTCAAGAAGCCGAGACATCCATGTTGCCGAAGATTGTCAGCTTCGCTACCAGACAACAAACTTCCCCACATTTCCAGACTTTCTCTACAGGTCGGCAGTCACGCGACGTTCGAATACATCAACGGCGAGGAGAGACGGAAAACAAATTCAAAGTGCGAACTTGGTAGTAACATTACGTTCCCAGATGCGTCGCCCATAACACCGTCACAATGCTGTCTACCTAAGTACTCCTGTTGTTGTAATCTATCCAACAATGCACCATGCCTTCGCCCAAACTCCCCTATGCAACACTTTTCTCACCACACCTAGAAGTCCCACAGCGTTCCAAAAGCATGCAACCCCGCCGCCCTACACCCCTGCATCATCTCATCGTTGCCCTGCATGTTTGACGTGATGAAAATGACCTCTGCGCCAAACCTCGTCCACGTATCCTTGAGCAGCTCCATCGTATCAGGGCGTCCACCCCTCTGCTTTGAGTCCCAGAGAATCATGCGCTCAGGCTCAATGTGCTTCTTGATCAGGCCTGTTATGGTGGGTCCAAAGGTGCGCTCCTGGTCGGAGCCGATCCAGATGAGGAACCAGTCTGGGGATTGGATGCATGTGGAGAGCGCGGCGCCGATTCCGGTGCCGGTGCAGATGCGGATGCCGCGCTTGAACATTGCGGAGGCGTGGCCGACGCCAGCTGGATGGTGTTAGTACGTTGTGTTTATGATGGTTGGGAAGGACTACGTACCAAACTTGAGCTCACGTGTCCATACTGTCTTGGGTGGGTTAGCGACGAGGCTTTTGGTGAAGTCGCCTTGCACACCGCAGATCATGTAGTGGTGTGTGGACTTGCGACCTTGGCTGATGATGCCGAAGGCGTGGTACTCCATGATCGATGTGCGACTGATGCGGCCCAGAAGGCCTTGTTGCATGCCGCGCTCGAAGCGGAGAACTGCGACCTTGGGAGATGGGATCTCGACTTCGACTGGCACTTCGCGAAGGGTGACCCAGGGGATGAGGATGCTGACATCTGTTAGAAGACGCTACACAACCTGATGTGTTACTAACAAGATGGTCATGAATACGGCGAACCACAGTTCTTGCGCACTCAATAGCGAGTGGGCATTGGTATTCCATTCACCGCGCTTGATGTCGTAGAGGTCACCCATGACAACAAAGACCCAGGTCATCTGAAAGCTATCAGCACCTTACTAGGGTATGGTGGGATCTTCGAAACTCACAGCAAGGCCGAGCCAGCCAACAAAGCGATGATGCTTCTCAAACACATTATGGTAAGTACTATTTCACGTGTTAGTCATTGCGTTGCAAAACTGAGCTCGGATTGACAAACTTCCGAATCCAGGGAAAAGCGCTCAAGACTGAAATGATAATGAAACAGCAGGTGATGATGCCGCTCGCGACAACAGCTGGATGCTGCACGGCCCGATACCGAATGATGTCGACGATCTTGTACACTAGCCATCTGCGAACAAGGTTAGCACGATCCGTCTTTAGCGAAGGCTTACTTACGCTGCTCCGGATAGAGCACATCCCGAATGTATGCCTCCTACATGCTGCAGGACAGATGTGGCTGCATACTTGACGCAAAGCGGGGCCCACTAATCATGTTCGATCAGCTGGATTCAATCTGTTCTCGGGCTAGCACTTACGCCTCGTAGACCGTATATACAGACTAGGTAGAGAAATCGCATCCAGAGTTCATTGCGGAACAGAATTGCGCTGAGCAGATTGCCCAGTACCATCGCTCCGAGATGGTTCTCTGCGTAAGGAAATCGACCAAGCGCTGCCATGATGATGCCGATCAAGTTAAGCGAGACGATGAGTGTGAAGAATTTTCGATATGTGTTGAACCACAGGTCGGCAAGGATCCATTTTGGTGTCTTTGGTTTCACTGGGGCCGGCTTTTTGGGCACCTTGGTCTCCAGTGCTGTGGCATTGATGGATCCTCGTCTGACTGCTGGACTTGCTGTCGGCCATGAGAGTGACAAGTCGGGTATGCTGGGATTTGGTGTGATGCCCTCGTGAACAGGTGACAAAGGAGATAGGTGTGTGTGGACGCGCAAGCTGTTCTGTTGACCGACATATGCAAATGGCGGAGGTGCTGTCAGCTCCATGGTGTTGTCGTAAATGCCCTTCTCCGCATCGTCTATCGAGTCATTGCTCAGGTCACGAGCAAGGTGAGCTCGTGGTTGGTCAACCATTGTGATTCGTGAAGCTGGTTGCGCGACGTTCGAGACGTGTATGCTGAGCGATACACCGGCAGGGGTGGAGGCGTCGAGACAAAGATGCTGAGAAAGCTGGAGCAGGGGTGAATGGAGTTCGAATTCATCCGTGGGGTGCAGTCTTATTCACTGTCTGACGGCCAAGCCCCACCACTGGGGCATCGAGTGACTGCCCTGACGCAAACGACCTTTCACCGTCAGATAGACGCATTCACTTGGCTAGCCCGATTTGCCGCCCGCATTATGAGCCCAGTATGAAGCTAGATCGAGAAATTGGTCTAGCACGAGGGCAACTGCCGCCCGTGCTCGTTGTTACACGGAGCTCAGCCCCATCTCGACCGTCGGACATTTAGATGCAGGATATTACTCTTCTCGTAGGGCTTGCCTTGTATTCCTGCCATGGATTGCCCGCATTATGAGGAGCGCCCCACTACCGAACCCGAATAAATGAGATATCTTTAGGCAACTACCGAGCGTCGTTCGTTGGTCAGAAGAAATAACGACTCGATCCATGAGTACATATTCGCATCCTTCGCTCTTCAACCAGCCACCGGGTCACTGGACGTTAGTGAGAAGGTTCGTGACTTCCTTCGCGTGGTGTAATATTGGGCATCTGCGTGCCCCCGGTCCGATGTCCGAACTTAATTGTTTATCTTTTCCACGTGTCAGGCGACAGCTTACAGCAGCCATAATCCGGGGTTAATTTGGGTGATTGGGGCTCAAAATGACAGCTATCTTATCAGCGCAATACGCGGAACTGTACATGTGTACGTACCTAGCATGATATCATCACACAGCATATGTGCAGAATTGCAGGAGTGGGTGTCTGAGGAGGATGTGTACCTGTGATCTACGCGAGGCTGTGTCCCACCGCCGAAATTTCTCGAACGACTTTATCTCGTATTGGCACCGCTCTTGATCTATCGCGCTGGGCATGGTTATCCAGATCGAATGCTCGAGTGCTAGCCATGCCAGTCCGTATAAAGCCACTTGCTGCTCAAACGCGTCATTGTGCTCGTTTCTCGTCTTCAGACCTGCAATTAGCATGCTAAGTTGTCAGGTAGCGGGGTGGTGAAGCCATGATCTTCGCCAAATACGCTGCAATTGAGTTCTGGTATACGGATCAAGCGCCACCAGCCAATGCGTGAAAGTACTCCTAAGCTTACCATCGCGATACACTCAGCAGAAGCCATAGGCTACACAGTGTCACCAACAGCTGATGAAAATCGATACACCTCTTTCTCTTAGACAATTTATCTCCGCCAGTGATTTAGAGTGCTGCTCCCCCTTAGTTGCGGTCTTGTCGGATTAGCATCGATTAGGCTTAGCTCCGCAATCTCGGTCCATCCGCCACGGATGGCTGTAGAGCCGGGGGTTCTAGCGTCGGGATGAGGTGTGTCCTGCGGATCGATACATTACTTCATCACGTGCCGTGTCGCTCAGTGTCGTTCTTGGCATATGAAGGACACATTGGGCGTATCCGTGGGGTTCTTGGAACGGACCGCCTTTGGCTCTAGTGCGGCTCCTTGGATCGCGATGCTTGAATGATCGGAGGTACATCGGTACACAATCGAGATAGGTTACGGGAACTTTCATACTCGGCATTGCGAATGCAGTTTTTTCGCAGCTTCCCTTGTGCGGTACGTTTTGGACGTTTGATTCTGGAGATAGCTGACCCTCAGACACAAGAAAGCGTTTGAATGTAGTGAAACCTAGCTTTCCGCGCGCTCAACTGCTGTTGACACAAGCACAAAGGTATCAGTCAATAATCGAAAGATGCCATACGTTGTTGTTATTCTAGAAGGCTTCCAGTGCCTAGGGAGCTTCACCTTGGCAGCGATAAGTCACAAGGCGCGTCCAGCGGCAGCCCGCTCCGCAAATGCCGGAGGCGATCGGAGGATGAAATTCTTGGATTCCTAAACATGTACATGTGGGGGCTTAGGCGACCGCTCCGCACTCCGAGATTTCCAGAAAGATGTTGTGGTGTGGAGAAGTCTGGAGAAGGAGGTTCTGTGCTCCCCACGCACCCAAAACGGCCTAAGTATGACGTAGCACTTAATATAACATAACCCTCTATCTCCACCAATGCACGCAGCCTCAACCTCATCTTACTGCCATGCAGATGCAACACCTAGTAGCTCAATATTGAGCAAGTTTGGTGTTGCCATAAAACGGGTGTACGGGCCTGTACCGGCTGGACCGCTTCGTCATCAATCAGCTTCTGTCTTGCAACTCCCAGTGGTTGCTAGTCATCACGAACACCATATCGCAAATTACAAGATACATTGCCAGTTTCGCTGCGTTCTTGGCTAAGATCACTGTGACTTCGAGTCAGTCTGGCCCAAAGTTCTAGTCGAGTTCTAGCCTCTGTCGTGGAGCACTGGCAATTTCGGGTCGAGAATAGATTAACAGCCGCAAGTCATGCGACCTCTACCACGAACCAGGAAAATGTCACGAAAATTGCGTCTCATCTGCTATTATTACTCCAGCCATGAAACATTGGGCCAAACAGAACTCCTGAAAGCTACCTAGGCAAGTCTGAAGTTGAAACAAAGTCTTGTGACGAGGCATGCTCGGCGCACATGCACAATATCTCTAGCAACTCCAGAGGTCGACAAGATGTGTCGCAATGGTGCGAGTCAAAGAATAAGCCTTGAGGCTAGGGGTCCGTTGACACACTTGACAGCACTGTGCACACCTACTCGGTCATGCGCAGAAGTCTTAGAAGCCCTTCAGCTCAAAGCCTGCTGCTTTGTCTCGGATACAATGTTGTTGTCTTTCTACGACAGCCTTTGTTGCATTGTCTGTAATACACCTCTCAAGGTTTCGGCTTTTGCGAGGATGAAGCTGCGCATATTCAGACTTCAGCAGGTACAGTTACTTCTGCGCGAAGGATATCATAGCGACCAGTTGCTTCAAATATCAATCTCATCAGGATGGCATCCATAACGACGATCCATGCCAAAACAGCGCTGAGAGATTTGGCGATCGTGTCATTTTATTCAGCACTCACTGTTACTCTAGGAGCTTGCGCAGGTCATCAGAGAATAGGTGGTGCCCTCCCCCGGACTCGAGCCCACGCAACCCGAAGGCAGTTCCGACGCGTCACATCTCTTCCAGTCGAGGTTAGAGAGATGATCTACGAACACGCGATGCGCAGTGGAGGCCACTTCGACATTCCTACGTCTGTAGTCTGTCGAGCAGCACATACGAGCTACGTATTTCATAACCAAATACCCGCAGCGTGCTTCTCGAACACTGTTGAACGACTCGTAGCTGCCTCTGTTTTCATTCGTAACTTTCCACTCTTTCTCACTCGCGAGTTAGATGCTGCTAGAATGACAGCGTGGCTAGAGCAGTTTGGTCACAGGCATGGCTTCTGTTCAGCAAATCACATGCAACTGAACTATGTGCCGAGCAATCGGCATCAGAGCCTCTTCTATAGGATCCAGCTCGCGCGACATTGTCCTGGACTGCGTATCCTGACCATATCCGTACCATTAGATGAGATCAGTGTCTTCAGTCAAGTAACCAAGACTAGGTTACAGTTGGGTACCCTACTCGAATGTGGACAGCTGCGCAAGGTTGATTTTGTCATCTCAGACAGAAATGGATTCCAGCATGTCGCTCAAAGCTTCAGAGCGGCCACATTTAAAAGCATAGTTCAAGAAATTGCGACGGACTTCGAGGGTAGGCATGGAAGGGCGTTGGAAGTAAAGGTCGACGTCTCGGACAACAATGGTAGAATCTTGGCACGTTTACCGTAGCTGGATTCAACTTCAGCTATAGAAGCGATACATTCCACAAACAATTCGAGGATAAGTATCTTAACATACCTTACGCAGTGTTGTTTCACAGTGTAGGTGGTACGTCCAGACTGTAAGGTCACGTGTGCGACATTCACCGCCTACCTAGGCAGAGCGAGGTCAGTGCTGGTGCTAGCACAACGCAGTCTTGGCAGCGCACTTGCCCGAAGGCTTACTTCTAGACTCAATTTCTTCCCACAGACCAAGAAACTGATCGCTCACGAAGCACAGCCACAACATGTCGACTTCTTACAACCACCTCGCGGAACTTCCTCCAGGATTCTCGGCCAATCGGAAAATATCTCTCTACGCGCCCAACGACGAAGGGAATACCGACGACGAATACACCGTAGCTCGAGCTATGGCATCTGGACCATATTACACAGCGACCGGCTTCTACCCAGGTGTGACAAATGTACCCGAGAAATACATCCCAACAAGCCCAGAGCTCGAAGTCGGAAAAGACGACGACGACCACTCAGACTCACTTTCCGCCTCTGGCGATCTGATCGGTGAGCTGGCCGTGGAGTACTGGCAGCAGCAGAAGAAGAAGCAATACCGGCGGTGGGAGGAGGAGGAACACTGGCGGTGGGAGAAGCTTCTGGCCGCCGTTCCCGTCGCCACAAGGCCTGTCTCAACCAACGCGCCGTGTGAGGCTCCCAAATTTCCGAGGTTCCTCCAGCTTCCCGCTGAGATCCGAGAGATGATCTATGGACATGTGTTCCGCAAGGGCAACAACTTCAATGCGGCACTAAGACTCGTTGACCCGGACCCAAAGTCATGCAAGTTCTCGGCGCCGTCACAATCACCCAGGAAGTCACGTCCACCACGTCTCCCGGCTGTATGCTTGACAAACAAACTCGAGCACCAAGTTGCTACAAGGGTCCTGGCGCGCGGCGTGGGTATCCATCTCCGAGCTGATGGGGATGCGAAAGCGATGGCCAAGTTTCTCACAAGCATTGCGAGTGATCCGAATGCGTCTCTGACACATATCAAGAGGGCAGAGGTGGAATATCACGGCCCATATCGTGGCAAGGGCATATACCGGAAAGTGGGTCTCGCTAACGACCTCATATTCATCCGCCAATGTTCGCAGCTACGCGATATCACCATTAGTGTTCCGGTCCATCACTTTTTCCACTACCTAGAACTACAATACCGGGGTGTGTTCAGCCCACGCGAACTTGGGGTAAAGCTTGATCTTAATCTGCTCCGTCCCTGTACCATGTTGCGATGCTTCACTCTCCTCAGCCGGCCCAACTGGCGCCTCGGATTCCATCAGGATTGGACTGACGACGGATTGCTGGATGAATCGACAGTATTGGTTGACTGGATAAAGCGTAAGGTCTTGTCTAATCACAAGGACTGGTCTACCAAGCTGGTCTACACCAGCGGCACCAAGGTACCTTTCCTGACTCCGAGTGGTCATCCGATGGGCAGGCGAGCAGACGTGAACCTAAGCCTGGTGAGAGGCTTCGCGCTCGAATCTGCTCCGTAGAGGTCTAGAGGTCAAGAGTTGGTCTGTGTATGAAAGATGATACAAGGATGCAAGATGGAGCAATGAATACTCCTTTCCGGGGAACTCAATGTACACAGTCACGGTCAAACATCAAGCATGTCGGCAATCAATTCCGGACACGGTTTTCTTTTCCTTTCGCTTTCCCCCCCAATCCCCGTCAGCTCATCGAACTTCACATAGACTCATAATGAAATTCTCGGTTTTTCAAGCTCTTGCAATCATTAGTGATCTTCGTCCCTATGCTAAGTGCATAACGCCCTGGCTTCCAAACCAGCAGTGTCCAAATCTAACATTTTCAAATTTCATCCAATGCGCGAGCTTTCCGCTTGCTTCATGCTCTTCAACAGCTACTTAGCCCACCAACAGTCGTATATCCTGAACGTGGGAGCGATGGCCAAAACAATTTGCCAAGTTCCATGTGTCGTAAAATATGGTACGAATACGAATGATCGGAAAGACCCAAAGCTGTTGCCTGGCAATTTCGATGGGTCAAGAGCCTATCCTCGTCTCGGTCTCTTGAATCGTGGTGTTCACAATGCATGTTGGCAAAGCTAAATCGACAGCATGCTCAAGAAATCACGAGGCATATTTTTGGCGCACTGGCTATTAATGCTCACGAGCGAGCATGACAGAGGCTGGAATATGTATGGCCAACGATATCGACGCCTGTCTGTAGAGTCGCCGGCCATCAGGCATCAAAGGACTTGAGCAAGCTAGACTGTCGACATGATCATGGCCGAGGTCTGCAGAATGCTGATAAATCAATGATTAAGACAGACTGAAGATTAAGGAGGGTTAAAGGAACAAGAAGAATGGCAAGGAATGAGCACTCACGTTGGTATCTCACTCACAAAAACGTTACCTAGTAGATCTTTGGAGTCGTTTTCTCTGACTGTTATGTTGGGGCGCATATATTATGGTCCTTGAAGTTCTTCAATCGAAGTTGTAAAAATGTACACAAGAAAGATTGTTTCAGCGACATCAAGTATTTCTGTTAGTAGGGATCTCCCCGGCCACATCCACCTTGCGGCACTGTGCCGCTGCTGTTGCCGTCGTTCCTACAAACGGAAGGCTTGGCGATTCACCACCCACAACAACAGAAATCTACCTTGACTCTTCTTGAGAACATCAACACGGCCGCCTTCCACCTCACGATCGCGTAGTATGGCCGAACCACCCAAAATGCCAGCGCAGCTTGCTGCCGAGCTTGAATCTCGGCCTGGCGACGAAACTCTCACCATCATGCCAATCGAGCTTGGCTCGCCTCTCGCACCAACAACGCTCCACAGCTTTCTGGACTTACCCATCGGACTCAAGGAGAAGGTCTACGAGTATGTACTCCAAGACGGCGGACACATCCATAGGCCACCACGGTTCGGTGCAAGCATCCAATGGCCCCGTCCACCTGCCCTCTGCTACACCAGTAATCATGAGCACAACATTGCCTCTATGGTACTTGTGCGCAACGCCGGACTGTATCTAGCCAAAGATAACGATGCCGATTGTATCGAGCGCTGGCTCAAGAATATCAATGGCTTCGACAAAGCCGGTCTCGCCGCGGTCAAGAAGGCCGAAGTCCGCTATGAACCTAGCAACGGTCGTTCTAATGCTGCTGCGGATGTCCAGTTTCTCAGCAAGTGTCCTGGTCTATATGAGCTTACGCTGGGGATCCCCTACGAGTTTTGGCACCCCCGTACCATCGATTATGAAAAGAGAGACATTACTTTCCACAATCCTCCGACTCTTGACCAGCTCGTCAACAAGCTTCAACTCGCGAATGTCCAAGGTTGTGGCGGCCTGAAGGCTCTGAATATCCATGTCCTGGGCTGAATGACGGATCGTGTTTTGGGGCCTGGAACTCCCATGTGGGGTGAGGAACTGGCGCACTGGATTATGGACAACTATAAGTCCACACATGGAAGAGACCTGCTCGTCAACCTGATCCATCATGATGTTGATGACCCTCGATGGAGGGTTCCTGGAAAAACTGCCGTGAAGATCTCAAAGGCGTATCCAAGCAGTGATGGCAGATTCAGAAGGCAGGAGGAGGATACGGCGCATGCTATCGATAGCATGAGCACCGCTCTCGGCGCTACAACCGGTGGCTCTTGATCACGCACCATACTCGGCGCGTTGCGACTAGGCTCTACATATGCGACGGATCAGGGACAGCCTTAAAAAAATTATCGTGGCATGTTTCCGGTATATACAACGGGATGAAGCGTGACTCTGATAGGCGTGACGTTACCATACAGGCAGGCATCATGCCTTATACCACAAATGAGACTAAACATATCTCAAAATGACACTATCCCACAACCACCCCCTCCACTGTGTACTCTCCGTGACCTTAAAACTCACCATATTTTCCCCACTCTTCAACACATCTTTGCCCACGTTATACTCCAACAACCTCCACTCACCCGCAGTAATCGCACCGCGATAGGTATCCTGGCTATTCAGCAACCCCTCGCCCAACGCACCAACCTTCGCGCCATTCACAAGCACATCAGCTTTCGTGCCCTGTGAGAAGCCTGCAAGCGACACTGTCAACTTCGCCTCAGCGCTGGCATCCTTGATGGGGAAGGTTATGGACCACGTCCCATTTCGCGATTGTCCGAAACACCAGTCTTGAGTGGTCGAGGCGCCGATCGTGTACGTGAGGTTCGAAGGACAGTCAGCAATGCGCCCGTGCTTGAAGTACGGGGGTGCAGTGAGCTTGAACGCGTCCGAGGTACGGGTCAGAGCACCGAGTTGGAAGATCAGCTTATCAGCATCCTCGATGGCCCAGGTGAGGTCTTTCACGTTTGTGTTCTTGCCCTCGCGGATCTCGATGTCGTTTTGTGTGAAGTTGGTAGTCACGTCAAATAGTTCGCCGCTGTTGGCCCACGCGTAGAGTGCGTACGTCCCAGTGCGGACATTGTGAAGCGAGAATTTTCCAGCGGAGTCGCCGGAGGTCGTGTAGTAGTAGTTCTGTCCTTGGTCGAGAGTGGAAATGCTCGAGTTGCGATTGTCTCCGAGGAAAATTGACGCGCCGGATGCAGGGCGCCCGTCACTGAGGAGAAGGCGGCCTTGGATTTTGCCGCGCGATTGGTAGGCGTTGTTGTCGAACCATTTGTAGGGCCATGTTGATTCCTCCTCCTTTGCACGCTGTGCAGCATCGTCTTTCGAGCCGTCGTTGAGATACCAGAGCCAAGGGCCCCAGACTTTGCCGTCAGCGAATGCGTCCCGCGAAGTGGCTTGGTAGTGTGTGCCATGGATCATGTTCAATTGGACTGCGTCGCCAGTTTTGGATTCGCGATGAACCTGAGAACCGTAAGCCAAATTGCATGAGGCCAATACAGCGATGCCAATACCATGAGTTCCTGCTTCAGCTGATCGCCATTGTAGTAGTCCTTCCCCGGATTGATATACCAACTCCCTACCTCGTCGCCATATACACCATAGTAGTCCTGCTTTCTGATGAAAGCACTCCAATCGTACTTTGTCAAGAAAGTTCCGTCCTTCTTCTGCCACGTCTCATCTTGCACATTCGTCGCGTCCAGATACTCCGAAAGTGGAGGAAGAACATCATCTTTGATGTTTGTTCTACCTTTCGGAAACGAGACATTGTCGAGCCTCCACAGCGTACGGAACTCTCCAAGTGTAGGCAAAGCGTGGTTCACGAAGTACTGATGTGCGCCGGCCAGATCGTCGCGAATCACCCAGTGGAAGTCGCCCTCTTTTGCTATAAACTTGACGTTGATCCAGTCTGCGCCTGATTCGACAATGGCAGCTGAAGTCCAATTGAGATCCGATGCAGCGCCGTCTATGGTCCACATTAGTACATGTTCGAAATCGATTCATCACTTGTCACTTGATACGTACTATAGCTCACATAATGCCCAACAGCCTCTCCCACCCGGTCTTTCCCCTTATACCACAACTGATCCGCATACTGCCGATTCTGCGTCACATTCCATATCTCATTGCCAATCACCCAGGTCGAATTCCCAATCTCTTTTAAGAAACTCTTTGGCTGCTTCGATAGCGGCGTACTGGCAACCAGACCCGCGAGACCGAGAAAAAGTGAAGCATACATTGCAGTCGATTGGAGTCGATGCTGCCAATTCTCGAAAAGTTTCATGATCATTTCCCGATATATAGCCTGTATAGCAGGGATCGACGCGTGCGCACGTGCGAGCGGCCTCGGTGTGCATTGAGCCGAGATGAGACGGCAGGGATGCGGGGATTGAGACTACCCCGGATTCCATCTTGATTCTCTGTCGAAGCGGAAAGTTTTTGTTCCTGCAATGAGGTGCTTGGCGCGATACCAGAAGCATGATCGCGATGTTGTGTGGAACGATTAGATCCGCCCGTGATGATGCATGGGATTCTGCGCCGTGGTAGCGAGATACTCACGTGACCATCATACCTATAGCGAGAACATAGCATCGATTCGCTGCGCACTAAAAACCCCCACGCCGAAAAAGAAATTTGTTCAATCATACTATGCTTCTGTATCTTCACTCTGCAGTCTTCCGATTTGGTGACATGATTCTCCAAGGCAAAGCGTCCCGAAGTACCTACTTCCCGGCCATTATGCGATTAAGGATATTGCTAGGTCAAATTATTCCTCAAGGACCCAGCGTCATCGCCCAGAAACACTATCGACATCCAGCTGTCAAAAGTTGCTCTCTGATCAATCGTGAAGCAAGGCTAGTGGTTTGGGAGGCTATCGTGGCGTCCTATCAAGATCAGCATGCTTTGGGAGAAGGCTGAACAGCTGACGCACCACGACTTTCCGCAGCCAACGATTTGATGTTCTATTAATAAAGTGCATAGATAAAGTGAAGCTTTCGCAAAGTGTCACAGCCTGCCCTCTGCCCCGCGACCTACTGTCTTTACGACTGCTCCATTCCGAACGACGATCCTACCAGAGGCCCATTGTGAATCGGCGTCAGAATGAGTTCGCGTCCCGAACTTCCCTCTCCCTTGCTCACCGTGAGAGAATGGGATGATGTGGTTCAGAACTTTCGAGAGGAACACTACCACCATATGTACTTCGAATCGCACATACTCCCAAAGCTCATCGACTCGGAGCTTTCCAAGTTGATTCCACGCCTTGAACAGAATATACCTGGCTTCTCGACTTCCAACAGTATAGTGGAGGAGATTATCAGAAGGCTCACCAGAAATTCCACCAGGATCCCGTCGATATGGTAGCCGTCGTCAGAGGATATCTAGGAGCATGGCGATATTTCGCCCTCAATGAACACTAACAACATGGTTGCGTGATAATTTATACATCTTGCGACCAATTGGGCAATTGACGACAAAGCAGAAGCAAAAGGGATGGTAAGACAACCACGGCAAGGGCACATTAGATCTACTCCCTGATATGAGCGACGGGGAAAGGCTGCTCCGCGGAAACATGGGACTGGTGCAGCTCAAGGAAGCTGGATCCGATGCAGACATTCTCTGTGCCTTCGGGGAGAGAAAAATGATCATATTGAGCGATCAGTATCGGCGTATTTTGCAAAGTGGCGCTCGTTCCGGCTCATCTTCCGAGGACGTCAAGCTACAGATAATGATTGGTTATCTGAAAATCGTTGTAATCGTGAAGAGCTTTGTGAGCCTGCTACCCGGATCAGGCAATGTAAAGGTCAACGACGATTGGCCTGACGTCCTCCTCGTACTACAGAAAAAGATCTTCGAGAAGCCTTCCGATGCTATCATGAGTCGATTGCTCAACAGCCTGGAAAGTGAGAACCGGAGACTGAACGAGGAGAACAGAAGGAAGGAGAAGGAACTGCAGGAGTACCGTGCGGTAGTCAGCGACTTGAGTTTCCGCCACTTACTCGAGATGCTTGCGAAAGCTTCCCATGAGGCCAAACATGGACCCAAGACCAGGGGACTCAACTTGACTGAACCCACGCCGTCCAAGGAAGGCAGCTCGCAGAAGAAGACTAAGAAGGGGAAGAAGAACGCAAATTTAGAGGAGCCAGAGCTGGAGGTCTCGGCAAACATCCAGAAAGCGCCTGATAAGAAGGACAAGGACCCGCAATGGCAAGACTTCTGGAAAGAGGCCTGGGGCAAAGCCAGTGAAGGGACCAAAGAAGGTCCGCTTCGTAACCTTTGGATACAAAGCGAGGGCAGGAATGATATCAGACGTTGCCAGATCAAGAGTGAGGGTGATCGTATCTTTGGATTGTTGAGTGCCAATGTACATGACGGCGAGGCCTTGTTTGATACTAGGCATTGCAATGATAGCATCCGTTGGGGCCTTCTTGATGCGTTGAAACCACTCGAAGAAAACCGGAAGAATAACGGGAGGATTGACTGGGATGAAGAGGTCAAGCGTTTTATCTAGCTTCATTTCGCTACAACGTGTTGTAGGTGTCGGATCACAAGTATCGTCAACATATCAGCTACGCGATCAGACGCACTGACCGCAGCGTTCGAGCAGCGCACTGGTCGTAGCGTCGTAGCAGCGCTCGGACCAGAACCCCTGAGTTCGCTCGTACGTAGCTCTTCTTTCATAGAAAATCAACCACCGAACAGAATGCATTCATAGTTATCGTTATTCCTTTACGCACTTGTGCGAGTACCTACCAAAAGTAGGAGTATTTCTGCTCCATGCTCAGGAGTCTAGGTGGCAAGCCGCAGTTGGTGTATGTGGAAAGGATACAATATATTGGTGTTGTTCTCATTGGTGATAATCTGCTTCCATCTCATGTTCCGAATACACCTACCAGCTCAATTATTTCATTCCACCCAGCCACGAAAGCCCAATTAACCGCGCTACCTTTGCTGTTCTAGGTAGGCAAAAATGGAGGCATCAACTCCTCATCCTCGTGTGTCGCGCACTGTCATAAAGCGAGCAGGCTCAATCAGAATTAGTCTTTCGACCAACCTTAGCTAGAAAACGCTGAGAGAGTGTGTTAGCTCTCTGCTCTGTGTGTCCTGTATATCCTATGGGAGCTGAATAGTCAGGCGTTGATAGGTGTCCTGACGGACGATAATCGAAACCAACCAACCAACCAAGTAACCTATTGATCAACCAAGTAACCTATTAATCAACCAACTGACCCATTGATCAACCGACTAACCCATTGATCAACCAACTAACCCATTGACCACGTGCCCATGTACTACACCACAGTATCCTTGGAGCAGTCACAACTTTCTTCGTCGTTGGATGGAGTATTTCAGTGAGGATTATAGCTATTCGGCGACTGTCAATATAGTCGCAACATGTCGCGTAGTTTGTACTTCGACTAAATTTCGTCACTGCGTAGCGAGACCTCGCTGCTTTGTGACACGCGAGCGAAACTAGATGCTAAATCACGTGATGTGAACGTGGAATACACAAGGCGCAAATCGTTCACAGTTTTGCATGAGACGAGTTTAAGCTTAAGGCTGTTCTGGTACGTTGCTCTTGTGTTGCATCTGAAGAATATCTACCGAATCAGCTGTGAAGGAAGGGAGGTATATGAAACCTATACGTTGATGAGTGAAATGCTTATGAATTTTGTATTGTTCGTATCATCCCAAAAAGGAAGCCTGTTTTAGCATGTACAGAGACTCGTGCACGCTTCGAGTATAAATATCCCTGTAGATTCTCTGCGAGTGGGTTCTTCTGTAGAGTAAGTTAAGGACAGCCGTTGGTCAATGATGGGAATCACGTAGCTCATCTCATAAGCTAATGCAATCATCCTACCTTCTAGTCCAAGGTGATGTGTCACGTCACTTGCAACCAGTATCATCCAAAGTATCGCAAACAACAATTGTATTCCACTTCACCACTGACCAGATCCAACTCGACTTTCCACTCTCAAAGGAACTCGCGCACACAGGGTATCAAGCAAAACATCTCAAGCCACCTCTCTTCCCCCTTCCCATCCAACACCATCCTCTATTTCCCCACAACAGTCGTAGCCTCCACCTCCTTCGCATTCGGCGTATGCGTCCCACTGCCCTCCATCTTCTCCCCCTCCGTAACCTCCATCGGCCTTGCCCTCCTGCCCTTACCCGTCAAATCCCTCCACATGCCTCCAAAGTTCCTCGCCAAGCTCTGTCTGCCCTCCCAAAGCGGGTACAGGCCGACCGCAACAGTCGAGCACAAGAGCCAGATGATGCCCACGATGACCCAGCCGCTGAAGAATTTCTGGCTGAAGATGTAGCCGGTGCCGTAGAGGGGCATGGGCCAGAGCACGAGGAGGACGAGGGTCATGATTGCGGTGGTGGTTTTGGCGATTTTGGAGGCGCGGAGGAGCTTGGCTTGTTCGGCGGCTTCGGCTTCGGCGGAGAGAGCGACGTGGCGGCCGACGACTTGTTCGATGTCGAGGTGCGCGGCGGCGGTGACGTCGGAGTCGTCGATTAGGCGGATGTTCTTCATAGAAATCCAATCGTAGTTGTCTGGACACTTGTTAGCATTGTTTGAGATCTGGTAAGTTTGGGGGAGAGTGACTTACCCATTCCGAAGATCAAGGTGAGGAGGGGAATGAAAATCATGGGAGACAGCAGAGCAACGACATTTCCAGCCAACATGGGGTTGTTGGCACCAGATGTCTCGACGGTGATGAGACCGTCGTTGAGCTTGGAGGTTGTGACGAGCCAGGCAGTCAGACTGCAGATGAGACCCAAAATTGGGCTGAGGGTAGCGGCCCAGAAATTCTGGCCCTTCCACATGAGGGTGAGGGTGGCAGGGAGAACTGCAGAGGAGATGATCACGCCCATAAAGACGTAGAGCCAGCCCATGCTGATACCAGCGTAGAATAGTCCAGTCGAGAATGCAGCCATGACGATTCCCCATCCAGCAACACAAGCGTGCGAAATGTACACGAGACGCTTGCCACTAGCCTGCGTGTTGATGTAAGTGCCGTAGACATCATAGGTCAAAATAGACGAAACGGCGATAAGCTGGGCGGAGAAAGCACTAGTGACAGCCATGAAGACAATCAAGAGTGTTGCGACAGCGCCACCAGATCCAAGGAGCGCAACGGCGGCATATGGAAGAGTAAGACCAGCGCTGACTTCGGAATCGGTCATGGGTCGGGGGAAAGTTGGGAAACTTTCGGAGCCCTGGAGCGAAAGAGCCGCGAGACCCATAGTGGTGGCACAAAGCCAGGGGATGGCGAACCAGCTGAGACCGCCGATGATGTATCCGGGGAGAGCGTGGACTGGAGACGCAGCAATGGCCTTGTTGTAGTCTATGATGTGTTAGCGCGGGACCGACCAGTTGAGTTCAAATTTCTGCTTACATCCATTGTCCATAAAGACGGTACCGAAGTTACCAACAATGTTAATAACGAAAAAGATCGCTCCATCCTTGCTCTTCATCGTGAGGTAGCTACCACCCGCATTGCCTGGCACAGGCTTCGTCTGCGCAAGTTCATGAAGACGCTCATAGACAGCCTTGGTGGAGCCAAGAGCATCACCACTTGCGTAAGTCGTGAACGCAAAAGTGAGAAGGATGACCAGCAAGATGACAGTGTGCACATAGTCGGTAAGGAAAGTGGCCTTGATACCCCCGAACATGGTGTAGATGACGACACCGAGGGGAAGGAGGAAACAAGCCGCTGCAGTAGGAACACCAGTCAAGGACGAGATGACAGCGGAACCTCCAGTGAGCAACATGGCGGTGACGAGGATGTTGGTGAAGAGACCGAAAGCGATGTACACGAAGTGAGTGGCCGCTCCGTAGCGGGCGCGGACGGCTTCGAGGAATGTCTACATTACTGTTAGAAATGAATTGCAATGAGGATTGGAATACATACGTGAGCATTTGGTGCTCTTCTCTTCAACTCAATTGCCACAGTCGCGAACAGCAGAATCTGAACCGTGGCACCTGAAGCATACCAAAAGGGCCCGGAGACACCTGCTTATGGTTAGCACATCGGATTGTGAGAAGTGCATGTGGAGCGTCACTTACCATATCGGAACGCGACAGAAGTACTTTGCAGCAGAGTAGCAGCCCAAGTCCAGGACGAAACGACGGCACTCGCAACAAGACCCGACTTGACCGTACGTCCGGCCGTCGAGAACATTTCCGAAGTTTGCAATTCGTTGTTATACCGCTTGAGGACCCACGTGGTGACGATCTATTCAAGGTTAGCCATGACGTTCGATCATGTTTCGTTTGGTGGACATGGAAGTAGTACTTACCATACCAAGCGCAAACAAGAATCCAATGCCCAAGACAATTCCATATCCCCAGCCCTGGCCCAGAGGAGAGGCAGCAGGGCCGATAGGAGCAGCACCACCAGCCATGATGAAGATCGATCAAAAATCCGAGGTCTTTGATTTTGATCAGTTCCCAGCGTTTGACGAAGAACGTTTGATCCAGCTGTCCGGGACCATGTGGGCAGAGGGTCATATATGTGTACAAGTATCCACATCATTGCTAGTCAGTGACTATCCCGCACAATCTCATTGCACAATTGGGACCCGTAACACGCTACGCCATTACTCCGCATACACACTGCACATCAGCACTGTGTAGTGGCCGCTTATCTTTCTGACCCAAGGGCCATACCCCAGCTCAAAGATGCGCATAGCGTCTTATTGGCCACAGATAAGTGTCAACAATACGGCTGGAACCGCAGTGTTCGGCTAACCGTGAAATGGCCGTGAGGCTAGACCTAAAGGTGTTAAAAAAGCACGCAAAGGCGATGTGCTTGACGGACTCTTATTACAGGGCGAACAAAGCATAAGCACATCGTGACTGGCAAGGCGGCAGTTTGTGTCGCTTGGCTGTGCGCGTTGAGTTAGGATGCTCGCTTGCGAACTGATAAGGACATCTTGTCTCAGGCCGGCGAGCGGGCGCGGGCCATCGGAAAATATCCAGAGGGCCACTATACGACCGTTGTGATTCGCTTACCTCCACGTGCAAAATCCAGACGGGATGGATTCTGCTCAGCTCTGGGCGTGGAGATGCCATTTGAATGGGTTGTCAAGGTGCTGGTGGCGTATTTTGGTGAGGTAAATTGCTGGCGTCAGAGATAACGAACCACGCTTGGCCAATCAGAGTCCCCTGTCAGTCTAGCCCCGGTGTCGGTCCCATCTCCACTCAAAACGCATATCTCCACGGTCGGCGCGATTGGGACGATTCATTGTACTCGATTGCTTCGACAAAGAGGCGACTATCTCACATGCAGACCGGATGCGTTGAGGCGCTTGAGATGGGTGAGCTTTGGCGAGTTCCGTGTCTTTTTCGTCAAGTCATTGGTAGGCGGTTTTGTGCAGCATGCATGCACAACAGATCTGGGCTCGTGAGACTCGAGAGAAACATGCATGGGTAGATGAAGATGGTGTTGTGTGGGGTGTCGAATACCAAATCGCGAACAGGCCTGACACCTAGACCCTTGTGAAGGCCCTATGAGGAGATCGTTTCCTCGAGATCTGCTCGTGCATAGTCGTGAGACATGGTCCGTAGGGCAGACATGGTGTTCGAGTGGGATATTCCCAAGCAAATAGACTCGACATCTGGACCCTTCGGGCGAGATCAGAGAATAGAGTTTGAGCTGAATTTGCAGTGGTTACCGGTGACGGACAAGCTTGCCCGCTGGGAGTACGGCGTGCTGTGATCATGTGAAGCAATACGTGACCGTCGTGATGGTTGTCACCTTAGCGGAGGAATAGAAGAAGCAACGGTGATTGCTGGGGACGGCGTTGAGGAAGAAGAATTGATATGCGATGCTGTTGCTACAGGTAGCTTCTAGGTTGTGAAACTTGTCGCGTGATGTACGTGTAGACGACAGGAACGTCTCAAAGGTTGCTTCCCATTGGGGGACCTGGAAAGTCGCGACGCACAGACACTGAAGTCCAGCTATGTTCGACAGAAGTTCTTGGATGTATTGCCAGCATCGCCGTGTGACTCACTTCCAACCCTCAAATCCTTCCCCTCCCAAGAAACCTCAACGGCACATCCACCCATCTCGCCCTCAAATATTCCGCACAATTCTTGCCCAGAAAGTCCACGTTCATAGTACAACTGACTCCGCGATCGAGATGGTCTTTGAGAAGGAAGTGCACAGCCTTCAATCCTTCGAACTCACATCTCTCAATCCTCCCGCCCTTGTACTCATCTGCCAGCAGATATCTCATGGTGTCAACAGACAATAGGGAGCGAAGCCACTCGTACTCGTCTGCGTACCGTACCCAGAACCCAACGTTGCAGTCGGAACCTTTGTCGCCGGATCGAGCGTGGACGACCGTGCCTAGAGGTGCGCGAACGGTGGCGCCATATGTTGCGGTGGATGGCGACGAGTCTTTCGTAGGCTGCTGCTTGGGATACATCTTCGTGTCTGAGGGCGGGGCAATCTCAATCTCTTTGCCTGATTCGAGTTGAACCTTGTGATCAATAGCAGACTGCGGCAGAAGAGTCACATAGTACTCGAAAACCTCCTTAGGAAATGCTTGTCGTAGGTCCAGATGAGGTGTCGCTCCTGGGTAGGCGCACATGATTGGATCGATGCACGGCCGAACGAACTTTGTGGGCGCAAGGTCTGCTGCTTTCCGTGCCTGGGCGATGACGCGGAAGTCGACGGTGGCCGCGTTCTGACTCTTTGGGTCTTCAGCACACGAGCCGATGACTTGGAAGTCAAGGCGCGAGAAGTTGTGAATGTGTGGCGCCATTTGTGCGCGAATTTGTTGTTCAACCATCCTAGCTTTAGCTGGGATGTCGAGGCCTGTGATGAACCAATGCATTTCTGCTTGATACAGCGGCTTCGCAGTAATGCCAACCTTGGTGGTTGGCGGTGGGAGTGCACCTTTGACGCCACGAAGTGCTACACGATTCGTTGAGATGTGCTCGAATGAAATGTCGTCCAATATCGCCGTAACGTCCGAGTTGAAGTACCATGGACCCTGGATCTCGTAGAGAAATTGCGACGTGAGCGTGTTGACAGACACCTCACCCCCAGATCCGACGTTCTTGGTGACAATGACTTCACCAGATTGTGATATCTCAACAATTGGATAGCCAATGTTCGTCCAGCCCAAACATTCTAGGTTCTTGAAACCCGTGTAGTTGCCTCCCGTGCTGTACGAGGAGCACTCCGACAGATGACCAGCGACAAATGCGTTCGCAAGCTTGTCCAGGTCTGACCTCTGCCAGTTGTGCCACCAATATGCTGCGCCAATCACAGGACTGGCGTCGCTAACACGGCCACAAATGATGATATCTGCACCTTGTTCCAAGGCTTTTGCGATACCCAGTCCTCCTAGATATGCTTGCGCGTATATAGGCTCGAATTGCCAGTCGTCCAATTTCTCCCCCGTGCATATGTTCTCGAAAGGCGACTCACCTCTCTTCTGTGCCTCGAGCAGTTTTGGCAGCACTTCGTCGCCAGATATCCATGCGACGCTCAACTTGAGTCCTTTCGCTTTGACCATCTTCTGCACCACGCTATGCAGTTTCTGGGTGTCCGATGCGCCAGCGTTGACTGCGACTTTGACTTTGTGCTTCGCAATATGGGGCAGCGCAGGTTCGAGAGCTTCGAGAAAGGTGGGTTCGTAGGCGTCAATTTGTCCTGCCAGTCATCAGCGCATGAGGTTTCGAACGGGAACCAGAACCATACCATTGGCCTTTGCGTTCGCTCGCCCTGTCATGTTCCCTTCACTCATCCAGTCGCCAACAAGCACATCGATCGGGTCGTTATCGTAGTTCGAGGCTAGCAATATCATCGCATTGCGGCGGTCTGTCGTGGAGCCTGAGCATCCTGTATCTCTTAGTATTATGCGGTAAATATGGCATTATCAGCGTAGTGGCATACCCGCGATCCTAATAGCTCGATGCTGTGCCATTGCGCGTGTTCAGAGGGGTTGCAAAGCGTCACGTTCACAAAGGCGTGACTTCTCACATGAGAATTCATGTTTGGGAAAGACATGATGCAGTATACGCATGCTACACCAAGCATTCGCGAACCTCGGGACAAACCTCTAGGCTCGCGATGCTGTGGAGTCGTGGAGACGCTGTCAGCCCGCGCGAGTTGGCTCCAAAACGCGGGGATACGCTAAGCCAGTTCGGGCACAATCAAATCTTCACCAGTACGAATAGCGTTCACAAGAAAGTGTAGTGTTAGACATATTCATTGAATGTGCTCGCCAGGACATTACTATCGTTCAGCTTCTCCCCTTATTCAATGCTGCTCGATGCCAGGAGGGACTTGCGAAGCGCTGTTACCACGCTGCTGCATCCGCTCCCGCATGCCACCGAGGCTGTGGTGCCTATGCTCGCCAGGTATGCCGCGGACAACGCTTCCACGTCGAGATTGAGCCATGGAACCAGTGATGGAATTGCTCCGTGAGCCATAGATTCCGGGCAGAGCACTGACTCTCCTGCCACCAGTCTCATCGCGAGCAGCGCTGAGTTGCTGCGCGAATGGAGATCGCTTCCTGAGCACAGGGCCTTTCCAGTAGATGACATAAACCGACACAACCAGAAGCAATGAGATGGCGAAGAGGATGGTGGAAGCGTAGGCAAGGTGATTCTCGCCACCAATGTTTTCGAAGAATGGTGTTGCGGGCAAGGTTAGAACACCAGCGAGGAAATCGCGAGCCCAGCCGTTGCCACCAGTCGCCGAAGCACTGTATGGGCCGTAGGCGCAGATCATGTAGTCGATGGTGGCCATGTAGATGGCATAATTGGCGATTCCGATAATGGCAGAACCGATCAAGCTACCGATCCAGTGGATGGGTGGACCGGTCGATGTCCAGGCGAAGATGATGAGACCGATGGGAAGACATGGTGCAGTGTACAAGAGCCACCAAAGACGCGACTCATACTGGGCCTGTTCATCGCCGGGACGCTCCTCTCGCAAGCGCTTGTTACGCTTGATAGCGGGGATGAATGAGAACCAGGCGAGGAAGTAGCCGACGCCGATGCCGCAGAAGGCCAGACCGATTGAGTATGTTGCGAAATTCCACTGCTCATACACGAGTGCGTAGGACTGGAGGAACATGAAGATGATGGCATCAGAGAAACCAGAGAGCAATGACAAGACGAGCACAATGGGTTCGGTCAAGAACATGCGGAACGGGCGCAGCCAAGTCGTCATGATCTCGCGGGGGTTGAAGCGCTCCTTGAAGGTCCTGAGCTCGTTGGGTCCCCAGACGTTGACAGGCTTGCCGTTCTTCTCTCCTTCTTGGCGTCGCTTCTTCGCAATTCTGTCCATGAGGACGGTCGTGCGGGTTTCGGGTACAAGTATAGCGTGTGCAATCTGAACAGCGACACCGAAGATCAATTGGATCCAGATGTTCCATCTCCATGGCAGAAATTGTTCGACGAACCCTCCCACAATGGGACCGAGGACTGAACCACCAACCGAGGAGAATACGATGAATGCCTGTCATCTGATGTCAGTTGGGATGTACATGTATGGCACTTGGAGGTACATACCACAGCGTACTGCTGCTCGCTTGCCTCCCACATGTCGGCAACCATAGCAAGCGTGACTGAACCACCAGCAGTGGACAGACCACCAAGGGAACGGAATGCCAGAATGGTTCCAAAGTTGGGCGCAATTCCTACGGGGATTTGCCAAATGTTGACAAAGAGTAGAGAGAGCTGGAGGACAGGCCATCGCCCAAGCTCCTCAGACCAGGGCGCCCACAACTCACAGCCGAAAGCGTATGTGATGAGGAAGAGCGCAGCACCGAGACGTGCAGCCTGTTTGCTGACACCGAATTCCTCGGAGATGCCGCCGACGGCATTGCTGTAGAGGGAGGTGTTAAAGTTCATGCTGACTTGGACGAGGAAGACAATGGACAGGATGAGCCACTTCTTCCATGACTGGAAGGAGAAACCGAGCTCGTCGTAGCAATCCTCCTCGGTGATCTCGTAGCGGTCGTAAGTACCATACTTCGCATAGTGCTCGCGGTCCGCGTCGCTGTCTGCGTGTCCGGCGGGGTTCTCAGCATGGTGGTGCTCAAGGTCTGAGGTGGAATCCTTCTTTTCTGCATCGGCAGCATCGTGATTCCCGACCGTGTTAGGGTCATGGATTTTGGGGGTAGCTTCTGTAGCAGAAGCCATGATGGCGGGCTGTGTGAAGACCAACACTAGTGAGAGTTACTAGCGAGCGTTGACCTCAGCGCCTGTGGATTAGAAATATCCGGGGCTGGAAACCTGGGGATGAGGAAAGTAAAAGAGACGTCACCCACACAGCAGGTAAGGGAGGTTTATAAACTGTGCCACAGCAGCAGCAAGCACCCTGTGCACGGTATTTCGGTGCACACCACCCCAGAATCCACAATCGACAGGGACGTCATCTCACATCCTCCGGGCTGAGGATTTGGCGCTACGCATGGACATAGTTGTGGAGGATTTTGATGCAGCCTCTTACCGACGTCGAATGGAGCGGTATAGTGGGTCTTGCTAGCCTTCTAGCGGCCGCGTGCGTATGTGGTGGTGCAGAGAAGGTTCTCAAAGCACTACGTCATACCTTTACCTTCTGCGCGGTCGCGACTCTCTTCGAGCAGAAACGTTCGCGCATTATTCGCAGTCATCTCAACTCCCAAGACATGCCTCATCATCAAGCAGCCCCAAGCAATCACCCAAGCCTCTATCCAAGCTCTGCTGATCTGCTGTGCCAAGTTGCGCCAAAATCTTGATCATCTTCGAATCTTGGGCGCGGTGACGTAGCTGGGCCGCCTTATCCAGCGCCTCATGTCTCATCCCGCATCGTAGGAGGAGCGGGTGCGTCGGCGGACACGCGACTCAGTCATCGAGATGCTGCTTCCGCGGGGTCGTCACGGTATATATTGGAAGGCAACATGGATTTTCAATCATGCGAATCCACATCTCGTCTGCTGATGGACGTGGGTCGTCTTCGCACGATGTCACGTTATCGGGGCGTTGCGGCGGACGGCTTGCTGCATCTGGAAGTCCGGCACTGAACGCCAGCTCCACTTGAGCCTCAAAGACGCGTTCTAGTCGCTGAAACCACAGAAAGACCGTTGACTCATGTCGCTTACGAGCACGCGGACCTAAAAACTTTTCATGAAGACGCCCAGTCAAGGTCAGAGATCCGAGATGTGTGCGAATGCGTCTGGACTGCGAGTGTCCCCAATTTTCATGAGAGCATGGTTCGTTCTAGCTATCACATTACACTCAACCTACCCTTCATCCGCCCAGCTCCAAGAAATACTCCTCCCGCGCGGCCATTTCACTTGCATCTATCACCTTATACACTGTCGGTGTCGAGATCTGCGTTCTCGAGCATTCCGCGGTCGCATTCTCGTCGATAAGTTACACGCTTCACAACTGACTTTCCATCATCCGACATGTCCCTTCCCCGCTCCGTCCCTTTTGGAGTCGTCAGAATCTGTCCATTCCCCTCGTTTGGTTTTGTTCCTGAATGTCGCGACTCTTGGGGATGTGCCAGTACATCAGCGATCATTGCCATGAGCCTGATCCATTGCCTAACATCCGGAAAGTCATGCGTCTCCACGCTTCCATTTTCGAGCCATGGCTCTGTGACTAACCTTTCTGGCATATGTGTTATACCTCACTCTCGCGCGAGCTGGCAGAGGTACATTCGAAAAGCAGAGACGTCCAAATGTCTGAGTCCTTCGAGCCATTCCTGCCAAATTCGTGGTCGGAGACATGTCAGAACAATAGCGACTGGAGCTGCTAGATTGTCGTAGAGCCTATTAATGGTTTTGATCAAGTAGGTCTTGCGAGTTGTATACTTTCAAAGTAAGCCTTGCGCTCACCTGTTATGGGCCTTTTTCGTAAAGGGTTGAGTGTTGGTTCGTCAGCCATGCTGTTCTTTGTACTTACACAAGGTTGGTACGCTGCTGGCGATCTTATGAGATATAGTACCTGTTTGTCACAGTATGCTTCACTTTGTCAAGCTCCTCTCAGGTTATAGTGAAACTTCTGAAAACGTACTGAAGGGAGTGATCGCCTACATCTTTGAGAATGTTCTACAAAATCAGCAAATACTGTTCGGTACTAGTAGTATGAACCCTGCATGTCATGTATACATCCCATCCTAAGATCATTTGCATCCTGGAGATGGTTGGCTCGAACTGTACGATTAGTGCTGAGTCGTGTCGCCTTTCAAGGTAGTAAGATCCGCTTTTCAGAGCATACCTAAAGATTCTTAATGATTTTCGCTTGCTAGTACGATATCATGAAATCCTTTTGGTCAAATCCAGTTGTAGAGATGTGGACGGCCTGCGAGTAGACAGTAGATAGTCACGTGATTACTTCTCGCCGGAAAACACAAGCGATCATCAACGCGACCACTCAGAAAGTTGTAAGATCTATCTGAACGCGAAGCCAATGACAGCTACTAGAGCACTTCGCAACCTGGCCCATCGCATCGTCACACCTATGCTTTGTACGATCGATGACGCGCCCCACTTGTGCGCCGCTGATCCCAAAAGGACCGAGCCGCTCACAGCACCAATGAACATCACAATATCACGAACCTCAATATATGCCGTCGACCTTGCAACGGCAGGTACAAACCGGGCCACTTGATCTCGGTCTCGACCTTCTCGCCGTTATCATCACCCAGTATCTGTAAGCGTTCCCAAGGAATCGTGTGTTGCCCAAACTGAACAACAACTTTGCGCACGACAACGACTTCTTGGAACGTCCACACGCGACGCCACCAAGGATGATGCAAAAAGTCTCTCAACGCCGTCCACCCAGGCGACCTCATGTTTTGACGATGTATTGCTTGCATGCTCTGAAATGTGTGCGTACCTTCATCGTGCTGTTCGCATAGTTCGTCGAACAACTTGACGGCCAAGTCCGCATCGCTTCTTGGTTTCGACAGCCATATGACAACTTGAGACGCTCTTGCATACACTATTTTCATCAATAGAATTTGATGTTGTTTCTCTTCGATGTCTTCTTGGTTGATGCATATTGCGTCTATCCAGATGGTGCGGGGCGATACAGGGTCACGGAGCTCGAGTAGTGCATCGTGCGCATTGCCGAATGCTACAAACGACTGTCCGTTCATCGTTATCGGCTTCTTTGTGGCGTTGTCTCCCCAAGTATAAGACAATGCCTCGTATGCTGGTAATGAATCTAGGCGGGCGGATTGTAGCGAACAATGGAGCGGCTCGTCCACGCTTCCTGGTTGGATTGTGAGAACTCTGATCTCGTGTCGAGCATTTTGGAATGGCTCGATGACGTATTTTGACATGATGATGTTACTCTTAGTCAGATGTATAATTCAGTCGGCAGTGAACGTGGAACTCTGTCTATGCTACGTGAGGGGCACACGTAACAGGCGCTACTGGCCGGTAAGTTACGGTAGACTAGTCCCACAGTCGGGCCGCGAAGCCCAGCACCTTCTGAGAGGACGTTCAAGAGGCATCCATCAATCAGATAGGCGAAATCCAGCAAACATTTTCCTGTCTCCATCAAAAGATTCCGCGTCGGGATACGCTTCCAGCCCCTTCATGAAATCGAACCCAAAGCACATAGGTCCTTCCCACTCATCCTGGTCATCGAACGCAACCCAGGCATCCACGCATGCGGGGAAATGCGCATCTTCTTTGACAAAGCTTGGACTATACATGGCGTCAAGCAAGAACTTCATGCAATTGTGCAAATCTATTTCCTTGTCCCCATCGCACTTCACGATCGATTATGCCTGTGAGAACTGGTTTGCCGTCGCTAAAATCACTCAAGCAGTGCAGCAGCCAATAGAGCTGACCAATGTGATAGGGTGAGATATCGAATGACGCGCCGATGATTTGAATTGTGAACGTCGTATGATTCAGACGCATAGCGAGCCGTAGAGCTTCGACGCTGCGGCACTAAGGTTCGACTTGGCCGATGATTTGATCTTTTCCAGTTGGCAAAGACTTGAATGGAATATCAATGCCCAGGATTCGCAGCTCTGAGCTCAGGATGATGAAGTCTGGGAGGAAGAGGCGGAAACGTTTGATATCTTCGGTGCCGGATTGGAGGTAGTTCATGGCGTTTAGAACGGGCCGTGCTTTGGATATGAAATCATCTTCTAGCGCGGCGTGGATCTGGCGGCAGGAGAGAAAGAAGCCTCAAATGTTAAAAGGGCGATGGGCGGACAGGCTGGTGAAGACTACGTTGTGGCAAATCTCGAGACGCAATTCCATCGGTAGAGCAAGGAGCTAGCATTGCCGCCGTCGCTCTACGAATTGCACTGCATCTCCCATGTCACGTCAAAAGTAGATCGAGAAATGATAGTTGTGGAGCTGTACAGGAGGTCACAGCTGTTAGGGGGATCATCAGATACAGGCACACGATGTTAATTTAGCGACCCCACTATTTGTACCAAAATTTACCAAAGGCCCCCAGACAGCAGCAGCTGAGGGCTCCCAATTTCGCTGCGGCAATTCAACTAGTCTGAGCTGCCAAGATAACCTTGAGACTTCTATCAACGCAAAACTATATTTAGCTTACATAATTTGGAAGCAATGACACTCCTTATGTGATATAGAAACATGAGTGCTGCTTTTTCCGTAATCATTTAAAAGTATGTGCTATGCTCGGTCTATGTTGTCGCGAGCACCATGTCGATCACGCTGCGACCCCGCCTATCTGAACGTCGAACATGGATCTAGTCGATATTAGCCTTGCAAAGTCCGGGGTAAAGGAATGATCCATATGCTAGGAGCCTGTACAGATCATCGCCTTCCTCTCTGGCAGAAACTCCGAGCATCAATTTACGAGATCTTCGCCAGGGAACCAAGTCCCGTCCCTAGCAAAGTTGGCTAAATCCATAAGTACTTCAACTACGACTATTTCAAAGCTGCTACAAGCATAAAACCCTTGTTCTGAAAGTGCAGAGCAATTTTCCACTTCGCTTCTTCTTTGCAAACCAATGATCAAAATGCGCAAATCACTTCTCGCATTCTTGCCCACCATTCTAGCAGCACCTGCACCTCTCAACACGCCCGACCCAAGTCCAGTATACTGGCTCCTCGCTGGTGACTCGACTACCGCCACTGATGGTGGCTGGGGCGACGCCTTCCTCTCCACAACCGTTGCGGCCGGTTCCTCAGGCCACAACTGGGGCAAAAGTGGCGCGACGACGAAAACATTCCGCGATCAGGGATACTGGGACCAAGTTCTTACAGGCATCAAGAAGAACAAGGACAATTATCGCGTCTATGTAACGATTCAGGTACCTATCTGACAAATTCACGATAAGAAGTTGTGATCCTAACCGCAGAATTAGTTCGGCCACAACGACCAAAAAGCAACCTCTGGTGTCTCCCTCAATCAATACGCCACCAACCTCGGCACCATGGCCGATCAAGTCGCATCTGCTGGCGCGACTCCAATCATGGTCACGCCGTTAACACGTCGGACTTTCAGCAACGGCAGTGTGATTGAGAATCTGGCCAACGAAACGGCCATCACGAATCGCGTGGCTGAAGAGAATAATCTGCATCATATTGATCTGAACAAAGCTAGTACCGCCTTCGTGAACAAGATTGGGCAGGATGCCGCGGATAAGTACAATTGGGGACCTGGAGATCGGACGCATTTGAATAAGTGGGCCGAGGTGGTATTTGCGAGGATTGTGAGTGATTTGTTAGTCGAAGCGTATCCGGAAGAGTTTGAAAGTGTAACAGTGAAGAATGAGACACTGAGTCAGGGGATTAGGGATGGAGTAGCTGTATAAGATGGTCCCAGGTCAAACAAGCAGAATATGGTAGTCTACATCAATACTTGCTTTAATGTCTACAGTGCACATGCGCCTAGCACTGTCAAATCAATCATCCGCCATATCCATCCCCATCATAACCTCCATTACCCCATCTCCTTCCTTGGTTTTGACTAGAATCGGAATTCCTGAAAGCTCCCTGACTTGAAGCGGGCGTACTGTTCCACGACCCCTGCACAGCTGGAGGCGTGCTATTCGCATACTGACTGCTTTGGAACGACGTTTGGGAAGATGCTTGAGATCCCCGGTTATAAGGCGCATAGGACTCTTGAGTTGGCGGGGGTGACGAGTATGGTTGATACTGCTGCTGCTGCTGTGGCTGTGGCTGGTACTGTGCCGGTGGAGGCGACTGGTAATGACCTTGTTGCGCACCTTGATGTTGAGCAGGTGGAGACGCTTGGTATCTTGATTGCGGCGGCGTCCCTTGCTGTCCTTGTTGCATATGGTTGTACTGTTGCGGTGGTGGCGACGGATTGTACTGATGTGAGTTGCGGGACTGAAGGGCTGGCGGATGCTGGGGCTGAGCATAGGCGTTGTATGGAGCCTGGGGAGGAGGAGTCTGTCCTGGCTGAGCAAAGTCTTGCCGCTCGGTAGTCTCTTGCAGTGTTGTGTGGCTGGACTGTCGTTGCTGATATCTTCCACTCGCCCCAGGATTGACCACACTCTGCCGACTAGCTTGGCTGCTCCTCCTCAAGCCTTGATCCCCTGTACCCTGCCTCGAAGGCGGACCATAAGGCCCTGGTGCTTGTTGCATCGCGTCTGAAGAGTACTGTCGCCCTAAATGTGAAGGCGGTGCAGAATACTGCCCTTGCTGAGGTATGTGTGGTGATTGTTCACGTGGTGGTGTTGCGCTTGGAGATCCTACTGGCTTTCGGGACACAAGCTGAGTAGGATAGGTGCCCGGACCAGGATTCGAAGGCGGATAGCCAGCGTAGCCAGGATTGCCTCCGTAGCTCGTGTTGGAAGTCGGTGGGTAATTATCTCGGGGCACAGCTGGCTGTTGAGCCGATGTATGCCATTGTTCTTCTGCAGGCTGCCCGTACGATGCTCCATAGTTGTTACTTGCTGATTGCTGATATGGCATATGAGACGGCATCTGTGGCACCTGAGGTATTGATGGCATACCCTGGCCAAATGCGCGATGGCGAGATGGAGGTCCACGGTGTCGGACTGATTTAAAACGTTCAACGGTCGGGTTGCGCTTGCGTCGCGCCTCAGCCTCATCCAGAAGTTTTCTGATTTTGGCAGATTCATCTAACACTTCCTCAAGCTCAAGACCAACGACGCTGCCATCTTCGGTGTTGCCTGATACGGATCTGCCGTCATCGCCCTCCCATTGAACCTCTTCTTCATCTTCATCATCATCATCATCATCATCATCCCCGTCTTCATCGTCGCTGAAATCCTCTCCGTCGTCAGAGTTCTCGTCGATCACTTCTGGGGCATCCAATGCTTGAGCGGGCGATCCGAGGGTGGGATGTCGAGTGAAAACATTAGCACGACACTGCAGCAAGAGATCTACGCTGACAGACTGTCGATGAGCAACAGCCTCCACTAAGGCTTCGTCCAGAAGATGCTCTTGAGGCCCCATTTCGAGGAATCGTTCGAGTACAGCTTTGTTGCCCCTAATCGCGGCTGCAGTTATGACACTGCGGTATTTGCCTCCTTGGACGCGGAAATCTGCACCATGATTAAGAAGGTCCGTAACGATCTCCATGCGATCGAAGTAAGCCGCTGCAATCAGTGGGGTGTAGTACTTGCCACCACAATGGTGAATCAATTCAGGCGCACGGTTCAGGATCCAAGAAACGATATCCAGGTCGGCCTTGAGTGCAGCGGCCTGCAGCGAAGAAGCGTACTGGCCCCCAGTGACGCGAAGATCGGCTCCTTTGTCGACGACCAAGGTTTGCAGGCACTCCATACTGTTGCCGTACGCTGCTGCAATTGCCACAGAGCCCCACATCCCACCTTGTTCGGAGGTGCTAGCGCCGTGATCTAACAACATAGTCAAAATATCGTGGTTAGGGAATTGAGCCGCCGTCATCAATGGAAGATGGTGATAACCTCCATGGAAGTTGACATCCGCTCCCTTGTCCAGCAGCAATTGGACAATTTCCTGGACCTCTGACACGATCGCTGCTTGTAGTGCACATCCAAACTCGCCGTTTGAAAACGAGACATTTACTGGCGCTTCGTGATCTAGGAGTTCCTGGACAATCACAAGCGATCCTGCCCTCGCCGCGGCTTGCAATGCTGTACCGTAGAATCCGCACACCAGAGATTCGGATTGAACGTCTGCTCCAGAGTTCAGCAACAAGGAGACGGTTTCAAGGTCCTCTGCCCACGCGGCGGCTTGAAGTGCTGTTCCCATCGTTCCGCCTATCGCGTCGATCTCCGCGCCGGCTTTGATTAGGATCTCACAACACGATTCGTTGCCTATAGCACTTCTGGTCGTTAGTATGACAGTATCGTGCAGGCATAAAGGTTGTACTTACGCCGCTGCATACAAAGCAGATCCCTCTTCCTGCGAAATGATATTGACGTCCGCGCCCCGAGACAACAGAAACTCCAGACCTTCTTCATCTTGGGCAGCCGCGCAATTTATCAAGGCGGTCGTTCCCTGATCACATGCATCGTTGATGTCGGCGTTAGGTTGGTCGAGAATCAACTCCAGGTCGTCCTTCAGGAGCATGGATGCCGCAAGCGAAATAACCGGCCAGTTGTTTTCGCCTCCGCGAACATTGACATGGGCATTATGCTCAATGAGGAGTTTGAGAGCGTGGCTGTATCCTTCGCTTACTGCTGCAATGATACTATAAGAGTACTTGCCACCAAAAGCGTTGACGTCTGCGCCCTTCTCGATTAGCAGCTTTATGGTATCTTCATTTCCGGTGTAAACGGCGGCTGCAACTAGGTTAGTAAACTTTACATAACGAATTTGGGATATCACATATACCTTGAAGCTCATTGCCATAGAGACCAATTGCCGGAGTGTTCAGCATTGCACCATGCTCAATTAGGAGCCTCACGTTGTCCACATCACCGCGATAAGCTGCCGCCTGATCTACTGTTAGCACTGCCTGATAGGCTACAACGTGGTTTTACCTGTAGCGCTGTCCCGTATTCGCCACCGCGTTGATTCACGTCGGCTTTTGCATCAAGTAAAGCTTCTAAGATGTAGGTCGTCCCATCGTATCTAGCCAGATGTAAGTGACGCGGATTAAGAGCCGGAAAGAGTACTTACGCGCTTGCAGTCAAGGCACATCCGTAACTATAGAGGTCAGCGTATGCAACATAATTGGAGGTGAATCATACGTTTCTCCTCTGGCATTCGGACTGGCTCCATTCTTCAGAAGCAGCTTGACTGTTTCTTCGTGTTCCATGTCGGTGGCTTGGTAGAGAGCATCGTCCTTGATCTGTTGGTTCTGGCGAAGCTCTCCGCGCGCGTCATATTCGAACAAGACCTCGAGTACCTCCACGCGTCCGTAGTAAGCTGCCTTTGAGAAAGCTCGTCGTAGTTCTAGCGAGCCATTTCTTTTCAAGATGGCCTTCACTATATCCTCGTATCCTCTTTGTGCCGAAGCTCGCAGAGCCATTTCGAGGACCGGAACTCTTGCCTCTGTCTTGAGCAGGATCTCGACAACATCAAGGTGATTGTAGGTCGCCGCTGCTGTGAGGAAGCTGCCGTAAGTTTTCATGGTACGGTTCGGGTTCCATTTTCGCGAGAGCAAATATTCCACCACCTCAGCGTGCCCATTGCGAGAGGCGGCCCCGAGCGCACTTCCGTACCAATAGTCTTCCTCGGGGTCAATGTCTGCTCCATGCTCAATCAATAACTGCAAACCTTCAAGATTGCCTACTTGCGCGGCAACGTTCAGTGCTCTTCGCGCCGGTCCTCCAATTATGTTCACTTTTGCGCCACGTTTGAGCAACAACTTAGCGGTGTCGTTGAGATGGTCCTCAACAGCGGCGTAAAGAGCTGTCCCAAAATCATCCGATGTTGCATTAACATTTCCACCAAGATCCAAAAGTTTGGTGACGATATCAGTATGGCCTGCACTTGCAGCCGCAAATAGTGCCGTAGGATGATTATTGTCCTTCGCATAATCGATGTCTGCATCAGCTCCAAGCATTGAGTTCACAATGTCCTCGTCTCCCCTCAAGCATGCGTAATACAGGGGTCGACAGCCGGTCGAGTCCTCGCGCTCGTATTCCTTCTCATTGCCCTTTTTCAAGAGGCGCTCCACAAGAGCTGGATATTTGAGAATCACAGCCATGTGTAAAGCTGAAATGCTCTCTTGGTTGGTATAGTCATGGACCTCGGGAGGTGCTGCCGTCCAATATCTTTCGCGTGCCCTCGACTCGTCCAGCCAAAGGGGATGATATAGCTTGATCTCATCAAGTACATCTTGGGCAGTAAGCTTGGCATGATCGTGCCAAAATCGCAGTGGATAATCCACGCTTTGGTCATACCATAGATCGTCATCGGTGTAGCCATCTGCGTTGTCAGGTGCGTCGTATTCACCGACATCATTGTTCCCAGACCCACTGGACTCATTGTCGTCATCATCAGCCCCGTTCGCACTGCTGACATTTTCTTGCTCGTCCTCATCTGGATGCTCGATATTGTCATCGTCCTCGAGAGGTTCCGGATCGAAGGTCTCATATACATATTCGAGACATTGAAGAGCGATGATGCCATGTTGCACCTCCAGGTCCAAGGCCAGGATATCTCTTGCATCTTGTTGTAGATACTCTTGTGCGGTGATGTTGATCCACTGTACTTTGTTGTTCACAATATCCCAATCCCATCCGTCTATGGTGAGGAACGCTCCGCACCGGATGACATAAGCCTTGAGCTTCTCGCTACTGCCGCGATCTTCCTTGGGTATGCCAGCCATGATAGCAAGATCGCGAAGCGTCGGCGAGTCTTGTGCGCAAATCATACATCTCAAGATCTCCTTCGTGTATTCGATGTGTTCTGCATCTGGATTAAGAACACGTTTCCGAATGTGCTCAAACAAATTGGTCAGTCCGTACGGATGCGATTCGAGAAGTCTGCGGATGTCGGCGTGCTGTGTCTTCCCTGGGACCCAAGCATTCTTGAGATCTTGTACAACTAGCTTGACATAAATTTCGTTGTCTTCGCATCGGGTGGAGATGTGGCGTTTAACGAAATATGCCAGAGATGACGGAAGGGACAAGTCATCCACTTCTTGTGAAATCTGCAACTTGAGATTGCTGCTGACGAGCGCTGCGTTGTCTTCATCTTCCAGATCGATATCCAATGCTCGAGGCTTCAGGCAATCGTCTATATTCGGGCGGCCACTGCGGGAGAGGAGCAGCCACTTGATCGGCGTAGCATCATATGATTCATCCATCAATGGTGAGGAATCGTTGAACTCTTTTAAGTATGAGAGGAATTCATCGAGAGACTCTTTTGACAACTGCTCCAGCCCATATACAACGATGAAGATGAATGCATTGTTCAGTTTCTTCGCCATGGCTTGCAGTGCATCCCATAGGACTTGGACCTTGGAAATGACTTCGGAGTCGAATTCCTGCTTCCCAGCTGCTTTGGTCTTCTTGGAGTCTGACAACAAGTGAATCGCTAAATCTTGATTGGCTTCAATGACTTGAAGAATGACAAGCTGCAGCAAACCGAGGAACGACCGTCGTTGCTTTTGATCACAGAAGTATGATACCACGATGGAGTTGGACGTCTCGGAAGGCTTGAGTGATTCGATGGCTGAAGACGCCACGGCTCCCTGACCTGTCCCTGCTTTGCCATGAACCCAAAGCAGTTTCTTCGCATCCTGCTCTTTCCACGTGTTGAACGCCACTTGTTTCAGCATTCCATTTCCTTTCGGACCTGCGTATTGACCACCTGTTGCAGCCTCCAGGTCTTGATTTTTGCCCAATGCTTTGGTGATGCTGCGGAAGGTTTTGCCGTCCACCAAAGCTTGTATTTGATCCTTTTGGCGTGATTTAAGGATTTTGTCTGCTTTGTGAGTGATCACACGTATCTCCTCAGATACGATAGTGAAGTTAGGGTCTTTCGGGTGCTCGAACTTGTTGAGTCGAAAGTGATCGGCCGCCAGTCCCAGGTGGTTTGCGGAACTATGCTTCGCCGGTTCTTCGTCAACCACAGTTATCTTCAATGGAGCTTTGGACATTCCTTTAAGAACACCAGTTCTGACCCGCTCGATATCTTGTCTCTCATAAAAGCAGAACAGGCGCATCTGGATCTCAGTGACCATAACCGCGAAAGCGTTGTGCAAATCTCTCAACAGCTTTTCGTCTTTCGCCAGGAAGTCGACAATCTCTGAGATCGTACCTGTTCCCATGAGAGTTTCGGCCATTTCTGCAAGAACTTGAGCTCTTGGCTCAGTCACGCGATGAAATGGTGTCCCTAGGAACACTGAGCCTGCGACGTACGGATAGACCGAAGCAAACTCGTCTTGACGTGACCGTGCCATCAAGAGAGTCTTCTCGAGGATGATGCCACCCATACCTAGGATTCGGGGACTAAATTAGTAGTTGTTCCCATGCCGAACGACGTCCTCTCATGAAATTGAGGAGATTACATACTGCCAATCGTTAGTTCAATACGCACGCCAAGATACATGATACTTAGCAGGCATCTTACTGTCTACATGCTAGACAATGTCCGTCTATCGCGCAGACTGCAAGCCACCTACCTAGTACCCGGGGCTTAAGTACCTGTGGCACACGAAGATGATGGGTGTTCTAGTGTTGTTCTATGATAAATTGGTAAATATAACGGCGGTATCTCAGGACAAAACCTACGATCTCTCTCATTCGGTCAAGGTTCTGTAGCAACCTCTTCGCCATGTTCTCCAGTCTCTGGTTGATGGGACCTTTCTCGAACCACTCGTTGTTATAGTTGAAGATACTGATCCGCGCATCAGGAATCTTGCGACCCAGCATGCTCGGGTCGCGGAGCCAATGTGTTCGATTGAGCTTCCATGACCACGAATCACCACTTCCGATGCCTGGGATGGCGACAATTCTAGACAAGTCAGTGCTACCCATTTGTCAGTGCCGGTTGAAACTCACTCAAATTTTGCCGGACTTTTTGATGCTTCGATAACTTCGAAACCTAGTCCATCGATTTTCGTTTGAAAATTGCCATGCTGCCCAGTCTTGGTTGCCCCGAACGCCGCCATCTCTGCTCCTGCGCGATTGAGGCTGCGCTAAGCCTCTTTAGGAAAACCCGCACACTCTTGCTAGCAGTCGCGAAATCGAAAGAGAAGCGTCAAGGAACGTAAGAATGAATGAAAAATTGACAGAAACGTTGCAAAAGGTTCGAAGAGGCCTACATGCTCATTAAAAGGGACCTTGAATCCTTTGGGGGCCAAAATGCAGGGATGGTGCCGTCAGGCCTCCCGCGGCTTTCCTTTTGTGGAAAGTAAGCGGGCCATGGCGGCTCCATGCATGCAGTCTGCTTACGGAGCTTTCCGCCCCATGTTTTGTCTTTGGTAAACCTCCTCACCCTTGGATATAGGTGCGTTGTTATGGCATTGATCGCCGGGCTAGTTGCATCTACACGACACCGCCAGATATCTATAATCCCTCATCATCCAGCGAGGAAAATCGCCTAGGCACGGGATCCTTCATTGGTCATTCCATGTCACTACCTATGGCGTGTACAAATAGAGTGGAGGTGACATCCTCTGCAGCAAGATATGTAGTACCACCACTGATCAATACCTGTCTCGGTACAACCGCATACCAGAGCCATGACAATGTAGCGCAACGTAGCACGTGCAACGAAACCCCCTAGAAGACACTGAACACAGCTGTGGGTTCACATGGCTCGTCATACAACAGCATAGAGACGACAAGCCTCTGTTCGCTCGCGCTATGATAAAAGCTGCAATTACACACGCGAAACAGATGTCAAGATAAGCCCAACATCGGACCAAGCAAGACCCGAACTCACGCATCAAACATAAAAGCAAAAAAGAATAGCTCACCCTACTCTTTGTGATGGGTGTAAGCGTCCTTCATCAGGGATGCTTAACTACCCGGCAAGGGATGCTTACACCGAAGGTACCAATAAAAGTGAGCTATCCAGAATGTTTGAAAATAAGCTAATACATATAGTGAATCCAAGACCGCCACAAATAGAGCTAATAGAGGTGTATGGGAATGAGTCTGGGGACAAGGTGGGCAGAGACAATACGTGCAAGGCGGTACGCAGGATTTTCGTTAGGCTTCGCTTTAGACAGGCTCTATGCGAATAAAGAGGCAGCTACATCTTGCAAGAACATGAGGAGGCATACGAGATTCCTCCGACTCAATGTACCAAGCAGGTGCCAGCTAAATCTCAGCGCATCTGAGCAATTATAAATCACCAGTATGAGAAAGGCCCATCATACCGAAAGCAAAGACATGCACGTCCTCAGCCTTCACGACGCCCTTTCAATTTCATCCCCAACGACTCCCCAAACTCCACATCCTCAACCAAACCTCACCCCACTCTCCAACCTCACCCCCAGTCCCCAAAACGTCTTTATCTCCACCCCATCGTCCAACAAGCTCTCCTCCACATCACCCGCCAACCCAAACACTTCCCTCATCAGCAGCTCAAACAGCGGCATCCCAGCCAACTTGACCAAGTAATGCTTGACCACCTCCAACACCTCCTTCCTCAACTCATCCTCCCTACCAACCGTCTTGTTCCACACCAACGCAACCGACTCCAGAAACGCCTTCACGATCGCATTCCCCGCGTGCGGCGGCGGGAACATGGGATCGAGATGGACTAGGTCATCTGACGCAATGCCGCTGTCGTCTTCAGATGCAAGGGTTGGGTCGAAAGGCATGGTGAGACCCAAGTTGCCGAGCGCAATGTACTGCGTCACCGCATGCTGAGCGAGTTGCGGGATCTCGTATTTGGTGCCGACGAGGTAGGCGTGCACGTGCAGGTCAAGCATGTTGGTGGTTGGGAAGCGGATGCGCATGGTGGGGGGGATGGAGTATGTGCCTGTGGCGATGAAGGAGATTAGGGCGTAGATGGCGGAGGGGAAGTCGGAGCGGAGGCGGACGATGCGGATGTTGGGGCCGGGCTGGTGATGGTTGTTAATAGGTGGCTCGAAGGGTAAGAGCAGAGAGGGAGGAGGCTTACGAGGAACGGGAAGTTGAGGATGTTGGAAAAGAAGCTGGACGCGGCGCAGAGTGTGTGAATGTTGATCTTGGCGGCGTCTCGGCCTTTGTCGAAGAGGAGTATGATGTCTGTGTCAAGAATGGGGGTATTGCGGAAGGAACTGGCTGTGTGTCAGCGGAGGTTTCTCTTGCTGTGACAGAGACGTACTTGGACCAGTCGCTCTTGGGCATGATGTGGACAGTTGTTCTGTTGCGTGGAGCCGCAGGACGTAGCGGAAGTTCAGGCAGCGGACGAGCAGGATCACCACCCAGCGACAAATCCTGCATGGGCAGCTCGCTCGGCGTAAGAGGCATCCCGAGCCAGGACGAGTCACTCATCGTAAGGTTGTCTTCGAAGATCACTGGACCAGACTCGGAATTTAGCAAATCGAGGACGCTGCCTTCGCCAGATGGTGAGCTTCCCAATGCCAGAGCTGGACGGAACCCGCTACGGCCAACAGGTACCTGTGGACCTTGGGTATTCTTGAATGGCAGCTGTATCAGCGTCTGAAGCGGTTGAGGCCCACCTGGCTGCGCCTTTACCTGAGGTAGCGGTACTGGTGTGAAATTAGGCGGCCAATGAAAACTGGACTGAGAGAGACCTGGTGTCCCCATCTCCAGAAAAGGGCAGTAGAAGTGGTTATCGAAGGGCTTTTCGTTCTCCTTGTCGCACCACTCGAACTCGAGGGGAGTGGAGGCCTCGGACAACGCTGTGGCAGTCATGGTCCTGGGGACCTGGGCGCGACGGTGAGGCATAGCATTCATGACGAGCTGGAAGGCTTGACTGTAGCCGCGCTTGCGACCGTCTCGAGCCATGCTGATGCCGTTAGGATTGGACGGGTTGCTGCAAAGTGGAGTCAGAACTTACAAGAGTAGTCGAGATGTCGTAGCTTGGTCGGGTCAGGCTGAGCAAAACAGAGAGAGAGAGAGCAAGGACGCTATAAAGCTGCATGTTGTAATTTAAGACGCAGTGAATGTCCATTGATACGCGACAGTGACGCGAAGAACGCGTCGCAACACGTGTAATGACCGTCAATCTCATACCCACATTCACCTAGCGTTCACAATTCTGTTTACTGGAGACAAGAGTAGAGCAAAGGTGAACAGCCTTGGAATAAATAATAGTACTAAGTATTTCAGCGATTATTCGCGATAACGATTGATATGTACAAAGATGACGATGAGAACCAAGCGATACCGGCCGCCTATGCAAGAGAGCTCGTAACACCAGGTGAGCGAATGTCGTTTGTCCTTTTTGCGCGTGGAAAATTTTGCTTGAACGCCAACAAAGAGAAATGTAAAGATCGTCGTAAGGGGTATATGCACAGCCAATTGAGCAGCAAGATAAGGAACGTGAAAAGGAGTGGAGGTGCGATGCCATATGTCAACCTGCCCTTCACTTCCACCGAAGAGCCATCTCCTCGAATAGGTCCGTTCTGAATTCTGGGAGCTCGTCCATCGACTCGAAGACGAGTGCCATTTGTGTTTGGTCTCCGGCAATGAAGCCCTCAACATGATTCGCACAGATAGTGACAGCGACACGCCTCAACTCGTCAGCGTTGGCTGTACGGGATGGCTCGTAAATAGCGCGGACGGCTTTGAGCAGATGCCTCTCGTTTTCGTTCATCGTCAGGACGATGATGGCGAGGGATTCAAACTTCTCCAAGGCAAGCTGTTTTAAGCCAGAAATGCCGTAACGCTCAGCGAGCATGTAGATATCCACATGTGGACGAAGATCGGCAATCTCATCGACACCCAGTGATTCTGCAGATTTGCAATCATAGTTCAGCTGGTAGCAGTACTGCATCATGGCTGCCACAGCCTCTGGATCGTCTGCACTGAGGTCGATGACATTCTTGGATGCTTTCTGGTTGTTATTAGCATATGACTATCTAAACCCGCAATGGTCAAACCTACTGTATGTTTCATGATGGCACAAATTCTTGCAAACCACTTCGAGTGATAGGTCATGATTGTCCGGTCAACATGATAGACATCACCCTTGCATCGAACGACCAGATCCGAGCACTGCCATTGCGTTACAGGAGACTGGGGCGGCGTAGGTAAAGATGTTACTGCTTCCTTGCGAGGTGATGCCTCTGGCGAGGGTCGACGTGGTCTCAGAGGCGCAGGCGTCAGAGTCACAAGTGGCTCCTTCCACCTTAGCTCTTCCTGAGAGGGTCGTCGCGGTCGTGGTGGAGGTTGTCGTGGACGCGTCGGTGGAGGAGGGGGTGGTGGCAGAGGTGGTGCTGGGAGGGACCGCGGCGATATTGGTTGCGACAGTGATCGCGCTTTTTTGTTTTGATGTGTCTGAGGAGGCGGGCGGCGAAGCCGATTCGGTGGACTTTTGGGGGATTGAGGCGAATTTGGCAGTGATTGAGGTGTAGACTCCGACCCAGGCTGGAGTTGTCCTTGAACGTGCGAATGAGACAGCGCCTTTTTGTGGAACGGTTGAAGAGCCTTTGGTAGGTGGAATGAGTTCCCAGATATTGATCTGCGATGCTTGGACGGTGACTCAGTCGAAGATACAGACGATGCTGACGCCGATGTGTTTGATGCGGTCGAAGCAGTTCGGTGCAAGGAGGATGCATCTGATGAGACTGTAGAGTGCCGCGCTGCAGTCTCAGGACGAGTGACACTAAAGCGTCTGGGTCGACTGTACAGGTCCAGCCCCGAGGTAGCGACAATCATCCTGGCCCTCGAGAACTAAGGAAGGTTGATAATGTTTGGACTTGAACGATTGTTGGGCGGCAAGATGTAGCATCAACCTTCAATTCAGCGAACGTAAAGCGAGCTGGCCGGGAGAACCGAAATATAATCTGGTGGGCGGCACATTGTATATGTCCCGAGCCTTACATATACTTCGTACATGCATTTGATCGACGTTCAAGGATGGCCAGCTAAAAAGCGACCATGGCTCAAGCCATAGTCCATGAACGCAGAATTCTGGTAGGTTAGTGTAGATGGAAAGTTCGACCTAGATTCCGGCACTGGTGTGTGGGCCTTCGGATGCCATATGAAAAGGATGCAACCCACCAATGGAATGCGACGGATTTATTGCACTTGGCACCTTGTGACCCAAGTTTTGCGGTCTTGCCCAGGTATTGATAGTGCTTAATACCGTCGTGTGAAGCAGAACAGCCGGTCGCCGCCCGGGATTGGGGAAAGACTGTGGGGAAGCCTCCTTCTCGAACCTTACCTTCCCCAGTTCGAACATCGAGCTCATGCTGGCTGCCTGTTTAGTCCCTTCCAGGACGCCGTCTTCTCATGTAGAGTGCTGTGGAGCTGGGATATTCCCTTTTTGTCCATCACCGAAGCCATGTCTGGCCTACGTTCTGGTGTATCGCGAGATCATCAATGCGATGCCACACTAACGACGTCGTGTGGTGGTTGTCACATAGAGGACACGTTGTTTGCGGAGGATTTGAAGAACGTGCGGGGTGGATGATCTCAAACCCCAGCGAAGCCATCAGACTCGATTGCCACAGCAAGCATCCCATGCGAAAGAATCGAGGGCAGATGAACTGGCGATGCTGTCCATACTGGATGTGCCCTCTGGCGCATGAATGGTGCGAGCACGCATGGCGGCATGGCAAGGCTGTATCCATGCGAAAAGCTGGGAATGTGCGTGCGCTAGACCATGAACGGTGGGTTGGGAACCAAACTGCGGTCCACGGTCTGACTCTGGGCATCCAGCTGTCACTGTGCAGTCTGGAGCGGATTGCACGTGCACCTGCACCCGTGACCAGAGAGAAACTGGGCAATTTTGCTTCGTCTTCACCTGAACAGTCCTGTGCGCCGTTGCTTACACTCTGGTGCGTCGTGATCGCACGCTCTGTCATACTCTGTGTGCGCGTTCAATTTCCAGGGGCGGCGGCAGCCAGCCGTCAATTGACGAAACCAAAAAAAGGGCCGCGCTGTACGTTAATTCAAGCCTCAGCCGCTTCGATCTGATCCAAAAGCATGGCATTTCAACATCTGGGGCCGTGTCGTGTCCATTCATACGCCGAGCGCAGACCGACTTTCAAAATCCGATTCCAAAAGTCCATGATGTCATCCGGCCCGATTGCATTGCAGATGCTTCGCGTGATGGAGTCCTCAACGCGTCACAGCGTCACAATTCTTTCGTTATCTTCTCCGGTCCTTGTTCATTGGTAATGCTGTGCTTCTGGACAGCTGCTGACTATGCTCTTTGTGCAGGGCGTGCAACCTGCTGTGGCCAATAACAAGATACCCGTTGTCATTGCCGGCCCTAGAACAATCGGCAGACATCGAAGTATGCAAGTGTAATCGCTCGATTATGTTTCCAACTATGCGCAATCTGGCCAAAGCCGTTATTTTGGAGCCGGGTGATAGGCCGGTACTGCAAGATCTCTGTAAGCGTCATCGAGCGTCCAGGGTGCAGGGCGGGATGATGGCTGGCTCGACAGAACTCGTGTTGTGGCGCCGACATCATCGATGGATTGCAGTAGTATAAGAAGCATTGTTCTTTACTTTGACACTTAGGACTTTCAACCGCCACATATTATACTGCGATTACAAACTGTTGCCCACCATGAACGGAAACAGTAACGGAACCAACGGCACCAATGGCCACGCACAACATACTGCCAACGGCACCAAAAATGGAGATGCCTTCCGCAGCTACCAAGATGACCGCAATGCTACGAGCCAGAAGACTCTCTATACCACCTCAAACGGTGTTCCGTACCCTCACCCATACGAGACGCAGCGTGTAGGCGACAACGGCCCCCTGCTTCTACAGGATTTCCACCTTATCGACCTTCTCTCACACTTCGACCGCGAGCGAATTCCCGAGCGTGTCGTTCACGCAAAGGGTTCTGGTGCACATGGCGTGTACAAGACCACAGACCCATTAGACGATCTCTGCTTGGCAGACATCTTCCAGGCAGGCAAGGAGTGCCCAGTGTCGGTTCGATTCTCTACTGTTGGAGGAGAGTCTGGCTCTCACGACTGTGCTCGCGACCCTCGAGGATTTTCGGTTAAGTTCAGGACTGAGGAGGGTAACTGGGATGTTGTTGCCAACAACACTCCTGTCTTCTTCCTGAGGGACCCAGCGAAGTTTCCGAGATGTAAGTTTCTCTTGAGCAAATACTCCATGTATATCAGTCTAACAATGCCCAGTCATCCACACACAAAAGCGTCACCCGGCTACCCATCTTACCCATGCAGACGATTCAACTGCATTCTGGGACTACGCCTCGCAGAACCCTGAGTCCGTCCACCAGTTCATGATTCTATTCGGCGACCGAGGTATCCCCAAGGGTTACCGTAAGATGCACGGATACATCGGCCACACCCACAAGCTGGTCAACAAGAACGGTGACTGGGTATACATGCAGCTCCACTTCAAGTCGAAGCAAGGCGTAGACTTCATCACCCAGGAAGACTCGTTCAACTATGGTCCCGACTTCTCAACCAAGGACCTGTATCAGGCGATCGAGAAGGGCGACTTCCCCAGCTGGGACGTCAAGGTTCAGACCATGACCGCCAAGGAGGCTGAAGACGTGTGGGAGAACCAGGGTATCAACATCTTCGACTTGACCCATGTCTGGCCTCAGAGCCAATTCCCTCTCCGCAAGGTCGGAGAATTCACCCTGAACGAGAATCCCGAGAACTACTTTGCCGAGATCGAGCAGATTGCCTTCAACCCAGCACATCTGGTGCCTGGTATTGAGCCTTCCGCCGACCCAGTCCTGCAGTCCCGTCTCTTCTCGTACCCCGACACGCACCGCCACCGCATCGGCGCCAACTACCAACAACTCCCCGTAAACCAACCCCGCGTCCCCTACCGCATGGCGAACTTCCAGCGCGACGGCAACATGGCGTTTTACAACCAAGGCGCGCGGCCCAACTACTTCTCCTCCATTGAGCCCGTCGGCCTTCGCGCGCGCTCCGTCAACCTCGACAAGGTTCACGGCCACTTCACCGGCGAGGCGGTCACTTTCCTGTCTGAGATCCGCCCCGAAGACTTCAATGCGCCACGCGCGCTGTGGGAGAAGGTGTTCGATGACGGTGCAAAGGAGCGCTTCATCTCCAACATTACTGGACACATGGAGAATGTGAGCGACAAGGAGATTGTGAAGCGCCAGATTGCCATCTTCAGGGAGGTGTCGGAGGACATTGCGAGTCGCATGGAGAAGGCGACTGGACTGAAGGGATATGATGGTATCAGTAATATGACATTCAACGGAACGCTGAATGGCATGACGAAGGATCAGAAGTTAAGGCCTGCGGCGGGTGTGGATAAGAAGGCGGGAGCGAATGGTGCGCCTGTGAGGGGAACGCACACTGGAAACTAAAAGTTGCAAATGAGAGGGGCGGATGGATAGATTGATACCTGATGATATATAATGAGCATTAGCGATAATGAAGTTCTTTTTATACCAATGACGCAGCTTGTCACTGTTGGGCGTGCATAACATCGAGTTTCTGATGTTTCGTCGAAGGAATGCAGGTGATGTTTGACGTACCGAGTGGAGTCCTCTTTCTGTTGCATGATCCCCTTGACGAGTGATATGATGGAATGTTCTGTGGAATACATCGAACTGGAAAGTCGTCTCATCTCATTGGCAGCAACGCGGTTGACTAATTACAACACGCTTTGGTGGGTACAAAGTGGTTCGAAAGTTTGCTCAATTCCAAGAACTCCCAGTGCCTTTCAGACGAAAATATGAACCACGAAAGAAGATACAAGTGAAGGCTCTTTTTGCTCTTCGTTCGAGACGGTAGTAACACGGTTAGGTGGCAACCAAAGAACGAAACGGCGCTAGGAAACAAGCGGACCAGAGAGGTAAGCGCGTGCTGCCTTGGAGCGTGCTCGGCTCTCTGATTGCGACACACTTCCAGGTCACCGTCCTTTTGCCAGCGTCCTTGTGCCCCTCTCCCTCGTCGCTCTCTCCCTTCGATGTTGAGCAGCAAAATACTTACCATACATCTCAGCACCCTCAGAGTGCTTCCACACCTCTCACGCCCCACAAGATGGCGCACTTGGACTGCCGAGGGCGGCGTCATCCAGCATGCGGATCACGTGCCCGTGCTACGGCGGGCGGTTAGTCTGGTCTCCGCACCGCGCAAAGTGGACGCGATTCCGCAGTACCCACGCTATCCTGAGTGGTGAAGGACTCGGAGCCATTTTACTCCTCACCGGGCCAGCTCGTCTCTCTCCACCCCATTGCCTCCAGCCAGCACCACAGACGTCGCCATACTCCCAGATGATGCAGCCTTCGCTCCTCGGCATCTGCTCCCAGTCGTCAATTTCTACTGTCGTCACCCTTTAGAGCTTGCTGAGCTTTTGTCCCGCGCGCCTTCTCCGCATCTGCAGCGTCACCGCTGCGCTCCACCACCACACACCCACAACCATACCAGGAGTGCTTCGTCGTAGTGTTGGACGTTCGCTATCCGATTAAAGTTCTACAGCTTCTGTCAGGCCCCATTGTCGTCTGATCTGAGCTACCACCCGGCACCGTCCTGCTGCGTCATCTCAGGCATACCGATAACCAGCCAACACGCCAGACGGCCTCTAACCTGCCCTTTAGAGCTTGTCGTCCTACGAGGAAGTCGCAGCCGTATCGCAATGTCCCCGCGCCGCTCATCGCGAGCGCGCACCACCCAGCCCCCACCCGGCGTTGGGACCGCACCAAGTGTCTCCTCGTCCTCTGGCTCCTCATCGCGCACTGAACGTGCCGGCAGGACCACCAACAAGCAGTCGTCACCGCACAAATCGATGACCCCGCATTCGCTCTCCTCGGAAGAGCCTGAAGAGGCGCCCCTCGACTCCCTCAACGAGCCACCTCTGACTCGCCGTCGCACGCGCGAGCAGGATATCGACGACGACGACATGGCGAAGCTCGAGGACGACCTCGATGACGACATCGCCGAAGAAGACGAGGTGACACGCTGCGTGTGTGGCTACCAAGAGTACCCAGGTCTGCCTTCGGACGCTGGTAAGCCTGGCTCTGCCCTGACAGACTCTGACGCACCGGGTGACGATCTAGGTGGTCTGTTTATCCAATGCGACATCTGCAAGGTCTGGCAGCATGGCGGCTGTGTTGGCATCATGCAGGAGGAAGCCAGCCCCGACGAGTACTTCTGCGAGGAATGCAGAAAAGACCTTCACAAGGTCACCACGAGTCCGAAAGGGTGAGTTTTTTACGTTTGCTACCTGTCGCGTGGTGAGATTGGGCTGTGCGGCGAATTTGCGTCTTCTGCAAGCTAGCAGCACTGCAAGAACGCAACAAGCACGACAAATTTACCTAGAAACAAGCTAATATCGTCTGCCACAGTCAGAAATACTCGCGCTACCTCCCAGTCTACGATCAGCAACACGGCAAGACCCGCAAGTCGTCCCTATCCAAGGACAACGAGAAAGTGCCAGGCAGGGACAAAGATCGCAATAACAGAGCGAGCGTAGACTCGTTTGGCAAGCGACGCTCAACGATGAACAGTCGGGCGGCCTACGATGAAGATGAGGTGCTGCGAAAGGTCATTGAGGAGAGCAAGCACGAGGGTATTCTGCCCTCCGAGAACGGCAACCGCAAAAAACGTAGCCGCGAGGATAGCGAAGAGTGAGTCGCATTAGCTGCTTCCCATGATCAAGTGCTTTGGAAGCTGACAGTGTTTGCCACAGAACCAAACAGGAGATCAAACGACAGCGTACAAGCTCACGCTCACCTAGCAACTCACCGGTCCTAGAGTCGGAAGACGACAGTACAAAGGCGTCCGCCCCCAAGCAGAAACCCCGTGGAGCTGCCGCGCGAAGTCAGCACCAGAAGGAGCAACGCGAGAAGGACCGAGATAAGGAGCGCACCGAAGCGGCAAACAGACGCAAAGGGCGTGCAGAGCGACGGAAGGGCGACGGTATGATCACAGTACGTGTATGCAGAACGCCAGCTGACAGCAAACAGATAACGAGCCTCTTGAGCCTACACCCACACCTACTCCCAACGAAGAGCCGGCCATGCTTGCAGAGCCCTCAGAACCCACTCCCCCAGAGGCACCAGCAGCCGAGCCGAGGCCACCTCCAGCGCCACGACGAGGCGGTCGTCCACCGCAGAAAGCGCGCGGTAGACTTGGCCGTAACCAGTACTCGCGAGATACGGTTCCTGCTACCAACGGCGCGTCGCCCGCCGACACACCAAACTCCCCGCAACCGGGCGCCACGAATGGGGTCAGCAATGGGCACGACAGTAGTGATGGAGCTGCGGGAGGGAAGGCAGCGAAATCGAAGAACTGGCGCCTGCAGAAAGTATCGTGGAATGAAATACGCAAACAGGCCAGCGCCATGCAGAACTATATCGCCCAGCGGCAAGTGGACATGGCCGGCGAGCGGCTCGTCACAGCACCAGCTGTCCAGCCCCCAGCAGCATCCACCAATGGGGTGTCACCACCGGATGAGGACAAGGAAGACTCGCGCGATCTCGAAAAGTTCAAGAACCTCAGCACAACAGAGATGATGGATCATTTGAGTCGGGATCTGATACGTTGGCAGCAGTCAGTCGCGCAGCCGAACGACAAGTAGTGCTTGGTGGCTTATCGGGGCTCTTCACGTTTGCATATACCACGGCGCATAACACTTCGGGCGAAGCAATTGGGTGGTCGCATCTGACTATTTTCTCATTTAGAACGGCGTTCGTCGGAAACCCCTTGCTTGGCATAGCATGGCGGATTCTTTTTTCTTCGCTACGGATACCCTCCGCTTTTCGTTTCCATGTTCGAAAAGCATCATTATACCAGGTAGCAGCTTCACAGCAGACATCATTCAGCATCTCATCATTAGGTGTTCTCTTGTATAAAAGGCGTAATCAGGGTAGTCGGACTGTCCATATGTGAGGATGAATTGAAACGAATTGAACTCATACATTCTTACATTTGCTCCTGAAACAAAACTCTCGATAAATTGCCCACGAATCCACCATTTTTTAGAATTATGGTATATTTTTACTCCCCCTTCCCAACCTTGATCTCCAACACATCCCTCCCCACGCCTCCACTCGCCTTGATCAACTCCAGCACCGCGCCGAAATTGTCGTCTGTCAAGATCGTGTACTCGGGCCACAGCTTCCCATCGCGATGCTTGAGATCCCAGTGAATCTTGAACTCTTGGATAATCTCCGCTGGGCCTGAGGTTGATTTGTGCTGCGCCATGACTGTGAAGCAGAGGACGTGAGTATGCGAACTTGCGAGTTGAAATGTCGTGAGGGGATGAGGTGATGAGATGAGGTTGTGGAAGGGAAGTAGAGAAGTGCAAGCCAAGAGGCGATGATGGTAAAGGGTAATGGCATTACGTACATTCCTTACAATTCTCGCTCGCAGCAATCGTACCCGTGATCTGCTTATTCAGCGCCTTGAGATTGAGTTTCGAGCTTGTATCGAGGAGGATGACTTCGTGTCGAGAGGACGGGGGGAGGGTGAAGAGGATGGGGATTGTGGTGGACATTTTTGCTTGGTTCCCTGTTGTATGTGTATGTCGCTCGATGTTTGAAAAGTGGATTCCGCGACGATGTGAAATGGACGGTAGTGGTGGTGTTGTTTTGGGTCGTGGGAGATGTCGATATAGAGGGGACTTGGTTGAGGGGGTGATGGTGATGGTGCAGTAGTGTACCAGGATACGAGATATCGCGAATGGTGTTCGAGGGAGAAGGGGGAAATGCCACATGGAAGTAGGAACAAAGTCTCTGATATGATGATGCTATTCAATTGTGGACTTTCAGGTTGGAACTCTTGTGCAACGGCGAGCTACGTCATGCGACATGGGTGTGCGACGAGGGGTTGGAGCAATCCGATTCGCGAGCGGAGATGGACGTTGAACAGGGGTTGGGGAGGGTCGGACTTGCACTTGAGACACGGATTGGGCGTATTCCTGCATTTGAAAACATGTTGGAAAGTACAGAGATAGATTGTGCACCGCTGTGCGCAGGCTATGACATGTAAATAGCATACATGCATCATGTCTATACTGTCGCTGCAAGCAGGGTCTGCGGATGCTTCAAAGCTTGGTCGATGAAAATGCAAGAAAGCATGAAGCAAAACGCGAAATATGGATCTATCGAGCCGAGCATGGACACCGACAAGAAGTCGATGCTCCACTGTGCCTGATCATAGCTGAGAGCTAGACTCCCAACCTCCAACTTGGATAACAAGCCTCACCATCTTCGACGCTATATTCACAGTCCCTTGATCTTCTCCTCCAACGCGCGCTTAATAGCTGTCGATAGCTGTTAGCACTAATCTCCAACTCAGCGGGATCGAAAAAGACTTACCATTACAGCTATCATTCGCATCCCCAAACAACATCTTCGCATTCTCCATATAAAACATCGGATTCGGCACATCCGCATATCCACTCGCCATCCCCCTCTTCATAATAACAACATGCTTGCTCTTCCACGCATGAAGCACCGGCATCCCCGCAATCGCGCTGCCCGGCTCCATCGCAATCGGATTCACCGTGTCGTTGGCGCCAATGACCAGCGTCACGTCGGTGTCGGGGAAGTCGTCGTTGATCTCGTCCATTTCGAGCACAATGTCGTAGGGCACAGAGGCTTCGGCGAGCAGCACGTTGCATTGTCCTGGCATGCGGCCCGCGACGGGGTGGATGGCGAATCGCACGTTGATGCCCTTGGAGCGCAGGAGGGAGACGAATTCGGCGATGGCGTATTGCGATTTTGCGACGGCCATGCCGTAGCCGACGACCTGGATTATGTTATTGAGATGCGATTTTTGAGGGGACAAGAGACGGGACTTACGATGATGACAGTCTCGGCGTCAGCGAGGGCTTGTGCTGTCTCGTCGGCTGTTGTCTTTGTGACCTCGCCTTCGAACTTGGTCTGTGTTTGTGCGGTGGGTGCGATGCCTCCGAAGAGCACGTTGGTGATGGAGCGGTTCATGGCTACGCACATGATGTACGAGAGAATTGAACCCGAGACGCCGATGAGTGCGCCTACGGTGGTTAATAGGGAGTTGTCTAGCATGAACCCCTCTGCGACGAGGGCGAATCCTGAATAGGCATTGAGAACGGTGATGACGACGGGCATGTCTGCTCCACCGATGGCTGCCGTGGTGGTATATCCTTTGATGAAGCTGAGTGCTGCGTTACCACAAAGACATGCTGCCCCTATGAGTGGTGCACCAGGAGCCCAGGCGAGAAAGGCGCCCATGGTGGCGAAGTTTGCTCCGAGAAGTGTGCCATTGATTAGATGGCGGCCGGGTAGATTGATAGGTCGTGAGGACATCTTCGCAGCCAATTTCAAGAAGGCAACAATACTGCCGGTGAATGTCACTCCACCGATGAGTACACCAAGGTAAGCGCTGACCATGTGCAAAGTCGAAATGTCACCGGTGTGGCCGATCACACTGCCGATACTGGTGAGGACTGCTGCGAGACCGACGACAGAGTGCAGAGCAGCGACGGTCTGAGGAAGTCCTGTAGGGGTGATGCGTCGTCCAATGACCATACCGACGACACTACCGATTGTAGCAAGTCCAGCGAACTGAGTAAGAGTTTCGCCTGACATGCCCACTGCTGCCAAGGACGCGAGGATGCCAGAAAATACACCGAGTATACCAAGCATGTTGCCACGACGTGCTGTAGTCTGGGAAGCGAGACCTTGCAGAGATGTCATGCAGAGAATGCTGCTAACTAGATAGCCAGCTTGCACCAGACCAGCCATGCCAGTGGTCGCAGCGTAGATGAAGCCCCCACCAAAGAGGGCAGCTGGAACAGCATATAGCAAAGGATACTCTGCTGGGTCGGTAGGACGTCTGAACATGTCCAGCATGCGTTTGGTGATGACAAACCCTCCTGAGACGTTAACGAAAGCGAGCAGTACTGATAGTGCACCGAGAGTCTGTGGAATGGTCTCGGGAAAGTAGCCGCCACCCATGACATATAGACCACCAATACCAACCATTCCAGATATGGCATTGGTGACACTCATCAGGGGCGAGTGCAGTGCGGGAGCGACACCCCACACCACTCGGTAGCCGATCATGCTAGCAAGAGCGAAGGTAAAAGCGTTACTCATAAAGAGGGGTCCAGTGAATTTGCCGAGTGTGAGAGCAGTGGTCATTCCGGCAGTTACGCCGGCAACCTGACGAGTCTGACTCTGCCATGGGGTGAGTGCGACAATGTTGGCGACCTGATCCGCAGGCGACTGAGCTGGCTTGGCTTGGACAGGAGGAGGCGCTGGTCGAGGAGCTGGAGGCAAGATCTGGCCATCGTAGGTCACGATAGCACCCCGAGTTACTTCATCCGTGAGGTCGACGTCGTAGTACTTCTCTTTTTTGTCCTTGGGAACCAGGGACAGGAGGAATTTGGTAACATTGTTGGAGTAAAGCGTGGATGACTGTGTTGGAAGGCGAGACGGAAGATCAGTGTAGCCTAGTGATAATCAGCGTAAACTTCGTGGTAACTGGACATATGAGAAGCAAAATAGTTCTCACCAATGACCGAAACTCCATTGTACTTTGCCAACTTTCCAGGGACAGTAGCTTCGCAATTGCCCCCTGCTTCGGCTGCCAGGTCGACCACAACAGATCCAGGCTTCATGGCACCTAACATGGCTTTGGTAATCAGTTTGGGTGCGGGCTTGCCAGGAATGAGCGCTGTCGTAATGACGATGTCGACTTCTCGACATTGATCGTAGAAAAGCTTCATTTCGGCCTCGATGAACTCCTTGGACATGACTTTGGCATAGCCACCGGCACCGGATCCATCTTCCTGGACGCCAGTGACTTCAATGAACTCTGCACCAAGGGATTGAACTTGCTCGCGAGCCGCAGATCGAGTATCGAAACCTGGATATATGTGAGCAGATAGTCTTGACATAACGAAACAATCAAAATTGCTGGAGATCATTCTAGTTTGTGCAATTGCAAAAGATGAAGGAATCTTACCTCGCACAATAGCACCCATTCGTCGAGCCTGTCACTTGAATCAGCAGATTTCGTGCCACAGGGCAAGATAGCTTACGGTAGCAATAGCACTCAAGCCAGCTACACCAGCTCCGATGACAAGCACTTTGCAGGGCGGAATCTGTGAAAGGGTCAGCTAGTACTAATGTTCTTGAATATTGGGAACATACCTTTCCAGCAGCAGTCACCTGACCAGTAAGAAAGCGACCAAATTGGTTCGAGGCTTCGAGAACAGCCTTGTATCCAGCGATGTTGGCCATGGAGCTGTAGGAAGTCAGAGATACTCCGACTCGGCAACATCTTTGCCACCTACCTCAGTGCGTCAAAAACCTGAGCACGAGAAATACGAGGCACCATGTCCATCGCAAACGCCGTAGCCTTCCTCGACGCGATTCGATCCACAACCGGCCTATTCTGCACGGGATACAGCATCGAAATAACCGTAGCCCCCTCCCGAATCGCATCCACCTCGCTCTCAGTGCCCTCAATACTCAACGACCGAACCTTGAGCAGAATATCCGCTTCCGAGAACACACTTCTGCGATCCCCCAACTTCGCACCCGCCTGCTCATACACCTCATCTGTAAACTGCGCCTCGGCTCCCGCGCCACGCTCAATCAAGATGCGCGAGAAGCCCTTCTTGAGCAGGAGCGCCACATTCTGCGGCGTAATGGCTACACGTCTTTCGCCGGGATAACTCTCCTTGGGAACACCAATGGTGATGGTTTCATACTTGCCCGCCGAAAAGGGAGGGCTAGTCGGGAGTTCAGCGGCATCGTCATCGCGCGGCGGACCCGCAGATGCATGGGATGCATAGCGTGCGACAACGTTGCGCTGCGGCGAGACATGGAGCTGCAAGTCCAGCGCTCTGGGGCGGGTGAGGCTCCGAGGGGTAGCTGGGATTATTCCGGCATGCTTGGACGACAGGTCACGTTGTTGCTGATGGTGGTATTGAATCAAGGGTCCAGAGCGGGAGGCGAATATCGCAGCAAACAACGACTTTGGCAGAGGACTCGGGCGCGAAGCTGCAAGCGCCCGGCCGTAGCCTGGAAGACAGTTGGCACTCATCGTGCTGGTAGGGACATGGACGGGCAGCGGCAGAAGCAAAGGGTAATGCTCGAGACCCGCATCTGCTGGCTAGCTGTTGATTCCGAAGGGGACAGGTGATGGCGTGGATGGGCAGGCTAGCTGGCACGGGGATGGCTGACGCGTAGAGAGAAGCTCCAGCGGTGCCACGGCATGCGTGGGAAGAGGACAGAGGGTGGTACATAAGACGGTACCTTTGGGCCGCGTTGCATTTGCTTGTCGCGTCTCGTGTTTTGCCGATGATCCAGTCGTGCCAGTTTCCCCGCACCAACCGTGATGGACTACCCCACACCACCCCAGATTTGGGTGAACCCCTGGAATGGCGGGCGTGCGGCTTTGGCCTGCTGTGCGTTGCAACTCGACGCGTGCGGCTGAAAGATGTCACCAGTCCTTCCAGCTTTCTTTGCCGTTCCATTTTTACATATATCATATTGATGTTTGCTTTCATTGCACAATCTACACCAAGACTGTCGTGACGCTGCCCCAGCCGTTCGATGATCACGCGCAGTGGGGCGCAGCCGCCCACGCTTCGCTCCTTCCGTCTTGAGTGTCGACCGAGACCAATCATATCCTCTCCTATGCACGATGGAACACTTGGGGAACAACGGCATCGTACTAATAAACAGACTAAATCCATGACATGTATCAACATTCTACAATCCCAAGAAAGACAATCCTCCCAGCAAAATTATGAAGTATATCGAGAATGTACGCCGCCCAATGCACATCTTCCAATCATCGTGCCATCAAACCATGATCATGCGTCGTTCCTCCCCGGACGCCTCCATATGGAACCACACTACTTTGATGGCATGTTCGTCTACCAGCTCCAGCCCGCCCAGTTGAAAGAGGCGTTAACATCAACGTCCCAAGTGTACGACTTCTGGCAGCCCCAGTTGCCAGATGCCGAGATGTCAAGGGTAGCCTGAGCAGGAGTGAACTTCTTAGTGAAGAGACGGCAGTTTGTTCCGAACCCCTTTCCGTCCTTCTCAAGGTAGGCCGCGGAAAACTGGACGCAAGAAGCCTTGCCCATGCCGAAGAAGCTCAGGAACATGTTCCACATTCCAAGCGCCTTGTTCAGACTGGTTTTTGAAGTTAGCTTCCAGACCTCAAGCAGAGATCTATGTGACGTACGAGTTCTGCTTTTGTGCGTACGCAGCGCAGAGAGAGGGATCGAAGGGACCAGGGAAGGTCTTGTCGCCCATGCAGTATGGCTGGTGGTCGTGAAGCTTGTGGCCGCAGTTCTGGGGCTTGCTGCAGCTAGGGGGAGAGGGAGGAGTGGCGGGCTTCTTGTTGTAACCGTTCGAGGCTACAATCACAACCTCGAAGCCAGATTGGTTCTGGCCTTTGTCTTTAGAAGATCGTTAGCCCTGGCCCCACATATGGTGGAATGGCAGATGACTTACTGGTAGCAGAGTCCTTCTTAACCTCCTGGCCCCAGATGCTGCACTTGATCTGTGCAATCGAAGGAGTCTCGCAGCTGCATTTCTCTTGATTCCATTTCTGGTCTCGCTCGATGAAAATGTTGAAGCCGGTGCACGTCTTGGTCTGGTCACAGAAAGCAGAGCATGCACTGGGATCATAAGAGGTGAGGACCTGGTAACCGAGATATCCGCTGCCCTCGACAGAGCCGTCGTAGTTCGAGAACGGGGAATCGTAGCCAGAGGGAGTTTTGGCTTTCGTAGCAAGGTTGGCGTAGACCGGGTTGCTCTTGAAGTTATCAACAGTATCAGGGCTTGTATTGGGGCCATATGCGTTTGGCTGGGCAGCGCAAGGGTCGAGAGGATTGATGAAGCCGCAGTACGTTCCGACCTCCACTTGAGTTGGGCAAGCTGGAATGGAAGTGAATGCATAAGTGTTCGTCCATCCGACCGGTGTGCACGTAGAGGGAGCGGTGTTGGTAGACGTAGGGTTGGGTGCCACAGCTTCGCGAGCATCAATCTTGGTGGCAACCGCGCGCTTCTCGACATGAACCACATCTCGCTTGGCAGCCACGGCGGTGGCGGCACCCGTGGCAGCAGCTGCAGCGACGTTCTGTGCCTCAGCCTGAGCGTAGACGCCAGTTTCTTGAGCCGCACCAACACCAACAGGAGGACCCGTGATCGTGGCTGGAATGCTGTCAAAAGACGCTAGGTTGAAGCCCTGGGGAGCGGGCGAAGCAGCAACAAGAGCGGTAGCCCCGAGGACAATGAATGAGCGCATACTGGCGGGACGGTCAAGATGGTGAGCCTGAGCGAAGGAGGTGTATTCAGAGAGATGCAGCCAGAGACAGAAAGACTGACGTTGGATGCTGATGCTCTTCCGGGCCTTCCATGAGGTTCTTATATACAAGGAACGTCGTCGAAAACTTCACGATGGTTTGACCAAGTCAAAATCATGCCTGGGCCAGAGGCGGTGACCACGCAGCGACTATTCCAGTGGAGACTCGAACTTAGCCGATGTGTCTGACTTGCATAATCTGCGTGATGGTTATCGATGCCATTACCTTAATAGGCAAGGAGCTTCCTATTCGGGCACACAAGCTACCTAGAACATTCGTGGCTGAGAGCCGGAGGCTAATGCAGGTACGAGTTTTGATCGACCTGGAAGGGGAGTTTAGTGACGCCATTATAGTTCATCGGTCTTCGCGAAAGTTTCAACGACGAGGCTGGTTCAGTCGGCGAAAGCTTCACGATTTTTAGGGCATGTCAAATCATCCTTCAAGCCGTGGCCCCACAAGTTCTTCGACATTGACACCATTGACAGATCAGTGTTTACAGTGCCAATAGTTTGGGTGGTAGAGCTTGCGCTTGCAGGCCTGGTTGCAGTGGATCAGGGTTGTAGAAGCCAATGGACAAGTGAAACGCTGGCAGTGCACGCAAGCGACACCTCTCAACCCTAGGCTTGTTGCATACTTCTCAAGTTCAATATTCTACCAACCCCAATGCTAGTGGTCGGGTTGTGTTACCGCGGAGGCTTTGCCTCATGTGGTTGGCGAGGCTGCATGGAATCTTATCGCTCGCGGCCGGACACTAGACCGCGTGCTTTGGGTCCCAAGATCTGGCAGCAACCGATTGGCTGGACGCGTGAACAAGCCAATCGCGAGAAAGCGCAACCCTGATGCCGAACACAGGGGTTTTATTGAGAAGTCGAAGGCTAAATCCAAGTACGGGTATCGATACACAGAATCGAGAAGATTGTCTGCTCGGGAAGGGGCGTTGCTGTGTACTGCAGATGTGTGGCGTTGGTAGAATCATGGCGTGTAGGGTTACACGAGTATGATTGGCGTGCCATTGAGCTCCTTCAAGACAGGTCGAGAAAAACGATTCCAACGATGCGCTGCATGGATGGCTAGGTAACGAGTCGGGTGCCATGTGGGATACACGCTTCGTCCGAGATGTTGGCCCACATGGCGTGGGACCGCTGGTGACAATCATGATCCGCGATCAAAATCGGCATCGGAACACAAAAGTCTGTGCTCCTGGCGAGTAGACAATTCCAATTGTACAGTTTGACCGATCCCTTATAGTATCTGTCAACATTTGAGGCTATTGACAGAGCGATAGGGTACGGAAGTGAAACAGCGGTTCCAGGTGTGGTTAGAATTGCGCTGTTTGCCGATTTTGAGTCCAACAGCTGCCTCCTGATCGTCGAGGTACGAATTCCTTGGACTTGGCATGAGGTTTGAAAGATGGAGGAGGTATCGTTGCAACTAGGAGAGCAATCGAAGTTTCCTGGTGCCGTTATTTCTCCGGCGCTAAATTTCGCTGACGTCGCTGATCTTTTGGCGAGGCTAGAACGTCCCTCCTATTGTCCGCGCGAACAATACAATACTCTGCCATGAGTAGCTACTATCATGTTCAGCAACATCCTGAAGCATCCGTTATTTAGACTTTGCGCTTCCTCTATTCCGAGAGAAGTCCAGGCATCACCTTTGATGCACTCTTCCCCCTGGGCCCAATAATGATCACCAGTACTCTCTTTTATTCCGCAAGCGCATCTACGATGTCTCGCTGCTTGACAGTGCCGGTTTCCGAAGTTGCGTTGAAGCTCGCGACGGCTTGATGAGATAGCTGGACGCATAATGTCTATCAGCCGCGTCTCAGTCTCTCCTCATCGCTCATCGGGGCATCGCTCGTTTTCGATCACAAAGCAGCATGCAGGTGAAGTGCTGATATCGCCACATGCTAGAAACTCGCATGTTAAGACTTGTTCGCAAGTATCTACTCTATGTTCGGGAGAGATCGAATACTGCATCATTGCTTGATCCATCGGACAAGCAAAGCATTGTCTGTGCCTAGGATACATTCGAAAGAGAAGAGTATGTTGCGAGTCAGGGTCGAGGCTATGCCAGAGATTTTATGTGATGTCGAAGTGATTGACCCCTCTCTGGTTGACGAGATTGCCGAACGAGCTGCTTTGCTGCCACCATCATCAAGGCAGTCGCAGATGCTGGCCTACACTAGGAGTCCTTGGATCGACGACGTACAACAAATTGTTGTATCGCATGCTCAGTCGCAGTACGGCATGCGTGGCATTTTGTTAAGCTCTCTCTAGGCTCCTCAGGTATGTTCTACTATGTATCCAGGATCAGCTTCCTTCGTGAGCAACAGGTTATCAAGAACCGTTGATACTGTACGCACTCAAGAGAAAGAGTCCAAGACAGTCCAATCGTCCACCATTTCGTGGGAGCTATTTCTGGCCCGGTATTGCTCACCGCCTTTACTCATACCGAGCATCTAGATGAGGTCAGGTGAGCATCGATACCGCAGAACGGGTACAGGATATTTCTACGACCTAAACATAGGCAACCTTATTACGCGAGTTGCACAGCATGCAATATTCGGTACCACTGCGGCATGCCATTCGGGCTATTGACCAGCGACCCTGCCTGCCACGGCTTCCACATGCTTGTCGCAGCACGCACGACGAGAGAGAGTCGTAACAGTAGACCTTGGAAACCATCACGGCCAAGCACAATGTGGCGATTTCGAGATGTCATGAGGTATCAACGGAACCCGTGGCCCCCTATTCCGCACGGTAAACCGCTCTTCGGCTGAGAACAGCACAGCGACCGACTTCGCAGTACTGCTTAGCCCATCAGACTCGTCCAGTTCTCCTCGACTACATGTCAGGCGAACCGCAATATGTCTCGACAACCTTGATGGACGATCTGGGCCTCGTATCAGAACTTTTGAAGCAAAAGATCATCGGTCGGTGCGGTGGTACGAGGTGATGTTGGAACGAATGATGCAGCAGTGACATGTCGAAAAGTAACTCCGACTTCGTATACGAATTATCCGGAGGCGACATGTTCAGACAGCCGAACGTTGAGGCAGAGAGCAAAAGAATGGATCGATTAATGTACATTCATATGTGAAGATATTGGGGAAGCATGACGGTAAGTGGATCGCCTGGTCCTTAATACTCATATACCTTCTTCTCGAACGACCGAGGCAAGATCACCCGGAGGCTCGTGTCCAGGGCGATCCTTGCAGGATGATCGGAAAAGGCGCGCGCGCATACTCGAGATCGCATATTACCCAATTAAGCGACCCGTTGCCGAGCGCCCATAGTGGCCAATAAATTGACCCAAATCAGGCCGAGACCTAGTTCTGTAAGCACAGCTACCCCGGATGTCGGGATTTTAGATGGTATTCCTACGAGCAGCCTGGCTTCAATGTTTGCTGGCAAAGCTTAGGGATTCGTGGACTTTGTCACCTGACCCTGTCTCTGCCTTACCGGAGCCGCCAGATTGCATTTGACCCTGCAATTGTTATTTTTGGTGCAGCCAAGGACGGCCGTACTGCACGATGCAGGTCCTGAGGTGGTTTTGCGGGGGATGCTCAATTAACCTTCCATCGAAGCTTTTCGTATCCACACTATAATTCTTTTACTCCGTCACTCTCGGCCCTCAGCGCGCCACCGCCGAGGGGCAAAACATTCCGCTCGTCTCGTAATACCAACGGTGATTACCGACCGTACTGGGCGTTTCATGATGCGGAATCTGGCAGTCACAGCCTCGTATTTGGTGGTCGAGGTTGGTCACGAATGCAACTGGATCGTGTCACGCAATATCTAGTCACCACTATTCTATGCCGTACATGTCGAGAGAACCCGGTCGAGACGTTAAGAGACCGCGGTTTTAATTCCACACAGTGTGCAACGCGGCTAAGATTAGCATCAGCCTAACCGGAAGCGATTCACGATGGTTCGTACTGCTATACTGCCTTGGTGTGGAGAAAAGGCCAAACAGCCTGGAAGACTAGGATCTACGCTTGGAGATTGATTGCATTGGAGATCCAACGACAGTATAAAGATGGCATCGAATCCCCCTCGTTATTGATCATCGCAGATCAACACCAGCATTCACTTCCAATCACCACTCACTCGGTCTTCTAGCACCACTCTCACTCAACCAACCAATCTTTCAAGATGCATTCCAAGTTCGTCGCCCTTGCGCTCCCAGCTCTCGCTGCTGCCTACCCCCAGTCTGGTAGCTCGCCCAACCCCAACGACATCCAGATCGTCAGCACCACCTACTCTGGCAACGGTTGTCCTCAGGGCTCCGTCTCTACCTCCAGCTCCGAGGACAAGACTGTAAGTGGACGTCCACCGCAGCCGAACGATGGATGGGAACCTTCCATGCCAACGGTATCCCTCCGTCTTCATCACCTTTCTCCCACATCATACCACGTCATGTGACAAGTCTCTGAGCCTCGCTCAAGCTCTGCAAACCCTACATCGTGTCTCCCGAACTCTTCATCATACCTCGCAACTTCACTGCCACGGTAAGCATCGATCAATCATCTAACACTGCATCCTAGGTCATTACTTATGGCTTCGATCAATTCCAGACGTACATTGGCCCAGATATCGCCGCGTCGGAGAAGTCCAAGAACTGCCAGCTCCACTTGAACCTCAAGTACCCCGGCGGCTTCCAGTACGCCGTTGTCGACGCCACCTACCACGGCTGGGCGCGCATGGACGATGGCGTCACCGGCAGCTTCATCACCACCTACTACTTCTCGCAGGATGCCGGCAAGACCGTAAGTCCGCACCCCTACCCCAGGCTAGCCATTCCCTCCGACATCTCCAGAGTTGTGGGGCGGTTAGTTCCAAAACAATCTTCAATTCAATCCACTAACATTGCATGCCAGCAAACCACTCGCTCCAGCTTCGTCGGCGGCGGCAAGCTCATCGAAGGCCAAGTCTACACCAAGCAAGACAGCGTCGAGACGACCGCCACCATCTGGTCCCCCTGCGGCAGCAACGGCATCCTCAACATCAACAACCGCATCTCGCTCACGACCAAGAACACAAAGGCCAGCGGCGAGCTGTCCAACGACGATGCGACCGTCGCCTTCAACCAGCAGCTCCACGTTGCGTGGAAGAAGTGCACGCCGGGATCGGGAAGCGGATCGGGATCCGGTGATGACACTATTGGCATTGGGATGCCGAGCTCGGATGTTATTATTAACTAGATTGAGGATTTGCGGAGTGGGTGGGTGGATGGGTGAGAGGGGGTGAGAAAAGGTGTGTGTGTATATAGGTCGTCTGATTGGAAGGGGGTTTCTTTTGTGAGGTAGTTGAGATTTCTGAATTCATTCATTGCATCTGCTATATTTGTCTTTTGAATTTGCTGAAATGTGATGGAATAAATCAGTGGAGCGAAGCTATACTATTGCACGCGACGATGCATTACTTCCACTTGGGGACACCTTTACCTCCGCATGAGAAATGACAATAGTAACTGACAAGCTAGACAGGCGGAAAACAAAATTTGGCAGCACAGGCAATCACTAACAACACAGCTCCTATACCACCACAATCCACCTATGGGGATCAACAATCTTTCACCACCCAGCAGACCTTAACGCCCACGCACACGGCGGGAGAATAGTCGAGGTTTGACGATACCCCTGGATGCTCTTCACGAGCTAGTCTCTTTTCTTAATCACCATATCTGTACCATAATCTCCAGCCGCTTTCGCGATGACCATAGCTAGCTCTCTTCACAACTCACAATGATGATCGCGTGAAAACATAGCTATGTAGATACAAAAGATGCTCCTTGCTTCACAGCATATTCCCGAACTTCAGCCTGAGTATCTAGCTACAATCATACATATACAGCTTCATAGAATACTACAGCGCTCACCATGGCCAACAACGACATGACTTGTTAGATTTGTCCGAGTCCATGGACTCCGACTTCGGACGCTGATAGCATGAAGTTCAGAAACAAAGTCCTTCGCTGATCCAGCTCGTCGGGAGCAAGGTGACATGGCACATAGCGTGGTCTCAAGAGCGTGCTGCATGGTTACAACGACGCATTCCCATCTGATTCAAGAACTAAACGTGTTCTTCACGTGCTTCTTACGTCTCACTACTCCCACACATCAAGCCTCGATCACACTTTGAAAAAAAAGAAGGAGAGAGAGAAAGAAAGAGAGAGAACTTGTCAAATATTTGCCCGAGAACGATACAACTCGATCCACAATACAATTCGATACCTTGAATACTTGATAAGAAATACACATAGTCTAAGAATAAACCATCGCACAGTCGCACAAAACCAAAGCCACACGTTCCCCATCTATCCCTTACTCCGGGTGTCCCGACAAAAGACTCGCAAGCACACGCTTTCCCTGTATAACACACCACGCGCGCCTGTCGCCACACTTGCTTCCCCTTGACGTTGCACCGCCGAACAATCGTAACAAAGAACGAACAAAAAAAGCCACTGTTGTACATCGGAGATAATACCATCGTACAAGAAAAGCCGCGAGCCCGAGACAAAGGGGAACAAGAAAACTATCTAAACACCCGTGAAGAAACAGAACGCGCCAAACCAATGCCTTTATCGGGGAATGCGTCTATCCTGAATGGTTCGGAGGACGTCGAGCCATCCGCCATCGTCAACGTCCGAGCCTCCGTCTCCTAGAATAACAAGGAGGGAAAATCAGGAAAATGCTGCAAGGAAAAAATGTGTGTGTTTCAATAGGTCGCCACCATGTACTTACCATTATATGCTGCCAGGTTGGTGGCGGCTCCTGCGCCCATGACCACGATGGTGTTGCTGTCCACTATTTGGACGGATGCGCCGTTGCCTGCTGAGGAGACGGGCGGGTCCGAGGCAGAGTTACGGATGCGGATGAGGGTGATGCGTATCCGGTAGGTGCCTGCTTGTCTGATGACGAGCTCGGGGAAGCGCATGTAGCCAACGCCATAGGGGTCGGCCATGTCCATGGAGGCGATGGAGCCGTCTGCTTCGTCATCGGCAAAGGGGTGAATCGAGTCGAAGCGCCTGCCAGCGAGCAGGGCATTGAGCACAGAGGGATCGGCAGGAGCAGTCGAGTTTCCAGGGACCAGAGTAGCGACAGCAACAAGGTTGGCGGAATCTGCGACGGCATCTTCGGGATCTGCGTTGGTGGTCCGTAACCGCACAATGATGGATCCGGTCAGGGTCTGGCCAACACGTGCGCTGCGTGGTGGCTGGACAACGATGTCCATGGCGTAGCGTATGTCTTCTGGGGCCAGCGAGTGTCGGCCTGATCTTGAGCGGCCAGAGGGTCGATTGTGAGGCCTTGATCGGACGGATCTGCTGCCTAGGGCCCGGGGTCTTGCAACGTCGGCCATTGGGGAGGTGGCGCCGTTGACTTGGTGGTCTGACTCTCCGTTGAGTAACTCGGCCAGGCGTGCAGAGCGTCTCAGCGAGGCGTGGCTACGGGCGTGCTGCAAGGTGGTGCTACGAGAGGTGGAGCGGACACGTGACGTGGGGGGTGGATTGGACCGGTTTCTCCTGGTGGAGGCGCTCCGGGCGGGATTCGGATTTCTACCTCGTCCTCGGTGGGAGCCTCTTCGCATCGAAGAAGGACAGACCTGCGACTGTTTAGCAAAGTTTCATGCACTGTCTGGGCGGACAGTGTCGAGCTGCGAAGGCGGATACGGATAGGCGGATGGGAGAATTAGGCGGGAGGCTGTGCAACACAGATGAGAAAGAAACGCTGATAGGAACAACGAGGCCGCGCCATCAGGCTCTAATGTACTGTGACACGGATGGGTGTGCGTCAGGCAAAGCAATGTGAGGAAATGAAGTCAAGGCGCGAGTCAGACGGAAGACAAGCACCCACACCACGAGGCGTATGCTATTGCGCGGTGGGAGGGCATGCGATAGACGTTGATTTGGCGGAGGGCAGCCCGACACTCAGACCCTTTAATCTCACCTAGACTGAGGGTAGACACGACGCCATATCGCGAGAGGCCATAATGGGTTGAGTTGAGGTTCGAGTATCGGACCCCTGCGCATGATTGGGCCCATAAGACGGCGGGCTATGACGAGCGCTTAGGCTAAAGAAGCCGCGGGCGGCGATGCGTGGAAGCCGTGGAAGGCCCACGGAAGCCGGAAGACGCAGCGCAGCGGTGGTCGAGTGTAGCAGGTTGAGGGGGTGCTGCTGGTGCTGCAGGCACGCCATGTGGGGTGCAGGGATGCGGGCGAGGGAAGGGGGCAGGAACGACGGGGCCGCGTAGCGCAGTAGCGAAATTGAGCGCTGCTCACCTTGTGCTCGTCACACCCTGCGCGCGGCCTCGGAAATGGCAGGAGCGCTGGGTTATTCCTTCCTCGCGGCGCGTCTCACCACCACGGCCGACTGGCGATGCGATGCGATGCAAACTCTGTCAATCGACGTCGAGTGCGTGCGGCGATGCGCTGATGCAGTCGGTGATGCACGCAGCTGTATGTGCCTATGTATGTGCTGGGGAGCCGCGTCCGTCGGGCCTCGCGCTGGCGCCGGCTCGGGTCGCGGTGCTGCATCCTATCAGTATATTATCTATGCTTTGCCCCCGGCTGCCCGCCCATGATGCCATCTTGCCATCTTGCGCTCCCCACGGCATGAAGTCTGGGGCGCCTCTACACCACCATGCCCGCTCACTTCACACCCTCACGACAACTGCCGCTACCGACGTACCTGTTGGAGAGGACAAGCCCTATGCACGCCGGGAACGCGCTGGACCGACGCTGTTGGGAGATGGCGATGGAGGTCTCAGTTGACGGAGGAATTGCGAGCCAATGCCTTGGAGATGTGCGTGCCAGAAGGCTTCATGCAGCGTCGCCCGTCTTATACACTCGACCGTCTGCTGCTGTCGCAGGCATCTAGATGGCTCTTCCCCTTCTGGGCGCGAATTGCAGCGACCTTCACCCACACGCCGCCATCCGCCATTGGCCCGTCCACTGTCTTCCTCTTTGGACCTGTGCCTCCGTGCGCGCTGTACCCTTCGAGCACCCCAAGTGAACCAGACGGCCACCCGTCGTCAATGTCCGCCCCTGTCCCTGTCGCAGCCTGCTCCACTGCCGCCGCCGCAGATGCCGCCCGTCGTCCTGGGTGCTCTGGCGGCCTTGGCTTCTCACCACGCCTGCCTCAGCCTGGCCCGCCGGCGCAGCCGGCGCCTGCACGCCAGCTCTATCCAGCATCAACCACAGCTGCATCGTCATGATGTGCCCTGGCCGAATCGAAACCGCCACCAATACCGACGCCGATTCTGTATCACGCCGGGGGCTGCACATGGTGTCTGCTGCACTACTGCTGACAACAGGACGACGTGAAGCTCATCTCCCGCGGCTGCCTCGCCCGCGCCTCATGGCTAGCCACCCGCCGCCAAAGTAAACATGCCCTGTCTCTGTCCGTGTCGCTCGCTGCTTGTTCGATGCACCGCTGCAGACCGAGCTTCTCCGTCCCCTGTCCTGCCATTAACGACCCAGCCCTAGTCCCGCCGGCAGCTGCCTCTACGCACGACTACAAATTCAGTCGTCAATGCATACTAGACGCGAGCTACAACTCCTTGCATCAGGTCGCTTCAATGTAGGTGATCGACCGGCTAATTGAGTCTCATAACTTGCAGTGCTCCGCAGATGGGAGCAGAAGCAAACATGTTACCTCGTCTATTCTCCATGGCACTTTCGTCCACCCACCGTCGTCGCTCTGCAATGCGCAGGAGAAGGACCAAAGACGTCACTCATGTCAGCCCTGTCTGGCAGCCAATTTTAGCAGTCCGGTCGCACGCCATCTCCAGCACAGCAACAATTGGTGCTAGAAGCACGCGTGTCGAACACGTCCCACTAAGTGGCACATCCCAGTTCTAGCTGCTGCATCTGCTCCGACCCAGTAGGGCTTGTGACAGGTCTCGGCATGGATCAACCTAGTCGTCGAGCGTTGCCTCGAGCCCGAGATCTCGTATCGGCATCGAAGGAGATGGGGCGATGCTTTTGCGGGATGAGATCCCAGTGCCGGTTACCGATCCAATGGTTCGCCGTCTGATCGCTCCTCCACGCGACCCCAGCCTGCTGGGTTCTTCCCTGACGCCTCTGATTCTCTTCAGCACGACACATCAACGAGTGATTACTTTTTGTCCCACGATGACTTCCTTGTTCGCCATCGCTTGCAGATTCTCCGCTTCATTCATCTGCTCAGCACCGCATACTGATCTCAGTTCCGATCGGTACTTGTCACGCGCTTTGCGAATATTACGACATGGAGACTCACTTGCAATGCACCCTCTCACTGCCCATTCCAAAGTCTTCGTCTGGGGTATGCACCCGTGCTGGCACCAGGCTGTGTTTCAGTCACAGCATTTACAGAAACAGATTCAACGTGGCTGCGCATCGGCCGAATGAGATCAAGCCAGATATCAAGTCCTACTCTGGGTGGCCCCGAGGAGATATGTCATCTGCAAGCCCGATCGGAATAACCAGACCGAGTCATTGCTCATCCATTTCGGATGACTGTTTCAGGTAGCACCGCCAGATCCATCAACGTTGTCTGCAGCACTTCCGCTTGAGGAACACGAGCATACAGTCCATGGAGCTGGGATTGCCAAGCTGTCGCACTGATCCGCCCTCACAATCTCGACAATAAGCAGTCGGATCTGTTGAGGCCAACGGCATGCTCCGAGTGACACATTGTGGTACGGCCCACCATGCTACAGATCAACCCAATACCATGGTACTGTTTCCTGGAGACTAGTCCGTCACGTTCCTGGAACACTCAGCTGGGTCTTGTGTCATGCGCTGTTATTGACATCACACTCGCGTGCGCCTCCCGGCTTCACGGGAGTCACGGATTCGAAGTCACCTGCATGACATCAAAAGCGTTAACACAGGTACCATCTACTACAACCATGATCCTTGAAGATCGTAGCAGCATTCCGACGCCGCCAGTATTGAGGCACTGACGGCTCGGCAGATCCGTATCACCCAGGTTGCGGAGCACAGGCATCACGACGAAATTGCATCCAAAGTACCAGTGCCCACTATGTCTATACTATGGTACCTGACGCGCGTTCTTATGATTTCTCCGGCCATTATCAACAGCTCATTCCGGTAAGCGAGCCTTCCGGTCTCTTGGCCGGATCAGCAAGATGCCTTGCAGCAATTCGGACGCCAGATCTGTGCTTGCAGATATCTGAGACTTGATGCCTGCGGCCATCTCAAGAACCATACCAGGGTCTAAGCCCTGCGGCTGCACAAAGACGACTAGCTGATGAACTTCTCAACGCCACAATGACCGGTAGCGCCGATGACGGAGTAGGGTAGTGCTGGAACGTTCTCAGCTGCGCAGTAATGATTTGGGGCCTCTCTAGAACATAGGCTGAGCGCCATGGCTTTATGCTGCCTTGCGTCAAAATGCCACTTACGCTCGTTCATCGGTGGGAGCCTCACCTTATGCCTAGTACAGCAAGCAAATAGGCCCACAAAGGTCTGTCGGTCGTGTCGGATTCGTAAAGGTAATAGATCTCGCTTCATACTGTACAATTTGGGAATGTCAGACTGCATATGGTGAATGTAACGTGCTCTTCGGCATCTTCGTAAATGGAGAACAAAACAGACCTAGTTGAGAATATTCTCCTCGATCAGTTGCGCACGTCACGTGCAATTCCGCTCGCTATATCAATCGCCATGTCTACTTCATTTTTGACCTCATGTTGCGTGCGCATAGCCAACAATCACTGTAATCAGTTTCTCTGAATGATTACGCTTGGACTACTCTTGAGGGTCGCTTTATTTGCGTGCGTGCGTTTCGCAGTGACACGTATTTTCTGCAGCTTCACTAGAGGACGAACGGAGAAGAAACTGATCCAGAACCACACAAACATGAAGCAAACAGTCTTGGAGATCAGCAAACAGAACAATCATCAAATTCCAAATACTGCTTGGCGTCGACTGCTCATCGATATCATCTTGATCTTCGCGATTAGCCTCGCTGCCAGCGAGCATCAGTATAATAGAGCAGCACAACCTTGGGACGATTTAGTGATTGCACTCCAACGTTGAAGATCTTGGGAGACTGCTATTCAACGAGCGGCAATCGAGGTGATGGACGCATCTGAAACGATTGCGTGCAAGGAACTGCAGCTCAAAAACTTTCGTCACGGCCAGCGTCAGATCATGAGCGTGTCGCATGAAGACGCATCGCTGCTTTCCATCTACTTACTCAGTTCCTCGACACCATGGTACGAATCTGACATAGAACATGCAACTCAACCATGAACCCCGCCCAAAGCAGGAATTCAGACATGCAGGTAGCACCGTTCACCAGAGTGTTTGGTGTGTCGAGTCAAGTCGGGACGCAGAACGCAGAACGCAGAACGCATGAAACCGTTGTTCAGCTCGGCGGCGGAGAAATTTGACCGTGTCGCCGTCTTCATGCCGTCTTACGTTGCGCTGTTTTATGCGGCAGCGGGGACTTGCAGCAGCAGCACGAGCAGCAGAAGAAGAAGAAGAAGAAGAAGAAGAAGAAGAAGAAGAAGAAGAAGAAGAAGAAGTCACGGATGCAGGTTACGGTACCGTGTGCATGACAGTATGCAGGTCCTGGTACACATGACACATAATGGCAGAGGTAGTGTTATCGCGAGCGTGAGGCGTGGCGTAACATCAGACTTCGGAAGAGAGGGTGGCCCGAGGTGAATGCATGTTGATTGTGACTGAAGAGGAAGCTGGCAAGAGGACGGCGAGATTGGTATACTGCATGCGATGCCACGGCGATGTAAGTGATGGTGGTGAAGTGCACGAAAGAGGCCATCGTCTTGGCGCGAGAGAGCCCCTCCAAAATTTTGGTGTTAGCGCGCAGTGGGAAGCATCCCACGATTGACGCATAGCAGAGCTTCCCCACAGTGGCATGCAGCAAAGTCTTGCGCGTAGTGCCGCGAGAACTTTTTTCACTTCTTCAACAAAGCTGTTTGTGAGGCCGCTGGCGACTCATAGCTCTCCTTTGACTCAGCGTCCAGTCACCCGTGTTGACTGTACCATCACCACCCCGCACCCACGCCTATATACCCATTACTGCCAATTGCGCATACCACGCGACTGTCACAATCACAACACTGCACAGACAGGAGCAGGTCGCCGCAGATACTCCCAAATTGACAATTCACCCTTCAAACCATTTCGCTTCCTCGACGCGTCTGCGCGCTCAGCAGTCACCATGGAAGACCTCACAACCACCCTCTCGTCGCTGGGGCTGCAAACCGTCCCGCAAGAACCCAACACATATCCCGCCCTCAACCCCTTCGACATCTACCGAAGTCACATCACCGAGCTGCTGTCAGGCGTGTCAGGCGTGGACAGGCACGTCATATACCCAACGCTGGCATGGACCGCAAAACCCGAGCACGGCGACCTGCAACTCGCAGTGCCCGCGTTGCGCGTCAAGAAGAAGCCCGATGAGATGAAGGCGTGGGCCCAGGAGCTTGCCGACAAGTTCCCCGAGTCGCCGCTGGTCAAGAAGCCCATTGTGACCAACACTGCGCTCGGCTTCTTCTTCAAGCCCGAGCCTCTCACATCGCTGGTGCTGCCCATGGTCCTCAAGTCTGGTCCCGCCTTTGGCTTCAACAAGAGCTTGGGCCTGCGAAACCCCCTCGACCCGACTTCGGGCGCGAAGAAAATGATTGTCGAGTTCAGCTCGCCCAACATTGCGAAACCCTTCCATGCTGGACACTTGCGGAGTACAATCATTGGAGGCTTCCTCGCCAACTTGTATGAGGGTGCAGGCTGGGATGTTGTGCGCATGAACTACCTTGGTGACTGGGGCAAGCAGTACGGTGTGTTGGCGATTGGATTCGACCTTTTCGGCAACGAGGAGGAGCTGGTCAAGAACCCCATTGGCCACCTGTACGACATCTACGTCAAGGTCAGCACCATTCAGCACGAGGAGGCTGAGCAGGTGAAGAGCCTGAAGGCGGAGGTCGCGAAAGCAAAAGAGGAGGGCAAGGATGGAGCGGAACAAGAGGAGAAGATCAAGAAGATCGAGACAGAGGGTATTGACGAGCAAGCGCGGAAGTACTTCAAGGGTATGGTTGATGGCGAGGAGAAGGCGCTTGGCATCTGGAAGCGCTTCAGGGTGAGTTGACACGACACTGCGAAGTTATCGATTGATATTGACATAATTAGGACCTTTCTATCGAAAAGTACAAGCAGACCTATGCTCGATTGAACATCAGGTACGACGACTACAGTGGAGAGTCTCAGGTCAAGGACGAGAGCATGGACCTCGCCGCCAAGATCATGTGGGAGAAGAAGGTGTGCGAGGACTCTGAGGGTGCCGTGATTGTCGACCTCACCAAGCACTCAAAGAAGCTCGGAAAGGCGGTCGTCAAGAAGAAGGATGGCACATCGCTCTACCTCACCCGAGATATTGGTGAGGCGATTCAGCGTGTTGACAAGTACAACTTCGAGTAAGTTCACCCAGACGAAGTGCACACATTATAAAGATTAACGTCTTACAGCAAAATGATCTACGTTGTCGCCTCACAACAAGATCTCCACCTGGCGCAACTGTTCAAGATCGAGGAGCTCATGGGCCGCAAAGACATCTCCGACAAGTGCCAACACATCAACTTCGGCATGGTCCTCGGCATGAGCACCCGAAAGGGAACCGCCAAATTCCTCGACGACATCCTCCGCGACGTCGGCGAGAAGATGCACGAAGTCATGCGCGGCAACCAGGCCAAATACGAACAAGTCGACGACCCTGAGCAGACGGCCGACACGCTCGGAATCTCTGCCGTCATGGTGCAAGACATGAAGGGCAAGCGCATCAACAACTACACCTTCGACATGGACCGCATGACGTCGTTTGAAGGAGATACGGGCCCATACCTCCAATACGCACACGCCCGTCTCTGCTCGATTTACCGGAAAGCAGTCACGGCCGATCCCTCGCTTGCACAGCTTGATCTGACGACTGTCGACCTAGCCCCATTGCAGGAGCCGCACGCAATCGATCTTGTGCGTCAGCTAGCCAGCTGGCCCGACACATTCCTCAACACGATCAAGACGCAAGAGCCGACGACGGTCTTGACGTATTTGTTCAAGATGGCGCATGCGCTGAGTAGCAGCTACGATCACCTGCAGGTCGTGGGCAGCGAGCGGAATGTCATGATTGCGCGGTTGGCGCTGTATGTAGCGGCTAGACAGGTGTTGAATAATGGAATGAAGGTGTTGGGGTTGAGTCCTGTTGAGAGGATGTAGATTCAGTGAGGAGGGGATGCGGAGGGGGTGGGGCGTGGTTGAATAAGCAAAATGTAGAGATGAATGTACGTGTTAGAACTACCTAGAAGACGATGGTAAAGGCGAGATTTAGAGTCTAGCTGTATAAGAGAGATTTGAAGGGAGAAGATGCGAGTGAGGAAAATAATAGACGTGGATGCAGCAAGTCCATACGTCAAATTGTGTCCAACGACTCAGTGACCCCTTTCTCGTGACAAGTCCATCCTTCTCAACTCCCAGTCGTTGTGTAGTATTGAATCCGCGTATTGTGCCGTCTTACCTCGTTGATACTGTCTACTTGGCATTCAACATTGACTCGATTAGAACATATGCTAGATTTGTAATACTGATTGAGACGTTTAGTGCAAGTGTCCCACTTGTCAGGGAAGCATTCCTCGCGAATGATGCTTGCAACAGTCAATACCAGTAGGCGTAAGCTACCTTGAACCTCATCTTATTCCGCAGTCATAAGAAACTGCTTCACCCACTCCCCCACCCTCTTCCCCTCGTCTTTCCCCAGCGGAACCTGATGTCCTCCCCCAAACTCGCACACCTCCCTTGCCATACTCTCCGCCTCCCCCTTCTACGCATCCTCCCTACCCACCAATGCAAGCTCAGTATCCGAATCTTCCGCTCACTAAATCTTGCGGTCGCAGTTTAATTGTTATTGCAAGGACGGGGTGGTGTTAGATCTGAGGTAGTGTAAGATAAGGAAGCGTACAATTAGGAAGTGTATGATTATCACCGCCAGGGTCATTTAGGCATCTGGAGATGTATATTCGAATATCAAAATCTTTAGATGAGATTGAATCATGTTGAGTATGTGGAAGGAGCTCCAAAATTACCTACACAGGGCGATTGGCAGACGATGAATAGAATGGAAAGGGCCTTGGAACTGTTCGGCCCCGATTTATGAACGTATGTGGCTTGACTGAATCATCGATTTGGATACTCGCATGAATCCTTTGGTAGCCAGGTCTTTGGGCGCGATTGTGGGTGCTTTCATATCAGTGACTTGCATCAGCATTCCGCTTTGCCAATGGCTTGCTCAGGGACCGAGTTGACTCAGCTCTACCGATACGAATCACTGCATGGATTCGGTCGACCTTTTGTTTCGGACTCCAGATGCCACTAGATTATCCTAAAAAGCTGCAGGCGGATTTCTTCTCCGATTGAGACACTATCTTTGCAGAAATATCAGTTGTACATATGAGCATTCCTAGTTCCGGCCAGCTGTAAACATGAGACCAATTGAAAACTATACAGAGGAATCTAATTATGTAGAATGGCGCCTGCCTTCATGTTTGCTTGCAAAAGTCCAATGATTACAGTCGATTGGATTTGACTGTACGGAGTGGACCACTCGTCCTCGTTCGCGTTCTGACAACCTGTTCACTCATCTAGGCGGCGGAAATAAGCCAGAATACGAGTAAGGCATCGTACTATTCGCCTCCCGAATGATGTAGGGTAATATGTGGAGACGTGTGCACGTCTTAGAAAGAATCATCTTACGCTACCCACCCATTTCTCGGCCCATGGATGAGGCTCCCGGGCATTCGAGTACGCGATATCGTCGTAGCAGCGAATGTGCTCTATGCCACTCCAGATCTGGAACTGACGCTTCGAAATGCGCGGAAGATGCTCAGGCCAGGAGGCTATCTCGTCATGATGGAGTTCATCGACGACAGCTGTAGTCGCCTGGGTGTAGTCATCGGCGTTTTACCTGGATGGTGGATGCGGCGAGAAACGGGGCGTCGATGGTCGCCAAATGTTTCGCTTGGTGAGTGGAATGATTTGTTGTTGCGTTCTGGGTTTGGGGGCGTCGACACGTCGACTCCAGTTCTTGATCCGTTGGTCATGCCGGCTGCTATCATTGTGGCACAAGCGGTGGACGAGGATGTGAGGATGTTGCGCGATCCGCTTGCTTCTCCACTGGGTGGGAGTCGTCTTACGACAAGGAGCGAGCTTGAAATTCTAGGTGGGAGACAGTCCGGAACCCAACATGTCGTCGAGTCCGTGATGCCTCATCTCCAGGAGCGACATTCACGAGTCACACACGTAACGGACTGGGACGACTTGGTCGTAGACCCCACTGCGACAGATTTGACCTTCGTCAATCTTAGTGACCTTGACGAGCCTTTATGGGATACCATTACAAACGATCAATTCAAGAAACTAAAGCAAATCCTCCTTGCGTCGAACACAGTGCTACGGGCAACCTGGGGTGCCGATCGCAACAATCCAAATGGCGCACAGACAATGGGATTCCTCCACTCCCTTAGGTACGAGCTGCCAACGACTCAACTCCAAATCGTCGACTTCGGATCTTCTCGCAAATTTGGCTCTAACTTCCTGCAAACTTGCATCTTGCGGCTACAAGTCACGGCGGAGTGGCAACGCAAGGGAGTCTCGGACAGCAAGCTCTGGACCACTGAGCCAGAGATCCGCGTCCGTGATGGCCTACTACCCCAGAAAGAGCAAAATGACCGATACAATTCTGGAAAAGGGGACATCGTTAAGGAAGCTGATAGGCGTCGAGTGACGACGGCGTTGAAGTGGATTTCAGATGATGAGGGATACACGCTTCGTGAAGAAGAAGAGACTACCAGACGCCCAGAAGTCGGGGGTCATAGACAGGTCAGAGTTGATGTATCGCTGCTGTCTTCGAACTCTACTCCGGCTGGCCATCTTTTCTTCAGTCTGGGCACAGACGTGGATACAGGCGAGCGCGTGCTCTCAGTCTCCTCGACCAACGCTTCGTACATCTCAGCCCCGCACCATTCAACTGCAACACTCGAGTCTGAAACGGTCGTCGAGTTACAGTATCTGACGTTTCTCTCTGGGTATCTGTTGAGTCGGGCTGTTATTGCATTAGTCCCTCGTGGTTCGAGTGTTGTGATTCACGAAGCGGATCCTGGTCTAGCATCCTATAATGGTAAAACAGTTGTCTGATCATGAGTGTAACTTACTGTTCATTACAACAGGTGATCACTTTAACAGAAGGAATTGGGTCACCATCCACCCGCCTGCGCAGATGAGGAATATCCAAGCTGCAATTCCAAAGCATGCCTCCGCCTACCTAGATCTGTCCTCACTGCTGTCGACATCATCATCGGATACCCTAGACGCACGCATAGCCGCAAACCTACCGAGACGCTGTAGGAAGTACGATGCCTCGACGTTGGCAGATCGTGAGGCGGATGTCATGCCAAATGTGGAAGACCGGATGTTCGGTAATCTGCTCGAAGCTGCGAACGACTTTGTGACTGGACAAGCAAATGGCGTCCCGGACGGTATGCCGCTGCGAATCTATCCGGTCCGTGAGATTGTCAGTAATCCGGAGACAATTGATTCGATGAGCATTGTGCAATGGCACAGCGAATCCTCTGTCCCGGTTCGTGTCGAGCCGATACATTGCCGCAGGGATCTCTTCCAGGACAATAAGACGTATTGGCTCAATGGGCTTGCAGGTGATCTCGGGCGAAGCATTTGCGACTTCATGGTTTCGAAAAGAGCTAGGCATGTTGTGTTTACGAGCCGTAACCCCAAGATCGAATTGATCTGGGTGGACGAGCATAAGCGGAACGGGGTAGAAGTCGTCTGCATGCGCGGACACATCACCAACAGAGACGATCTTCAAAACTGCCACGAGAAAGATCAAGCAAACCATGCCTCCCATCGGCGGCGTCGCAAATGACACACTCGTCCTGCGCGACGGAGGCCTAGTCAACATGGACCTCGAAACATTGCATCAGAACACGCGCCCGAAAGTCGAAGGAACGAGGTACCTCGATGAGCTGTTCTAAGACACGTCGCTTGATTTCATCATCGCTTTCTCTTCCATCGCTGCAACAGTAGGTTGCATGGGCCAAATGGCCTACACAAGCGCAAACATGTTCATGAAAGCGCTCGTCCGCCAGCGTCGCGCTCGCGGCATTGCAGGCTCCGTCATTGATGTGTCGCGTGCGTTCGGCGTCGGATATCTCGAGCGAGAGGTGAAGACGTAGATGGCGCAGGGTCGAGAGCAGGCGAGTGGATTGCTGAACAATTCCGGCACCATGGCTATTTTGGAGCAGGATTTGCATCAGCTTTTCGCCGAGGCGGTGGTCGCTGGTCGACCGGATTCGACGGCGAATCCAAAGATCATTATTGGTGTTGAGACGCTGTCGTCTGGGGAGGCGGCGAAGGTGCTGTGGGCTGGGTATCCAAGGTTCAGTCACTTTGTGCGGGATGTTGGCGCTGTGAAGGTCCAGGGCATGACTAAGGCGGACAGTATACCGGTCAAAGTACAGTTGGAGACGTGTGAAGTGTCAGAAGAGATGAAGGATGTGCTCATAGGTATGTCTGACGTCGAGCCATCTGGAAGAAGAGATACTAACTCTACATGCAGATGCTTTCATCACGAAACTCAAAAGCTCCCTGATGATGACTGACGAGAACGTGAACGAGACAACACCGCTCATAGATCTTGGACGTGATTCTCTCGTCGCAGAGAAATAGGTGCTGACGTTGCAGTGCTGAAGATCCTTGGGGGCCCGTCGATCAAAGAGCTTGTGGATGATGTGGTGTCCAAGCTTGGCCCGCCCACACCTGGAGGCGAAGGGCTGTCAGACGGCGACTCGGTCCCATCATCTGAGTCAGACAAAGACAAATCAAGCTTGACGTTCCTTGCAACTGGGGCGTCCTCTGTGTCGGAATTGTCTGCAGTTGAGCAAAGCCTTGAGAGCAAGTAGGCGTATAGGATACTTTGGAAAATGGGAACAGCTCGAACTTTTCAGAGCACGATTATGTAGAAATGTGTCGTATGATTCCTGTATTCATTAGAAGAGCATTGAAACTGCAGCTTCTGGTCCTCCAAATAATGGAGGACAAACTTCTGATGTATTGATCACGATCCGACCACATAAATCATCAAAGTAATAACTGGCGTTAAAGCCAAATCTAACTCGCTCTAGGGGTATCTTTGTGTTGAAATTTGAACAGATGAAAAGAGACCCCTTGGTGCTGTTGAGCCACCAGGGGTTGAGTGTTGAAGTGTGAGGTTCCTGTACAAAACGACTGGCAGCCTATCTGCTTTTCAGAATATTCTTGACTTCCTGCATCGATGCTCCCAGCATCTTCTCGCGGCTCTGGACACCTGTAAGCACCGAATCAAAAACGGTGGACATTGCGTGCTGCGTCTTGTGGTCTTGCCTGTGGTCAAGTACGCTATCTTTGCGGGATCTCGAGGAATTTGGTCGTTGCGTATGGTCACTGGTCCCGTCATCGTGGTGTTGCGACATTTGCAGCTCGTTTTTGTTGTCGCCAATTGATGACCATTGTTGCACAGCTCCCTGCAGTCGTTCCACCATGTCTTGCGTGAGATGCAAAAGTAAGCTGAGATTCCGTATCGGCGACATGCCAAGGTTGAATTGGCCAATGTTCAACACGGGCATAATGTTGGCCGATGAGACAAGCGAGGAAGCTCGACTTGGTGAGTCGGAACCTCCGTTTGGAGCAGTACTACACGGCTCTCTGATGATGTCGTTGACTTGATCTTTCATCGAATCAAGTTGCGCTTGGTAAACCTCGAGCGCACAAATATAGCAGCTGAGAACCAGTAATGAGGTTGAATCGGCCCCGGGTTGAGATTTCGCTGGATGCTCGATCTCGCGTTGGATGGATAGTGTTAACGTGGCGCTCCCTGACGCTGGGGTGCTGGGAGTCGATTGCTGGCTCAGTCCTTCCATGATCGCGACCAATTTATCTGTTGCGAGAAAGGTCTCCTCGGTCGCAGTTTGGGGCGTCCAAGCATTGTCCCAGTTCAAATCTCCGCCATTGTTGTAGACTGTCAATATCCTCTGCAATGTGGAATGCAGATATAACAGCTGTTGAACTGCACTATCCTGTGAATTTGCAGAGTATATTTCGGACCCCGGCCTTCTCGTACTCTGAAACCCAGATGATGCGGAAGAGATACTGCTACCAATAGAGCCCGTTCGAAATTGCTCAGGCGTGATCGACTCAAGTTGAACTGAGTCAGAGAATGGCGATGTGTTCTGATTTTGTGTGCAAACAAGTTGCGTATCGCTTGGATTCACGGACAGCCAGTTTTCAAATGTTGAATCTGAAGTAGTTGTGCCCATGTGTTTGTCCATTGATTGTGGAGAGACGAAAAAGTCCGTCAAAGGACTGGCGAAGTTCAACATGTCCATTCCTGGCATCTGTATCAACGATGAAGGGCAGTCGACCATTCTACTCCTACTAACCATTTTCGACAATAGCGCTAGATGTTTCAAGCCGGATGTCAACAGGTGAGCCTTCCTCGTTGCTCTTCGAAGCCTCGAGACTTGGGGCCGAAGGCTCCTGTTTGAGAGATGCCGTTGTTCGTTTCTAGTGGTTCTTGTTAGTCCATCTGGCCTCTGAAGCAGATGGCGACACGTATACCTTCGGTCTCCCTGCCCGCAAAGCCTCACTAAAGTGACACTGTCCGCCTGATCTCTCACAGCGGATACATGTGTTCGATCCCGCGAGCTTATGGCACCGCGACTTCATCTCATGACATCTGTCGCACGCATCCCTCTTTCGGGAGCGACTTACAGCACTCTCTTGACGTATCATCGTGATGAAGAGAATATCAAACGGTGCCCGCGAACGACACGGCACGGCCCGTTTTGACCCACTGCGGTTGACTTACTGGCGTCGCCGAATTTTGGTCGGCTACGCTGGCTGGTGGGACTGTGACTAGAGGATGGAACCAATTCTTGGCCGAATCGAGGGCCAGTACAACGGGACCAGGGATTTGTGGGGACGATAGAAAGTTTTGGTAGACAATGTGAGATTCGTAAATTCGCAAAGTGTTGATTTCGAGACCTCCGGGCACATATGTCGTGGGGCGACGAGAGCTCCGAATGCTCCGAATCGGTAACTTAGCGGGGTAATTCGGTCGGAGAATCGAAAAGAAAGCAACAGTCGCATCTTCCGGACACTAGCCGACTATAAAGTTAAAGCGCGAACGGCTTTTTGCGCCTCATTGCAGTAAGCTTAGTAGTACCGAGGGCTGGATGCGATTTTCAAGTAAGGTCCGCGCCATAACACCGCAAGGGAGCCAGAAGGGGCTGCGGTGGACAATTGTGCGACCGGGCTTTTCGTCGATCTCGCTGAGATTCTTTGTGCTTATTCGGCACGCTGAGAAATACCGATCATCCGGACACCAAGCTAGAGCGAAGTTGTACACTTGCTAGGAGATTCTCTATCGTCTTGAACATCTCACACAACAAATATGCAAGGCAGCTGCTCCATCCAACGCAACAACGCAAGAAGGGGACTTGTAGCCATATACTCGGACTTTTCACGTGATCCGGCTGAATGATGTGGGCCCGAGTCTCGGTGTGCCGGTTCGGGGTGAGACGCCCGTGCCTCGTTGAAATAGTGCTGATTTCGGAGGACCCTTGAATTCCTCTATCTTTGACTGAAGGCCTAGACGTCCAGTCCGACATCGAGAGCACTGTCTGCTATGGATGGACATGTTAAGGGAAGTTTGCAGCTAGCATGTAGCTGTATGTATCCTCCTGGCTCTCTTACAATCACTCACATCTACCGAGCTTCGTCAAGCATCAGCAAACACTGCCATCGCGCATATCAAGTATCACGTCTCCTAAAGGTGCAAATTCTCCCAGCAATAGGCTGCATGTATTTTTCAAACCACATCACCGCAGCTCACAGCTCATGGAGCAATATCACCGACTCTGTTGTATATCACAATTCCCAACCCACCAGCTCGTCCAATACATCATGATTCATATCTCTTCGCGCTGCCTCAAATCAACTCTAAAATGCACCAACAACCCTCTTCACCATTCTCCTCATTCCCTCCCCACTAACCTGCACCTGCCCCTCCAACTCTGCACTCTTGAGCGCCTCCAAGAACTCCGCGTTCTCAATCTGCTCGCTCGAGCCGTCGCGTACCTTCTTGATGAGATCCGTCATCCTAACGCTCTGGCCCGCAGAGCCGCCCAGCTCATCGACTGCTGACAGGACTGCACGTTTGAGATCCTCTTTCCTGCGACGGTCGCCCGTGGAAGTGCCTTCAGTGAGGAGGGACATATCGATGAGACCCGTGCGGGCATCTGTTGCAGCTTGCTTGAGGGCAGATTTGATCAACCGAACGGCCTCGTTGACGTCATTGCCAGTCACTTCTTCCGACAAGCGCATCTTGGCGTGGGCTTCTGAGAGACGGATCATACTCTCAAGCTGTCGAGTGGTGGCAGTAATACGTCGCTCCTGAGAGCGTACATCGGCGCCAAGAGCTCTCATCTCGACGTAAGCGTCAACTAATGCCTTCTGTGCAGCGTCGGTGATCTTTGGGTGACAGTTGGTGCGGGCGTAGGAGATGTAGGCTGTCAAAAAGTCGATGGGGAGAACTTCTCCTTTCGAGCCGTTGTCAGGGGTATCTTCAAGGTACATGCCAACAAGATGGCGAGCTAGGCGGCGGTCGTTTTGCTCATCAATACGATCGAGTACCAAATACACAAGATCGAAACGGGACAGGAGTGTAGGAGGAAGATCGATGTTCTGGGGCACCGGGAGGTTGACGTTGTACTTCGAACCAATGGGATTGGCAGATGCCAGGATCGATGTGCGAGCGTTCAAAGTTGTAATGATGCCGGCCTTCGCAATTGAAACAGTCTGCTGTTCCATAACTTCGTGCAGGACTGAGCGTGTGGACTCGGACATCTTGTCGAACTCGTCAATGCAGCAGACGCCACCATCCGAGAGGACAAGAGCGCCGGACTCCAAGACAAGCTGGCGTGTCTCCGGATCACGCGTGACATACGCAGTGAGACCAACGGCGGAAGAACCCTTTCCGGAAGTGTACACACCACGTGGTGCAATTCTGTGCACATACTGGAGCAGCTGAGACTTGGCCGTGGAAGGATCACCACAGAGCAGAACGTTGATGTCGCCGCGGTACTTCGGGCTACCACCCTTTTCAAACTGCTTGTTTGTGCCACCAAACATCTGAAGTAGAATGCCCTTCTTGACGTCGTCCGATTCCCATATACTGGGAGCAAGGGACCTTGACAGCAGATCGTAGACATCAGCCCGAGCGGCAGTCGCTTTGATTTTCTCCTCCTCTTCCTCCGAAACCTTGCGGGTCTCCTGAACTTGGCCTGCTGCTTGATCGGCCATTTCTTGCTCGATCGTCGAGACATCGATGCCCATACGCTTCTTGTCAACTTTTTGAATATGCACTGCGTCGACATATGTTTTGAAGACATTCTTGACAGACCGTTGACGTGGGTTGACACGCACGCCGTTCGTTTTAAAGATGCCAGTGATCTCGACGCGATCACCGGCTTTGCACACATCGACCAATTCATCATAGGCACACAGAGTGACAGAATGTGGCGTCTGGCCATCGGGGACGTTGTCAGGGGTTTCTTGCAGCTTAATGACCTGCTTGTTGTTGAATTGAGATCGGTTGTGCATGATCTCCATCGAATTCGGCGACTCGCAAACGTTACGTGGGCATTTTGTAGGCTCTGTTATCTTGCCATGCTCGATGTAAACACGGACAGTGTGATGGCACACGGCGCATCTGAAGAAGGCTGGAAGGGTTAGTCGAGTTAAGGGGCTAGCGTTGAAGCAACTTACCTTCTTTCATGTCTGGAATGATTGGCGTAGTGCGGATGACAAGACCTTTGACACTGACCAGCTTGTCAACATCGCCGGGATTCAGCTCGCGCAGATTGATTGTCTTATCGAGTCCGAAAGGCCTGACAGTGTAGACAAGCTTGTTCACATCGTTGACCCAATTTGGCAGGTCTGCGAAGGGATCGTGTGTAGGAGTGCCAGGCGTCGCTGGTGTCGCTGGCGTTGGCGCATCAGAGCTCAGCATAGGCGGGAGGGAACTACCATCGCGAGCTCTCGGGTTTGCATCACGCTGTTGTTGGGACATCTGCATCCTCTCGGCCGCCATCCTCTTGCTGGCGAGCTCGAGCATACAGTCCTTCACCACCGTGTCCATGATCGGAATCATCTCAGAAGGGTATGCCTGCATTTGGTGCCAGAGCTTTCTGGTTGGGGGATAGGCCTTTAAATTACGAGCATCGAGGTTCAATGGCGTCAGGCCAAGCTCCAGCAACGACTTCATGATGTCGACATACTCGCGTGCCATAGCCGGGTGATCGGCGGGCAGGTTCATGCCTTCTTCGAGCTCGCCATCCTGGATCAGGCGGTACTTGCGCTGGAAGTTCATCAGGAAGTCTTTGAATATGTGCTGCGAGTCCATGATTGACACATTGGTACCCCAGATAGCTCGTGAAGATACGCCTCCTAGCATATCGGCATCTGAAGTGTTTGGGTTCGCATTGGAGAAGGTCGCTGCATCTGATACCTCCTCAGTTGTGGTGTTGCCGTTCTCGTCAACAAAGAGCCTGCGACGTCTCGCCTTAGATTGGGATGATCCAAAGACATCGGACTGGATATCACTGCGGCGGAAACGGGAAGTAACGTCGCCATCAGGAACGAAAAGCGCGCTGCTGCTGCTCGGAATGTCGGTGTGAGGGGCATTACGGGCGCGGCCTGGACTTGAGCTAGATGCGTAGTGGATGGGAGAGGAGTCTGCACATGTCAGTACCGAGTCTCATTATATATGGGTGCTACATACCACCAATGGTCATGCCGCTGGCCCTGGGAGTGGCGCCTCCGTCGTCGCTCTCTGGTGCACCATTTCCGGCCCCTGAGCCTGAGGGTTGTGCTGGGGACGAGCGAAAGAACAAGGGCGATTGCGTTGAAGCTGACTGTAGTCTCGAGTTCCTTGGAGTAGCCTGCGATCCGCGCTGAGACGCCTGCGAGGCCTCGGTCTGCAATTGCTCATCTGGGCCAACTGGGGCTGGGCTGCTCGATGGGATGGCCCCGCGGGCGCTACGACGTGGGGTTGCAGAAGCCGAAGAGCGCTGGGAGCGACGCTGCGTGGGCGACGACATGGTGGTGTGCGTCTACAAAGCGACGTTTGAGTGTTGCGCTAATGTGCACGGAGTTGAGGTGGGGAGTAGTTTGGGGAGAACGCGATGTCGACGCGTTGGCGCGTACCTTCCCAATGTGAAATTAAGTGCTTTTAGCGTGCTTTGCTCACTGCCCCGCAGCGAATGGTTTCGCGGGAAACAAACAAACCTACCACAGCAACCGAACAGGCAGCGAGATACTCTTCAAACGCTTATACTCTATACTTTGTCAGGCAAAAGACTACCTCGCTCAATCTCACACTACTGGAAATGCCGCCGCCATCGAAAGTCGCCATTGCAACGGGCTCAGTCCTGCGATTGGTCAAGGAAGAGGCTAGCTACCACAAGGAGATCGTGCAGCAAGAGGAGCGCATCAAGAAGCTCGAAGAGAGCGCTGGTGACAGCAACAAGGAGTACACATTGAAGCAGGAGGTACTCATAGTGCCAAATATTATTCATTTGCATCATAGCTGATGTGCCCAGCGTCAAGCACTCGCAGAGACCAAGAACGTGCTGCCTAGCATGCAGACCAAGATCAGTGCAGCATTGGAGAAGCTGGAAGAGGTGCTGGTGCGTAGTACCTGGACTTCTGCGAGTCGATATCGAGTGACTAACGATCTGTAGGAGGCCAACAAGGAAGGCGGCGCAGACGCATCAACCGAGGACGTCACCAAGGCTAAGGAGGCGGTTGCGCAAGGAAAGGCGGCTCTTCAGGCTTCGTGATTTCTTTATGCCAGTGGCACATCTCATGCGCCCGGTACGATATGCAAATAACAAACGACTGATATGACCTAAACACCTCGCTATGCAATATAGAAAAGCTGGTCGCAGCTCAAGACTCGTCCATTCGGGCTGCTGGGCTCTCTTCACCGTCGTCCTCCCCGTCCTCTAGGTCTTCCCCTTCTTCCAAGCCAGACGAGTCGTCGTCTTTGCCTTCTCCTGAGTTTGCACCAGAGTCTGCCATCTCCGCATCCTCAACGGCACCAGACGGAGCTGGTGATGGCACCGCGCTCGCCGCTCTTGACAACGGATGTAGCCTGTCCTGTGGTGGTATCCTCAAGGACGAAGAGCCCTCGCCACTCTGACTCGCATGCACGGGTGTCATCCCACCATCAGGTCGCGGTGTTCCAACTCGGCTTCCGTCCCCTCGTGAAGTTGTGCCCTCGCCTTCGCCGTCCTCATCGCCGTCCTTCATCATGCCCTCTTTGCGCTCGGCCTCCTCCTTCTCATCCTTGATCATGCGTAGCATGTCCCGCGTGGCATCTTCGATGATGCCAAATTGAGTGCGTCGCTCGCTCCAGGTATCCTTTGCTGACTTGACTTCGTGCTCGAGCTCGGCAATCTCTTCGTCGAGCTTCGCATGGGCGAGTGCCTGTTCGTCGCGAGGCTTCAGCATCTTGCTGCTGGTGATCTTCTCTGTGAGCTCGTCGTACGTCTTCCTGATCGCGAGTGTCTCTTTCGCCTCGACAAGCTGGACGCGCAGTTCTTCGATTGTCTCGCGTACGTGCTGCTGCTTCGCCGTGATGCCATCCTTCTCCACCGCATACCGTTGTCGCTCCGTGTGGTTGCTATCCGTGGTGAACTCGGCTCGCAGTATGGCGAAGTCAAGCGCCGACAGCTCGTTCATGATATTCCGCCGCCATAGCTCGATCTTGTGCTTTTGCTGTTCGCGCTCGACCACCGCCGCAGCGGCTTCCTCCTCGGCGGCCGTGGCGTCTGGCGGTGGTGAGGGCAGTTGTCGCGGCCGCGCAGCTTCGAAGAAATCGGACTTCAGTATGTGGCCAGTTACGTGTGTATATGGACGCGCCTCAACAGCGAGGAGTCGCGACACATTGTGAAGCGCATCTAGGAATTGTCAGTACCAGTCTGTGGTGGCCCGCGCAACACGCACCCTCATCTGCCTGAGACAATATGCCCCAATTCTGGTTCGCCATATCTCCGCGACAGTGGTATGATACTAGAAAGAGTGGTAAGTCGCTTCAAAGGTGAGAGTGCTGTCGGTAGCTTAGTGGTTGTGAGGTTGAAGACGAAAGGTACAGCTAACGTTAGTGAGGCAGGGATCAGTAGCGCCCGCATTCCGCGCATCGCTCGCAGACGTCAGACAGTCAACCTTCTTTCACGGCATCACTGGTACACTAACTTCTCAAGATGCTAGTCGAGCCAAGGTACCACGGCACGAGCTCATGAGCTTTTGGTACTTCCCATGAGTCGTAGATTTGTAGAGGCAATCCAATAGTCGTTGCTGCCTACGCTACGTATCTCTTTGTTTGTGCTTATAGACTTCGACAGTCATTGTGCCCCGTTTCTCCTGGATACAACAAACGCAAGTTCTTGGAGCGCAATTCCCAGCTTCTCCTATTATACGTGCGCCAACCTTGGCTCTGCGCCCTTTATAGAGCAGTCAGCCTGCCGCTTCTACCTCCTCGCATACGCCCCCATCGCTGCAATGCCGGTCCCAAGCCTATACGAGCTGGCTAAGCTACGGCTCATCAAGAACATCGACCTCCTAAACGATATTGGCGACATACCCTTCTCCTTCCTCGAGCCAGTTCTACGTAACATTAAGAACCCCGACCAACTACAAGAGCTCGAGGAAAACTGCCCGCAGATACAGGGTGAAACTGGGGAGATATGGCTGAGGATGATCAAGCGCGATATACCCGAGTGGGATCAGAAGCCCCACCAGCCTCGAGATCCGCGAAACTGGAGCAAAGTCTATCGGAAGCTCAAGAAGGACGCTGAGAAGGAGAAACTCGCACAGGAGCAGGCGCTGAAGGCGCAGATGCAGGCTCTACAAAAGGATCGGGCACAGAACAAGACACTCATCGTGGATAGCAAGTCTGGATATGGTGCTCGCAGCAGCAGGGTATTTGGCTTGGGCACCAGCAGCGGATGGGGCAACTCGGGAGCACCCGCGAAAACAGGCAGGGAGGCTGTCGACAAGCTGAAGCGGGGTATGTTCGACTACAAGCGCGAGCGACCACGAGCGGCAAACATGCCCACACACCTACTACAAGCCCGGAAAAATCAAGTCCGAGCTGCCCCCGCCAGTATGACCACTGAGTACGAAGCTCCACGGAATATGGTCCTCTCAAGACAGGCAGCGGCCTCAGTCGCGCAACGCAAGGACTCGCTGCCGGAGACGAAGCAGCCACATATCACACATAGACCGATGCCGCAACAGATTGGGGGCGCGCCGCCAAGGCCGTCGTTGCCAGCCGGTCAGCAGTTCACGGCGCCGAGGATGAAGGCAGAGCAAGATTCGTCGCAGGCGAAGAAGAGGAAAGAAGCACATAGCATGTTTCATAAACCGAAGCGGAGGAAGATGTAGAGCTGCGACCATCTCGATACACGCCATATTCTATTAATTTTTGACATTTCGCGCTGCGACTTTGTGCCTGTGGATAGCGCTAGATATATTTCTTACATGACTTTCAATATTATAATAATTACTATCAGCACTATCAGCACTATTGAGTATGCTGCAGTACATTCAATTATCATGTATTCTTGTGCCTCTGCGATCCACCTCATTAGCCACATTTGATTTGTACAATCACAGGTAGTAGCGGATCAAAGCGGTAGTGTGGCGGTGCTCGAGAATCTCGAGAAGCTAACTAGCTAGTTTCCGACCAAAATTATGTATAATCTCACTATGGCTAGTGAGGTAGATATAACTTATGAGAGGTACCGATGAGGCTACAAATAGCATAGCCTCCTTCAGGCCGCCGTAGCTGCGCGTTCAACTTTAGGTAAGAATAGATTCCTAGCACTTCACACCTCACCTCACCTTACCCCTCATCAGTCATCGCTCATCGCTCACCATATTTAGCGTGGTTCTATACTACTGCATACCTTTCAAGCATTGTTGTCTCCGACTCTTGCGCTTCTCTCAACCCTCACGGCAGTGCCTCGACCACTGCAACCATGGCTCTCAACCAGGGCGCGGGTGCCGCGGCAGCCATGGTCCCCACAGGGCGCAACGACACGCCCTTCCGCATACTTGACTTGCCGTCAGAGCTGCTAGAGCAAGTATTCGACGCTGTCGTCTTTCACTCCTGGAAATATGACTTGATCAACATACGTCGCGTGAGTCGTACATTCCGCGACCACTCCGACAGAGCCTTTGGCACTGCCTTCTTCGAGCATCTGATAGCAATATTGCATCCATTCAGTCTTTCGGTTCTTTTTGAGATCGCCATTCATCCCCGGTTTTCAAAGTTCGTGCGTAAGGTCACTATAAGCGGCGAATGCATCGGTGGTGGCATCCTGATGTGCGAAGATGCAGAAGAACAACAAAAGCATCTGCAGCTTTACATGAGCATGGAACGATCGGGACAGGGCCGACTGATTCTTGACCAAGTCTTTCGTTGCCTCCCAGGGCTGGTTGCCGTGACGATCGATAGCGAGTCATACACAATGAACGGGGGAGAACCAGATGGAGCACGCTGCGGACGAAGACACATCTTCGGCTTGGATGCAAAAGGTAACTACTTGCAATCATTGGAATATGACTTCGAATCAGTAGAGCGCCAAAAGAATCAAGCAATCGATGTGGTTCTAACATCACTTCGCACGATTAGTCGTACAGGACAATTTAAGCTGCAGATTCACGCGGTCGCCGCACCACCGGAATCGCTAATTCGCAACACATTCGACCCGAATTGTGCATTTTGGAAGGATGACTTTGCTCCAGATGTTACGGAGTTAAAGCTCGAGGAAAGGAAGGTGTCTGAGTGGTCACTCAACCTGCTACGATCTGTCAAGAACCTACAGACATTGGAAGTCTATCCTTCTCCATGCCTGCGCTTCTCCCATCCGATCACCGGGCCCTTTTATTGGCCGAGGCTACGACGACTGGTACTCTACATGGCTGTTTGCGAGGGCGACGTGATCACTAGTTTCCTCGAAGCACACAAGGATTCACTCTGCGACCTAGAGTTGGAAGACATCGATCTCAACACTGGTTCATGGGAACTGCCGTTCCAGACCGTTCTCAAGATGCCGAAGCTAGACACAGCTGTTCTGGCCGAACTGAGGGAGACCACGCGCCCGACCCACGCCGTTCCTTCGTTCGACAACATTGCCCATCTTCTTGGAATTCAGAACAAGCCGAACAGATGCATGTCTGTTTCCGGCCCCTCTAAGATCCATACAGCTCTCGGTGCTGTCCTTCATGACTTCCGGACACTTGACAATAGAATTGACCTAAGCCTGCAACTGTACCTCGTGGATTTTACGATGGCCACAGCAGTCATCTATGACAAAGCTGAGATTCGCGATGGCCAACGTTATCTGCGGATCTGATCAAGGCGGTACAGCGGCTTTGAGTGCGATGGAAAACAGATGAGCCAGGCCCCCTGGAACGAGGGCAAGATGGCGGAGCTGGTGTGGGGCTATGTGCATGTTGGGCACGTGGCAGCAGCAATACGACCGGTGTTTGACCACGGTGCAGAGTCGCTCATTTGCGGATATATGATATCGAACCAGGATGGTCAAAGCACGATGAAAGGGGCGTGTCCTGAGATCTCCAAAGTCGACTTAAGTTCTACCGGAACAGAATTTGGGCGGGCATGAAAGTCAGGCTGAATATAATGGCTGGTTGAGATTGGAAAAAAGGTACCTCGCAATATGCACTTCTGAAGATGTCTGATTATTCGAACATGCTATGCCTATGAATCATTGCATGTGTTTATTCCAACGTATCATTGCTCCTGCCTCGCACAAAGTGGCAGCGCGACGCGACTGCGGGGTTTTGCGCTATTGTAGCTTTCCAGTAACCAAACGCGCGCTCACTTGAACACCACTGCATCTTTATTACTGGAAACATCTTCAGAATCGGAAAAGCGGCGAGTTTTCACGAATGCGCGAGTATACCGACCCATACCGGTCGCCCACGTGGATCAAGGACGACTACGTTCTCAGCCTCAACCAGGCGCATCACTCGATCTGCAGTTCGTGCTGCACGGGAGAAGCAGAATGCGACAGACACGGGAACATTACTCCGAATCCTCGACTTACCGTCTGAGCTGGTGGAGCAGATCTTTGACCATCTGAGGGCACCTAATGAGCACGCACTGCTCAACGTACGGCGAGCATGCCGGGCCTTCAGGGACCTCTCCTCCAGGCATTTCGGGTCCAATTACTTCTCACATCTCATCGTCATACTACATCCCCTGAGCCTGACCGTTCTACTGGAGATCGCCAGCCATCGTAAATTGGCACCATTCGTTGAACAGATTACGGTCAGTGGGGAGCGTATCGGCGGTGTCATTGACATGTTAGGACAACAGGACGCACAGAAACAGAAGGACCTCCAGGCGAGCATGCTAAATTCCGGGATGGACCGACTGATACTGAGCGATGTCTTCTACAAGCTGTCTGATCTGAATTTGGGTCTTGTACGTGTTGACAACGAGTCATTCCGCGTTGAGCCATTTCCTCGCGCTCTTCGTTGCGGCTCGAAGGATATCTTCAAGGGCGCCACGGCGAAGGACTGGACCTTATCATAGGACGAGTTCAATCCGGCCGTAAGTGCGGTCTCCCATTTGCTTATCAAATCCGGATCTACACCGTGTATTGAACTGGTGATCGACGTCAGAATGCCGCACTGCGAACAATTCTTCGATCCCACAGATGCCGCGTGGAAATCGGATGTCGGTGGAAGTATCGTGCTCTTACAATTGAGCGGTGAGCTCGGCTCTGCCTGGGCTCTGGAGCTGATGAGCTCTGCAACACGCATGTGCGTGCTCGAAGTCAACCACGCCGTGGGACTTTTTCATGTTTGTTTTTCCCAAGACGGGTCTACTGAAATGGCGAGAATTGCATACTCTTCGACTTCATAACGTCTGCTGTAACGGAAAGAACCTCAAGGACTTCATCGACGCACACACGAATACACTTCAGCACCTCGATCTGAGCGAAGTCCATCTTGTGAGCGGATCATGGAAAGATATCCTCTACGTTGTGCGCAAACAGCTGGATCTCCATTCACTCACTAGCGACATGCTCACTGAAACGACTGCTCCTACGCCTCACCCCGAGCCTTTCTGGAACGATTTACCCAGATTCGAGGACCTTCCTCCTCCAAAGATCAGTTTCAGAACCATAGCCCAAATCCGTGCTACTTTGAAAGCTCTCTTGCATGACTTCAGGACGACCGACTTCCAGTACTCTGTGGGATTTTACAATAGTCCCATGTACAGGGTTGATTTCCGACTGGCATGTGCAGTGGAGATGGGCCGGGCGGAGATCCACCATGGCGAATGCCGCCTTTTGGAACTCTGATAACCAGTATATCAATGTCAACATGGGACTGGATCTGACTACGGGACGAAGTGAAGACCAATGATGGGTATTGTACGCGGCATGTACGCTGTGACGTCTGCGAGTTATTCGGCGCTAGGAAGACCGCACATGCACGGCACCGCAGACATTGGCATGGAGCTGGCAGGACTGCAAACAAATAACTAGAACTGCAAGCTCAAAATGCATGGAGTCGGATTCAGTGGCTCTTATCAGCGCTCCGTCATCTCAAGCTGAAGGTACATGTCGAATGTACAATAATGAGATTCCAGCAGCAGATCAAATTCAGACCATCAGCCTGGGCCTTACGCATCGCCGCTCAAAATCATCTCTACCAATCGCCAGGTCGAGGAATGCTATTGACACGAGGGCTGTCGTCGAAGAATCTTGCATTTGGGCGTCGCGGAAGATATGCTGTTGGCGTAAGCAATGTGCTGTAGTCATTTACTCGCATTGCTTCGGCAAATACACAAGATTTTCCAGAAGAAAATGAACGCTGCGGTAGAGAAGATGGTCACAGATTTCCTGCTGTGTGATTGGTCGATGAAGCGCCGTTTACTCTAGCAGTCCTTCGGAAGAAGGGGTTTCAGCCTCATATCTCAGCTGAACACCCATGCGCCCGATCGCTCATCGTTAAGTAAAGCAACGAGTAGCACTTTTGAGGAGAAGAATCATCTCCATTCCCATTCCCACATTCCAGTATCGACGCACTGAAATTCTTCGTCGCTGCTATAATCGTCGAGGACAGGTTACGTACGTACGACCGACTGGAGCGCACGTCAGCCTTGCCACAATGCTCTCAGCTGGGGCTATCGCAGGCATCGTAATTGGGTCTATCACAGGGCTCATTGCGGTCCTACTTCTTCCCGTATGGCTCATCGTTCGACATCGCGCGATCCAACATCATGAAGCGCTCGCATCTGGACTACCGCCGACAGGACAAACATCTCCCGTCCCCGATACGAAACTGCAGCAGCAGCTAGCTTGCCCCCTTGAAGAGCGACCGGCGAGTCCCACGGATCTTGTTCTGGAATCAGCAGACTGGTTGGAAAATGAGGCTGGTGTACCATGCGAATTCCACGAAGATTCTTTAGCTATTCCGTATTCTCTTCTGCACCCATTGCGTTTATCGCCGCAAGGGCCAGCCGTGCCTGCAAATCATCTCGTTTGCGGTGAAGACGTTAATGAGCTCTATGATTTTGGAAGTATGCAGGTCAAGGGTGTGCGAGATACAGGTGAGACCTGGGACAGTAAGTAGTGCTTTTTGGGTGGTCTTGAGGGCTCTTCCAAGGTTGTTGGTGCTTTGGTCGTGTTGTCCTTTGGGTGCGTGGAAGTGCTGAGCTGGTCTCGGATTGGATCTAAACTTGATTGAGGAAATGTGGGATATATGGCTTTGGAGCTACAGAGACACACGTAGTGTTGAATGTTAGGTAAACGGGTCCTATTCAAGTAGGAAATATAGCCGCTAATCTATTTTCGTCCACTGAGGACGCTCAGCCTTGCGGTCTCAGCTGAAGAACATTTGGGTTCCACGTGATCCAAACCCTCCTCTTTCAGCTGAGTAGCATACAGCATCTCCTTAAAGTATCATGAATCAATGCAATACTTACTGGTGCAGTTGCAAGAACACTACGCCGGACTATACCATCTTCCTCATTCTCTCTAAAACTACACAGCATCGTTAGGCGTCGATACCATGCTCTCTCCAGGCGCCATCGCTGGCATTGTCATTGGGTCTATCGCCGGTCTCATCGTCCTGATCGTCATCCCCACATGGCTCTCTCTTCGCCATCGTAAAGCTGCGAACAATCAAACAGCCCACGCAGTCTATGGATCAGCATCCTCGGGACTCAACCATGGCACAACACATGCTCCACCTATGCCAACAAGCCCAAAGCCAAACTATGGCCCTCCAACCACGGGCACGAGCAGGCCTATACCGCATGGTGGAGGCTTCACTCCTTCCCCACCGGCTTTTCCGCTTCAGCAGATGGGAAGTCATGGAGGTGGTTACGATCCCAAAGTCGGTCATCATCTACCTCAATCTCCACAGCAGCAGCAGGGTGCATTTCAGCAAGCGCCCATATCATTGGAAGGGTCAAGGCCCGATGCTGTGGAGTTGGGGGATGGGCCGCTCAACTATGGAAGCATGTCGGTCAAGGGCATCAGAGATGTAGGGGGGGATCAAGAAGAAGATGCGTTTGAAGGACGGAGGTGGAATTAATAAATCTATTTGGAGAGTATATGGAGGGTTGAGGTAAGAGACGAAGATTGACGTGGCGGAGGAGGATGGGTTGCAGAGTCCGCAACAATCAATCAATCATGACTTTCCTGGAGACCCACTTACCTATTTGGGCAGGAGTTAAACCTTTATGGGTAATTACTACGCCTAAGGAGGTAATCAATCAATTATGCTCTTCTGGGACCCACGTAATTGATTGTTGCGGACTCTGATGGGTTGTGCAAGATTGAGAAGGCAGGACGTTCAAAAGTTTAATGAAATGGGATTTGCGATTGAGGAGTGGCGTTGGGGCTTGAAACATGTCAGTGCCGATTTTAAAGAGTAGTAAGAGGAATATAGTACTGCATGCTTTATTATCGTAGGGCTGTGCTTCCAGGCATACGATTTTGTGTTTGACGCTAAGCCCGTCTCGTCGCCGCGGACCTCAGCCTCGTGAGCTGAACTGAAGAACACTTCACACTACCGTTGTATAAGCCTCACCCACCTGTTGAACAGCAGATAGTGATTTCTATCGAATAAGAAAGAAGAAGAATCAAAACCAAAATCGACAAGAACAGTTCTACCGCCTCTCCAAGGACATTACTCGACCTCCTCTCTACTTCCAATTCAAGGCTGCAGCTCGTCTCACACTCACTCAACACCATGTTCCTCTCGGTACTCATCGGCGGTATTGCGATGGGCTCCATCCTCGCCCTTATATCGTTCCTCGCCTTCTTGATCTATATCTATCGCCAACGTCGTGCTGCGGGGTTCTACTCTAATAAGCCACGCCCGCACAGTGGGTTCGAAAAATTGCGAATTGACTATGCGCTGCGGTAGTTGTCGGGCGAGATATACGGCATCGATTATGAAGTGACTAGAGCTGGGGCAGAGAGCCCACCGAACTTTGGGAGCATGCAGGTGAAGGGCATTGGAAACGTGAGAGGGGATTATGAATGGGAAGAACCAATCGAAACTCCAACAAAAGGGCTTGATCACATGTACAGCAGCGTTCGAACATTCCGGAGCTGCTTATACGAGTACTGTCTGTGAGGCCCTATATGGTGGCTGTAGGAAGAGGCGCGAGCTTTGTCATGTGGGATACCTATCGCGCATTGCAGTAAAGTGCTTATAGATCCGCAGTGGAGGGACCCACGGGCGACGGTGAATATTGAAGGATTCACAGTACCAGGCCATGTCTTTACTGTTGCTAGAGATTCAGAATCGTACAACATCATTGATTCGACTTCCTGATACGGATAGCCGCGTAGGCAAGGAAGGTGCACAGTTGTATGCGCTCGTATTTTCCTAGTCAAGATTCTCCCAACGTGCTTGTATGGTTTTTGCCTCTCAACTCAAATAGCATAAAAATCCCCTTCCGTTCAGTCCCAGTCTTTGATGTCACCATCCTTCTTCACTTATTCTTCAATCACGACCCGCATGGGCTGTGGATGCAGGTAGCCTCCCAGAACCACACCAGCATCGCAGTTTCTGCACTGTCCGTAGATTCGGTCAAGATTCCGTCGAAGTATTTAATGATATCCATGGTCAGCAAGCATGCCCTGCATCGAAGATTGATGTTGTTCGTACGCGCCAGCCTTGAATATGAAACACCAATCAGTTGGCAACTTTCTGCCTGTCGAAGCAAAGCCACCACAACCTGGGTAAAGACGACAAATGCCCATAAATCTCATCAAATCCATCTGTACCGGAGGCTGAATCAGTGCGAGGCATGCGCTCTGGCTGCTTATATCGAAAAGACCGTGTCGAGCGCAGGAGGGAGTGGCGGCAGCGGAGGCCGTAGCGACGAGGGCTGCGAGGGTTGGGAGGTGCATATTGAAATTTCGATGGTTATAGTCATACAATTGAGATGACGATATGAGAGAGTAAGCTGGGGCTGCTCTGCGAGGGAGTGTGGTGAACCATGTATGCGCGCGGAGCATTCCAATGCTGGCTGACGAAACAACGAGTAACTGCTATATCGGGGCTGACTTCGGATCGACAGTCCACATGTAGGCGACAAGACATTACCAAAGAAGCGGTTGTATTTTCATGCGCTTACCGCGCCTACCTTCATGTTGCCAGGGAGGAATATCCCTTCTTGGGAAGTATCTCGGTGAAGTTCAAGTACAATCCTCCACCTCTGCCAACACTTCTGGATGTTCCTCAAGCCAGCATCTCACGTCACCGTCGTCCACCCACAACCCCGGATGGATTATCATCGTTTCAACCAATACATCTCGCAACCCACGATCCTGTTCAGGCGTACCCGAGAACGCCAGATCGAGCGCATGCCTCAGCTTCAGACTGCTATCATTCCAATACACGTGCAAAACGTCGATGACGCCCTGTCGTGCGAAGGCCTTGAGATCAGCCATATCGAGATAGTCTGCCAACATGTAGACATGGGCGTGAGGTAGCAGATGCCCTGAGGCCACAGTTCTGCCCACATATCGGCACTTGCGTTTTGTGATGCGAGCTCGAAGTGGTGAGTTCTGCTCAAAGGCGGCGCGATAATGATTACAATAGTCGTTGGGAGGAACGATGACGCCGCCTGGGAGGATGTATTCGCCGGTGTACATGAAGTCCAGAGCATAGCTCATTGTACGGCGGCTGACTTGCTCCATGATGACTTCATTTTTATTGGCCTCCTATAATTATCGTTGGAGAGTGTTAAATCCAATACCAGTATTGAAGCTTACCGTTCCAGCAAAGCGAAAAGCTCGTGCAAAGTACGGACATGTTGCTTGCAGTACCGACTTGTGTACTGAGATCCTGCCGCCATTACAGATGATTGCAAAGTCCGTGGTCGCATCGTTGGGCCTAACATCGAACTCCTTTGTCGAGGACTTCTTGCTTGGTTTGTCTGGCTGCAATAGCTCTGAACTGGAGGCACGCGGTTTCGGCGTTTCTGGAAGCGACGCTAAACTATCCTCTTTGGGGTTCATGGTGACGAACTGGGGTGCGGCCATAATTGTAGGCGGTTGGCACTTTATCGCCTGTATATGTGCGGTTGGGTTGACGATGAGCTTGGTTAAAAATGAGGGAGATCGCAACAGAGAGCTGTTGAATTTGAATTTATGGGAATCGCACTACGCCACAACGGATCGGTGAAGGTGTGTAGTCGAATGCCAAGATCTTGATTGGTCTTTCCTACCCAATTTGATGTGAAACATTGCAGGTGAATATCACTCATCTGGCTCTGATGCGGCAATTGCATTGTTGATTTTTGTTGCTGCTCTGGTCACTGATATGAAGATTTTTGAGCCCAAAAAAAAAGGATCACGCGAAACTCATCCTGATTAACTCCCTTTCACCATCGAGTCGATGGTGATCCTATCTCGATGTCTAGAGGCACGCAGGCGAAACTGCGGCACGTGTCAATGGCCATCGCGGCGACAGAGCAATAGCATTGCTACAAGTTTCGGTTCTACTTGTTATCTGAGATTAGTCCACGCAAGCAGAGAAGCATACCTGTATTGATATTGCAGCAACGTTGTACACAGTGGGGTGGTTGAAGATGGACGGATATTCCGCGGCCCTGGAATCTACTAGTACAGTTTCAGGTTAGCGCACGTGCCAGATCCGCCCCTCAAGTCGGCCATTCACTCCCTGAATCACCCGCCAAGCTTCTGCATCTCGCCTTACAGTGACAAGTAGCATTATTATATCTTTGTCCACCCAGCAGCCTGCAACAGACTTTTTTTCTCTTATCGTCCCATCTCAGTGAAAGACATGCTTCCGCTCACGTGCCTAGGATGGCTGCCTTAAAAACGACCTCACTGGAGGCATCGCCACATGCACGCACCAACATGGAGCGGGTCCCCCAAAAGAACTTTTCTTGCGTGCTTTGCGCGCAGAGAAAAGTCAAGTGCGATCGACGTCCTTCCGGTTGCTCCAACTGTTCGAAAGCTTGTGTGCCATGCATATACAAAGCGCCTCCACCTCCAAGGCGAAGAAAGAAGGGAGAACAAGATTTGAGTGTCGTAGATCGCATCCTTGCTTATGAAGAAGCACTGCGTGGTTTGGGAGTCAGTCCAGACGAGGTTGCGAAACAAGCTATTGCAAAGAGGCAGGATCCCGGTTCACATGATATGAACAGTTTTCTGCGGCCTAACAAGGACGACGATCAAAGCGAGACTCCGCTTTCATCCCAAGCTGGGATTCTCATATCTGAAAAAGGCAGGTCGCGGTACCTAGAGAATGGTATCTGGACCAGTCTGCAGACCGAGTTCCGTGATACAAAGGAGATCCTTGATGAGTCTTCAGATGAAGAGAACTCAGAAGGTATGCAAGACGAGACGTGCTCGGATGTACTTCCTGTCTCCAGCCCAAACTTGTTGTTCGGTGGACAATTACCTTCAATGGCGTTACGGCCATGGCATCCCGATCCGGCCCAGATTTTCAAGCTTTGGCAGTCGTATCTTGACAATGTCAATCCACTGGTGAAGCTATTCCATGCACCAACGGTGCAGCAGATGATATCGAATGCTGCAGGAAACCTGGAAGACATACCACGGAATCTGGAGGCGGTGATGTTCGGTATTTATTGTGTCTCCGCCGAATCGTTGACCGAAGACCAGTGTCTTTCTATCCTTGGTTGCGTAAAGGTCAAAGCTCTGCAACGCTTCCGATCTGGCGCACAGCTTGCACTGGCCCGTGCAAACCTTTTGCGTACATCTGACCTTCTAGTTCTGCAAGCCTTTGTCCTTTATATTGTAAGCCACCGAGTACCTCACGAAGGGTGCACTCTCTGGTCGTGATAGGCTCTAATCGCGCTCAGCTATCCCTACAACATTTCGATGCAAGAGTTACCTGGATATGGGCAGGAGTTGCACAGCGCATCGGTCAGCGCATGGGTCTGCACCGTGATGGTGCTAAACTCGACGTGCCGCCCTTTGAAGCTGAGATGCGGAGACGCACGTGGTGGCAAATCATGATGCTGGAGGGATATCTACAAAAGCTAGCTGGCATGGGCTCGACAAGTGTCATCCTCATTGGCGATGTCAACATTCCTCGCAATGTCAACGACAGCGCCCTGTTCCAGGATATGAAAGAACTACCAAGCGAGCATGACGGCGCTACGGAGATGATGTTTTTCCTCATGAGGTGCCACGTCGCGGACTTTTTGAAACGATCAGCAGACGCACACTCTAACTTCGATGGATTGTGGAACAAGCTCACGGGCGGCTCTGTTCCAATGTCAATCAAGGATAAAGCCATCAACGAGCTCGAGACCATCCTACAGGACAAATTTCTGCAGTACTGCGACACCTCCATTCCTTGGCATTTGATATGTTCTGAACTTGGTAAATCCATTGTGAGCATGATGCGGTTCACCGCGCATAGTACAGGATACTACAGCATGACTCTGGAGCAGTCTGAGAAGGACATTTTGTTCGGTCAAGCTTTGCAGGTTATCTCAGCGCAGAATTTGGCATACACAATGAAAGAGATGCAGGGTTTCTTGTGGCATGTCAGTCTCCAATTTCAGTGGAAAGCCTTCGTCTTCATCTTGTCGGAACTACGCTCTCGGACTACTGGCGCGGACGTGGACCAAGCTTGGAAGCAAGTCGAGATGACTATGCAATCGCATCCAAGTTTTGACAAAGCTCTCGGAAGGAGAGCGCTTTCTCTGGCTGTCGGAAATTTGACACTCAAAGCTTGGAAAAGTTACGTTGGAGCACGCGGTCTGCAGCACCAAGAAGAGCCGCGCTTCATTCAGAATATACGCGGTCGACAGTCGCGGCACAGGGGCTCAACAACACCCCCAGAAGAGCCCGCCACTGTCGGTGTGCTCGACGTGGCACAAGAATGTAGCACTGAGGACTCATGGTATGGAAACAATGCTTGGAACATCGGGATGGCTGCGACACTTGACTTGCCTCCCACAAACAGTGTAGACTACGGGTACTCAGCCCCCATACCACCAGCACTACAATCTCCAGAACATCTGGATTGGACAGCTTGGGACAGCTTGCTACTCGACTTCCAGGCAGAAGATGACGAGAGCATAGCAATTGATCTGTCGGCATTCGAGATGGGCATCCAATAATGGAAAGACAATGCTGTCAATGATTGTGCTTCATCTGAAGGAATTGGACTGAAAGCTCGGCCTCAGACGCATGGTAATACACTGCAACAAATCTATATTCAAGTCTGGTAGAAGCAGCCGTGCGATCTTGTATTCACCTCGGATTTACTAAGATGTTCATCGCCACTCTCACTTTCACCTCGTAACCGCAAACACTGCCACGTGAAGCTCACAACTACGTACCTGCGTTGACGTTCCCTTCTTCGACGCCACCAGTGCGACAACCGCAGCAACCTCACGCCGCCATGCAGGAAGCTGCGCGCCAGAAAATGATTGGCTCTGTCAAGAGGTAATCAAATATCCTCGCTTTGCACTACCTACTAATTGGATGCTAGGTGTCTCGACTCAGGCGACTACTCCGATCTAGTCATCACCTGTGGCGATGCTACGTATAGCGTCCACAAAATCATAGTCTGCACACGGGCGGAATTTTTCTCCCGCGCAATCAAATTTGGTGGTCAGGTGAGTACCACTTTTCCGCTCGTGAATGCCTACTCACATCAGTCAGGAATTTACAGAAGCCAAAATCGACCTTTCGTGCGACGAACCAATGATCATCAAGCTGCTCGTGCAATATCTATACGAGGAAGAATATGAGCCACGCCTTCGCGAACTCAAACATTCTACACCGACGATCATGCATGGTGCCTCTCGACTCGAAATCATTCCAGAATCTGCTGAGGATGACACGTGGGGTCGGTATACACACGAGTTTCCACATACTTGTTCAGTCCAAATTAGGAGGAGGCGCACCGAATGCCATCATGGGACTCTCTGCGTGCATCATATCTGTGGCACACATTGCTCAAATAACTGCAGCGAGTTCGTTTGCACACGTTGTACCCGCCCAGCAAAGCCAGCAATCCATGGAACTGCCGAACAGCTCTTGCTGCACGCTAAAATTTACGAGATCGCGGATAAGTACGACGTTATTGGTCTCAAAGAGCTAGTGCAGGAGAAGTTCAAGCGAGCCTGTGCAGCGTTCTGGGATCAAGACGCCTTTGCTCCCGCTGGACACCACGTCTTCACGACAACGATGCCGACGGACACGGGCTTGAGGGATATCATCAGCGATACCATCTCCAACCATATGGAATTGATTCAGAAGCCGGAGATCCAGGTTCTGATGAACGAGCATAACGGTCTGGCGCTGGGAATACTGCTGCAGAAGGCGGAAGAGAATGGTTGGGTGAAGCAGTGAAAGTTGGACCGTCGACAATTGGTGGGCTACACTTCTGGAAGCGCCGAACGCCGGTTCTATGGGCATTCTGGCATGGAACTTGTAGATCTGCCTTTCGAGATCTGTCTCTTCTTTTTTGAAGGCTTACCTACGACCTTTCGATCAATCCTAAAGGCTTGCTTTTAAGATTGACTCGGGGTTTTAGCTTGCTGCAGCTGTCTTTCGATAACTAAGGAATGACATCTTCTGCATATCCACATTTGGAAATCACATGCATATGTAAACAACGACGTTTGGGTACCAGAGCTGCAGCGAAATGATTTGTCATACTCTCTCACTTTCATATTGCTTGATTGGGACAGGGCGATGGGCTTGGGTTCATGGAGACCTTGCCAGTAGTCTTTCTCCGAATGAACCTAGGGGTGGGTTGCTGTGAATGTGATCCTCTAGTGCTGACAATGGCCCCGACTCGCCGCAACGGTCGCCGAAATCGAAGTGACGGTGACGACTGAAAACAGTCACCCTGGCGAGAGACCATTGCGATCCTGGAATCGAGTTCCACGTGTCGCTACCTCAAATTACTGCGGATCATATTATTCTAGTCCATCATCACGCGTGGAAATCCGGACTTTAGGACGAAAGTTTGACAGTAGAGCCCATACACAGTACAAGCTTGATGGGATTCCAACGATTTTTACATGAGCCGATACATTAAGCTAGTGGGTGGGCTAACCAGTGCGTAAGGGGAGAAACAATAATTGCTGAGCCTGAAAGAGACGTCCAACAATGCCGCTCATCTGGTCTCAACCTATCACAATGTTCAAATCTCCGGACATAGCTTCAGCCTTACCCGAGACAGTCGTTCAACCCTAGTTGACAAGCATTCAGCCTCATCCTTCGCCCCTGATGCTGTCCACTGGACGCTGGACGCCTTACGCCCGACAATGTGGCACAAGCTGGCATTCAGCAATAAAGCTTCCATGGCATCCAGGGAACCCAATCTTTTGTGTTCATATTGAAAATTTGTGTGCAGCTGTCATTATGATGTCTAGCATTCCTCATTCCACCCTCGAGGTCGCACCAAATACTGTGCTGCCGGAGCCACAAAAATTCGCCTACTACGCGCCGGAGCTTTACGTCGATTCGGACATCGACACGCACAAATATCCATACAACAGCGACGATCCCGACTTAGGGCAGCAAGAAACCATCTGTGGTCTGCGCAAGAGAAAATTTTGGATATTGGTGGTGGTGGTCGCAGTCGTGGTGGTGATCGCTGCTGTCGGGGGAGGAGTCGGTGGCGCTCTTGCCTCGGCTTCTTCAAACAAGGGGAGCAATGCAAAGACCGCGGATACATCCCAGCCCGATGGTGTCAATGCTCTCCTATCATCGTCATCATCACCATCATCATCATCATCATCATCATCATCAGCAGCAGCAGCAGCAGCATCTTCATCCTTATCCTTGACCGCGAGCATAGGACCATCATTATTATCTTCAACAACATCGACCCCGACTGTGGAACCCAAGATAAGTGTTACAGCAACTACAATTGTCGGGCCCACTTCGACGATCGTCCGGGACTGTCCTTCTTCTAACGACACTCTTTACGACGTCACTTTGGGTAACACCAAGATGTCATTCCGCAAAGAATGTGGCATTTCAATCGTCAGCGCGGGTGTCAATCAGAACGCGGTTGTGAAAGTCGTGTCCAGTCTCGATGAATGCATAGACCTGTGTGCGGTGTACAATATCAACAACAAGACGCGCATAGCCGCTGGCACAGATAAAGTTTGCAACACTGTGTGCTGGCGAAATACCTTTGATAAGACCAATGATTGGCCAGGGGGAATGTGTTTTGGCTTTACAGGCCAAAACACAACTGACAACACGTTCAGATACAAACTGCCCGCGGAGACTCGGTAAGCACACAGTTCAGACCCGACCAAAACCTGATACTAATTCCTCTTGTTTAGATGTGACAGTGCGGCGATGATAAACCAACCATTCTGAAAAGCCTGAATCAACGAAAGACGCCGGATTGGGCGGCTTTCTCTTGAGTTCTAGGAGATATACTTCGCTTGACATCCCAACGCTTAACGGTGGTGTCATTGTTCCCGTGCCGTGGTATGCCGGCGTTCTGGATCTCGAGCCGCTAGGACACACCTTTGTCCACCGAAGCTGGCTGCACGTCGCGAGGGTGCTTCACAGACCTTGGATAGTGGAGTAAGGGCCGTCAAGATAAGGTCCGCCCTTCCCTCAGTTTCGGCCTCCTGTCTTGGCCATGAATTTGAATATGTCGCCAGACCCCAAGACCCCTCATTCCACGAATCTCTGTCAGTCTTTAATACGACTTCTCCACACGTTCTCTGGACAGGGTATACCATGGCGGACGAAGCTAGCAGGCAGTTACTGGCAGACGTGAAGAAGTAAACATATCTTTCAGGACATGTAGTTCTACTTGACTAAATGATTTCAAGATTCATCAGGGCAGTCAAATTCTCGGACCTCAACATCACATGCGACGACCACATTTACCGTGTCCACAAATTGGTGCTATGTACGCGCTCACGGTTTTTCGCCAATGCCCTCAACTTTCCAGGCAAAGTCAGTGGCACACGTTTAATTCTTGCAGCAAACAATACTGACCATCCGCAGGAACACGCAGAGGGCCGCATCAATCTACCAGACGACGAGGCAGCAATCATCAAGTTGATGGTCGATTATATCTATGAAGCAGAATACGAACCTCATCTTCCACGCGACATCACCAAGCTCACAGCAAGCGATGATCGGCCCAAGCACTCTTGCAAAACGGGCCACATGACTTGTCCTAACTATGGGACTTCCCGATTAGTCTGCTCACACCATACATGTGGGATCTCATGCGCATTCACATGCAGAGACTTTGTGTGCGACTCGTGCTATCCACCACCTATCATCATCCCCGGGCCTTCTGACCAGCTGCTTGTCCACGCCAAGCTGTATGAGATTGGCGACAAATACCAGGTATCTGGGCTGAAAGAGCTTTCGAAGTTCAAGTTTGAGCTCGCTTGTGCGAAGTTCTGGGATGATTCGGTGTTTGCTGAGGCGGCAAATCATGCGTTTGCGACAACGCCTGAAGATGACAAAGGCTTGAGAAGAATAGTGTGCAAGACGATTTCGGAGCACATGGGACTGCTGAAGAAGAAGGATGTTGCGGCACTCATGACTGAGTACAACGGCCTTGCCTTCGGCTTACTGATGGAGAAGGCGGAGAAATGTGGCTGGCTTGACTAATTAATAATCAATAATTCCAGTCAGTTCAGTTGCGCCGTATGGCAAGCATTATGTTCCTTTCTTGCTTGACAGGTTATAAGATTTCCTGCATGTGCCGATTGCTACAGCAGAACAACCGAAGTTCTGTCGCAGATGTAACATGTTGCGATAGCCTGCGAGTCCTGAACTTGTCGTCCACGACACTTCAGTACGATGGACCAGCGGGAAGGCGTACTCATGTTGCCGACCTTGAGCAGGTTCTGATCCACAAGAAGAAGATCAAAGTAGCTCTGCTCAGCAATGGCTACTCAAGGCACTCGAATTTGTTGCTTATAGTGCTGTCTTTGGAGAGGTTGGCTAAGGCTTAGGCTTGGGCTTTAGAGATCATCATGAATGTCACAGTTTCAACGCCTGTCGAAATTGGTGGATCATGAACAATAGAGTAGATTCAACACGATGTTGACAAAGAATTCTCACTCTTCAGGGCAGTCGCGTTTGCTCTCTATTTGTCTTTTCACCACCACAGTAGAGTGATGGGGCTTCCCACCGTGTTTCATTCGGCTCTCCTTTCACTTTCCCTGACGCTAATCCATCATCATTTGGATCAGATATAAAGCTCGACCCCGATCCAGACACTCCCGAACGCGCAGTACACTACAATATCAACTCGCACCATGGCCGACGAGGCGCGCAACGAGCTTGCAGCTACGCTGCAGAATTAATCTCTTCTGATCCGCGGCAATTTGCACGATGCTGACTTTACGTCCTTAGTCTCCTCCAATCTGGCGACTACTCGGACTTCACCATCACCTACGGCGATGCTGAGTTCAAGGTTCACAAGGCGATCGTGTGCACTAGGTCAGACTTCTTCAAGCGAGCGGACCGTTTCAACGGGAAGGTATGTTCACTGTTGAATTCCGATCTGTCGAGCACAACTGACAAGTGACGCCATACAGGATGTCAACAAGGTCGATCTATCCGATGACGAGAGCAAGATCGTAAAGCTCCTCTTGCAGTACCTCTACCAAGGCGAATACGACCCTAAGCTGCCTGATGGGAAGCTTTCGAAGGATGCCCCAGTGTATAACTATACCAGCTATCGTTCACATCCGAACCACTATGAGTTCCCCCATACCTGTCACAAAGAAGACGCACTTCCAACATTTGGTAGAGCTTGTCGGAACAAATTTGTTTGTCCTCACCACCATTGTCATGGCAATTGTAACGGTGATTGCAAAGAGTTCATCTGCGAGATCTGCTGTCCCGATGTCGGCACGCTGCCACCGGCAGCAGGTGGCGCTGCACAGCTGCTGATCCACACAAAGATGTACAAAATCGGCGACAAATACGACGTCACTGGTCTCCAGCAATTGGCTCGCGAGAAGTTCCTCCGTGCTTGCGCCTCCTACTGGGACTCAGAGTACTTCGCCACTGCTGCCCATCACGCCTTTACTACTACAACAGATGAGGATAAGGGGCTTCGAGACACCGTCAGCAACACGATCTCCCAGCACATGGTTTTGCTCAAGAAGCCAGCCGTGGAGGCATTGCTGAATGAGTTCAACGGACTTGCTGTCGGTTTGCTCAAGGCGCATGGCAAGACACTTGGCTGGGTCTAGGCAGGAGTGAGAACGACGTTGGAAGCATGGGTAGTAGACCGGACGACTGAGGAACGGGTCGATGAATGGATTGGATCGCAATTGAATGCGTACCAAGGGCCTGCCAACATTGAAAATATTCAGATCTGGACTGCATTGGGCAAAGGTTACACCAAAATACTCGATCTGTGAAACTACAACCCAGGCCGTCGCGGTCACTTTTCAATATGTACTTACTTGAGTCCAGTATGGTCCATCGCGATCACGAATCAAAGTTTCGGCATCGATCCATACTTACTTCTTTCCACATTCTCTCTAAGTTGGTTGAGTAAAGCATCATACATGTCTTTTAGCCCCGTCTCAGAAGTGAAGTAGTTTTAAACGGATGAGTACATGGAATGGATCTCGAATCAATTTCGATGATCAGTGCAGCCGAACTTAAATGCAATCGACTCGGAGAACATCATTAGGTGCATCATATCTTTTGGTGCGGCGACATATATAGTACTCACAAACATGTGAGAGGGTTGACAGTGAGTCTCACATAGCTGTCACTTGCGTCAGAATACTTTGTCAGGACCATTATCAGAGTTTGGTCTGATGCTCATAACGTTGCCCATGATAGATGATAGTATTACGGTACGTGAACGTTGCTATATTCTATAGCTAGTTCTACCACGTCTCTGCTTGAAGAATTGCAGTCGTCTTTGCACTCACAACATCCCAATGCCCACCAAGCCCCAGCCGAGCCGACGACACGTACAACTCCGTGCCAAACTGGACGTGGTGTAGGAGCAACTTCCCGATCGATACATTTCACGCTAGCATCGGGCGGGAATGAGATCCATATCAAGATTTAGACCCACAAAACATTGCAATTACACATTGTCGTACGATAACAGCTTCGCTAATCTACGGCATCATCACTCCTCCTGCATAGCATGTCCTCCCGGGCCGTCTCAGCCTGCACTAAGACCGAGCGGAAGTGAGATCCGTATCGGGTACTGGTTAGACAAGATCTTGCTTGCAACTACATCTCTGGCGACGAAGACGACATCTAAAATCGAGGTGTGCTGTGCGTCTACTCTCGTATTGCTTTCTTATGTATACTCACCTCCTGAGCCATCTCATCTCCTACTAGGACCGGGTGGGCAGGACCTGTCACCCTCACAACACCGCAATGACGTTCTCTTCTCAGAGAACCCCTTCGTGAACCTGCAGCTTCGTCACATCTCCTGGATCTTGCAGAACACACATGGCACACACGAGCTTCTGCCTCGCTTCGAGGTTGTTGCACCACAGCCATGTCGCTCGTACAATATATGCCGTCGTCTATGCGTTGCAGAGAAGTTGGCGCGGCATTGTTTGCCGCAACGAATAGAATTCTATACTGGGGGCGGAGGATCTACCTCAAAAGTCGCCAGGATATCCGATCACGATAAACGGGCCGATGCGTTGCAATGCGTGCTCTCAACTTGACAGATACCCTGCATATGTACAATGGACTTCCCAAATTTGACATTTGTTGCAAGGGCTCTACGCGAAATCATGTTGCGTGGTCGAGCCGACCTCCAAACGGGGCCATGTCAAGTCTAGACGACCTCAGGACACTACTTGATTAGACGGACTCTTGCTCCAGCCTCTCAGGTTGCTGAACAGCTGCCACACCATTGCGAGTATTTTGGGCTTTGCCTGGCCTTCTGAATTGAATAGCGCCTTGGATCACTTGATCTCCCCTTCGTGCCGCTAGCTCTCGGTTTTCGGCGCCGAACCGTAAAGTTTGTGGATCTGGTTCGCACCGGACTCTACATGAATCAGTGGCCATGATGCGCATTTGGTGTAGACTACATGGTAAACAGGATCTTCGCGATGCTGGCGTTTAGTAGCGTACACAAGCGTACTTGGGGCTCCATACATACCGGATCCCAGATGCCAGAGTGATTGCGCAACACCGCTTTCTCCGCCGCTACGACCGCCACAAACACCACCCTTTCACGTGTTTGCTTCGAATGCACTAAAGTTTATCGAGAGCTCCATCACAAGCTCGCCGCCACACTTGACGTCTTGACCGAGTTATCCAGCTTTTGCAGGTGGCACGATGAGGAAATATGTTACGGCGCGCAGTTGCACGCAACCACAGTGTGCCTTGATCCGCCTCACCGATCACAACCATCCCAATCAATCCAAATCTTAGCGCCAGCCCTATGGCATTTTGCTGGCATGTTCCCAATCACGGAGTCTCGAACCGAAGCCACATTTGATCCAGAAGCTGACAACGACCGCAACCTCGTGTCAGCTGCAGGTCCCTTTGCGCTGTCAGCCTAACAACTGCCTTGGCTGCAGCACTTTGTAATGCATGCGAATGACGCCCTCCTAGTACCCCAGTTCGCATGTTCGCATGTTCGCATGATTCATCGATCACGTTTCCCGCATTCGATAATCGGCGGGCGCCGATGTTGCGAATTGCAAGACAGAGAAGGCGTACCATGTTTCGCCCGCCTTGCTTGGCCCGTTGACCGGTTGGGCGTCCTCTTTTTTTCTTCCTAGAATGATCGGTGTGAGCAACAACAACCCAGTTGTGGATCAAGCCAGAACACAACGGCGTCGCATTCTCTGGCGGCCACGCGACTCGTACTGCTCCACGCTATGCAATCTGGCAGGTTGAACCTGCATTATCTGAGCCTGACTACAGGTGCCTCGGCATACCATGCATATGATACACAGATATGCAGGCACCACCAATTCGGCGTGCACGACTCAGAATCGATCGTGGCAGCATGTTTTCAACGGGTAACTGGCCAATTTCGGGTCGTCAGCAGCATGCAGCATACTGCTTCTGGAAGTGTCAGATAGCTGGGGATCTGGATCTGGCGTAATTGAGGTCAATCACGAGGATAGAAGAGCTTATTCCCGCAATTAACACGCCATGTTGTGTCGGTGAAGGTGAACGGTGTGATGAAATCTGTAGGAGGCGCAAGTTGGCCAAGTTGCCATTGCTGCCTGCAACCTTGCTTATCGGGTCATCCGGATTGCGCGTCGATCATAAAGGATGGGAAAGTAATAATGGAACGGCTGGATATCTCTCTGACATTTTACCTGTTCCCGCGACTCCATCGTGCGCACGCGTTCTTGAGGAATTACATGATTCGACATGCTGCGGTGGACGTCATAACCGAGGTTGGAGCGTGATAACGGTTCTGATGCTTGCAATATCAGCTCATGGATATGAATCAGCATCGCGGTCCAAGTACCATGTACTGCGAGGTACCGATGTACCATGCAGAGTATCTGTTCAGGCTATATGTACCCCTCTAATCGGAACACGTATGCCCCCACATCTTCCGTTATGCGTGGGGGTCGCTCGAGCAGGTCCGAGAGGAAACCAAGACCATTCCGTGGTTCCGTGACCTTTTGATGCTGTGCAATGAAGTCATGTACACAACAGCGCGTAAGTCGTTGGTGGTGTCACTGCTTTGTGCGCGGGGATGAGGGCCTCGTACCACAAGCGAAATGTTGGAGGCTCGATGTCTGTGCTTGCAAGCCTCACAGTTCCCAATTGCACGCTGTGGCTTGCGATGCGATTTCGATCCATCCCACGCTCCCACTGCGAGACTGAACCTTGGGGAGATCTTCCATCGGCAAATCCACTCTCGGTACTCCCTCACTGCCCGGTTGATGTTCTCGTGAACACGTTAGCTGCACTCGATCGGCGCCGGGTAAATGCATCCAACTCGAATGCAGAAGTGGCTGCATTACTGGCGTCGAGACGAGGACCCAGAACTCTTCGCTTTGGAATGTCCTACGGGCCGTGTCAGGCAACCAAATTGCCCCACGATTGGAGGATAAATCCTGGGCCGACATTGCAAACGCAAAGCCACGGCGTTGCATGAGGTCTGTGCTGGCGAGAGCTGTACGACAGCTCCTTCCTGTGGTCCTTGTGTCGCTATTTCAAATATATGCACTTGAGGGGCAGGAGAAGCAGGATGAAATGGAGATGAGTGGGTGGCTGCAGCTCCGTCTGCAGCAGCAACTAGCACGTAATGCGTGCGTGTGGATTGTCAAATCACAAGGCTCCAACATCCCCGACTAAGACGCCTAATGCACATAGTTTGACAAGTGCCTCCCTGCCATGTGTACGACATGGCCCAACCAAGAGTATGTATGCGTGTCGAAATGTTGCCGCCCAAGCTAAAAAGCTGTCAAAAAGTGTGCGATCTAAGCAGAAGAAGATGAGAAATGACGCCGAAGCGAAGTGAATGCGCCACACAAACGAAGCCCGTTTTCCTGGCATCCCACGCCTAGGTTGTCCATAAAACGTGCAATAAGCCTTCCCAATGCAACCCTGCCGTCGACCGTAGCGGTTCGTGTGCAAAAGACCAAGAAATGTGTGCGTCCCAATCGCATTGAGCGCGATGCCCTTCCAAGCTGTGAACTCCATAAAGTAACCATGCAATAATGCTGCCAACCAACGCAGCAAATGAAAACCAACAGCGTGTCGAATTGCTGAACAGGGACCACCTTTGTCATGTAGCCAGAAAGTCCCACCCCTTAGCATTGATGATCTTCTCCCAATCCCATGACTCCGCGTCACCAGCATCCATGAGCTTCCAGATGTCGTCTACCACCTCTTTCGCGAAATTGATGTTGCCAAGGCCGGTGCAGGCGATGAGGCCATTGAAAGCTCGGTCGACCTCGACCCGCTGCTCTTGTTCGAATGCGGCACAGCCGATGAGGAACAGGGGCAGCAAGACGTTGCTTTGGATCCAGCCCTCAGAAGGCAATTCGTTGATGTAGCGTATGCCGTCGTCCACAGCACTTTTAATGTACGGGTGAGGATGTGAGTCCTTCGTCGTGCGATAGAGGTACACCCAGGTTGCTTGACGATATAACATGGAGATGGTGTAGCGCGGGGAGTCCGGTTGGTGTGGACATACCCACGTGCGCAGGCCGCTGTCGATAGCATGCGCAGCGAGTAAGGCTTCGTAGTCCATGGTCGGTTCGATCTTCTCATCGATCCGAGTCCGTAACCGCCGGCGAAGGTTGCTAATCTTGGAGATGAAACCGAACAGACCGTCAGATATACCAATCAGTGCTGCAGTATCCGGATTAATCTCGAAAGGGAGGTTGAAGTTCTCCATCATCGGTACCTCTGCGCCATCGAGGGATGTGATCTGGCTTGCGATCCAGTGGTAGTAAAAGAATTCGTCGAACAGTGACTGGAACTCTGGATTAGTAGATTTTTGATTCATCGCAATCTGTTTCGCAGCCACCATGTGCATTCGATATTCTCCAGAAGTGTTCCCGTCGCATATCGAGTGCAACAGATGAAGCAAAATCTGAGCGACATTTGAGTCCTCGAAGATCATCACTCCCCCTTCACCAGCCTCTTGACGTTCAAGATCGTGTTTCAGGAGCTGCAAAGCTTTGCCGCGGTGAAAACCTTGTCTGTCTTCGTACTCTGGTTTGGGGTCAACGGAGTACATATGAGACGCCGACAAGCACAATACGGAGTGCATCAAGCCTTCATGCTGCAATGCCATCGGCAGAAGGATTCTTGTGAATGGGTTCGTCGTCCGGTCGCCGTGCAAGCTTAGCACAGCGCTGGCTCGGCTTACGAAGTGCTGGAGAAGTTCACGATCGAGGTCGTTCTCTACACCTTCCATTAGGGGCGGAAGCTCGAACTTGATCTCAACACTTCGTTTTCGGGCTGTCCCTTTTGTCAGCTCGGTTCGTGCAAGTGTGCCGTGCTTCCAACCTTCTGCAGCTCTCTCTTTTCCACTTTTCCAGATCTCAACCGGCTTGTAGCCTTCGCAATGGATGTTGTTCTTCTGACATGAAAGGCCTGTAGGGAATTAGTTTTGCTCCGGGCAATGAAAGTGGTACTCACAAAACGGCTTCGTCTCATCGCACTTTTTCTTGCGTTTCCGACATGTTGTACAGCCGGTTTTTGAACGTGCTTTTGCCTGTTTCGAGAGAGTTGTCGGAGAGCGAGGAGGATGTATCCTTGGTCGGCCGCGGGCACGCCTTACCCGTACAGGTTCTGTGGGAGATATTGGGGTATCATCTGCGTACGACTCTTCCTTCACATCTGCTAGTTGTAATTCCGTCTCTTCAGTCTTAGGTACGATCTCTGTGGAAGCTGTTCGTGTAGCAGCTCGCTGTTCGGAATGCGTGTCGGAGGGGCTGAATATGGTGGAATCGAAATTGGGTGTAGTCATTGGGGAGTCGCTGGCGGACGACATGGAGGGCTGCGGGGAGGAGCTGGTGCTCAGTCGAGAATTCGCGCCAGGCGGCGGGTGGCCAAAGGAGAGCGAGATCATTCGGTCCAGCAATAAGGATCTCAGTTACTGTGACCGGGAAACGGGGGACATCTGATATCCCCTCTGTCCAAGGTGTAGTAGCTAGCAAGCAAGCGGCGAGGTGGCACTAGTGACAGCGTCCTGCTGTAGGGATGGACTTGCACAGTCTCTTGCAACGCAATTGTGTCGCGACAGGACAAATTCTGGGTCTTGGGTGCCACTCCGTCAACACGTCTCTGGGATGAAAGTGGCAGAAGATCGGACGACGGATCGCTTCGATGCCTCGCACGATCGCGCGGTTGGTTGCGTATGAGCGGGGGGAATGCGTCTTAGGCGAGTCGTGCACGCGGAGCGATAACCAATAAGGGCTAGTAAGCCTACAGCAGGACCACTCTTCGTGAACCGACAACTGAGGAGAATGGAACAGGGGCGGGTAGGAGCGAGGCGACTTGGTGTAAGATGTTCACGGGTGGTCGCAGGAAGTGTCGATAGCAGTAGACCAAAGAAGAATTTGAGCTACGCGATCGCCAGCGAGTACGGAGGAGGCGCGCGAGGTTGATCTACTGGGCGGGGATGTAATACGAAATTAACGGCTGGGGTCCCAGGTATTAAAGTGCCCGCGCGCAGGATATTCAAGAGAGACCAGTGTGGGCGAGCCAGGTTGCACAGCAAGGTAGAGAGGAGGATAATTAACTGAGTTAAAGTAGCGTCGCAGCAACGAGGACAATCCGCGTCTAAACTTGTATGGAGAATGACCCTTGATGTGGACCACTGTGACGGGCCGCCGTCTACTTAAAGCAGGGAGCAGACCGAAGCTTGCAGAAACGCACTGTGCACGCACCGAGCTATGTCAGCACCTCTGGAGAGGTTATCGAGGGCTGCAGCAGGCCTCGTAAACAGCTGCCGGCGTGAGCGCTAGGTGGATCATAGGTAGCTGCGAACGATCGTAGCGGTAGCGCTGCAAGAGCATGAATCGCTCCCTAGTGGCTTCAACTGTCGATGAAGTTACCTAGCTAGCGCTGGTCAGACACACAAGGTCTAGGATGCCCAGCGGGGGAAAGCTGCAATGCTGTGATGCTATGTGAAAGCTGGGCACCTCTTTGCAGCATTGGGTGCTATGATTAGTCCGCCGTCAGCACCAGACTAAGGTTGGCTTACCTTGTAACGAGTTTGGACTGTTGCCGCTTATTGTCGTCACAATCGGCTGCTCTAAAATTTCTAACATTCACGCAAGCGGGCTAATGAAGTCGCATCTCCCGTGTTGATTCCGAGGCGTCTGTAGTCGTTGATCTGCCCCACACGCACGACGCCTCTGGCAGGCCATGTTACGCAGCGTCTCCGTACCATGTGCCACCTGAAGACGTCTCCCGGTATTGATTGCCTGGTCGGAAAGGATGTAATGTCGTGTATGACCTACCCTGGAAAAGACATGGATCACTTGTATGACATGGAGGTGGATGACGGAGACCCGTGTCTTGAGCGTCTTGAGCTTCAAGCCACAAGGTAAGGGCCCATGAGGCGTGTAGATCCCTGAACTCTGGGTCCGCGAAGATCAGTGAGGTAACGGCTGGACGAAGTCTGTTTGAGAGGTCGGAGGCACCCTTGTGCAGCGCTCCCCGCAAGCTCGCTTGCGCCCGTCAGCAGCGAAAAGCAATAAAGTCTTTCCCGTAATGTATTACCCGACACAGGCCGGATCACAAACAGCGACGCATTACATTGTCTTTGATCTTGCTAGATGGCGTTACTTTGCTTCAGCAAGCAGCATCTTTAGAAGACCTTCAAGGGTTCAATAGGGGTTCATCGCGTGGAAACTCATGGTCTGCTCTCTCCCGTCTGGTACATTGCGGGCGGAGCGGAAACGGGAAGATTCGAAACTCAAAAAAGCACGCTCCAAAGGCTGGCTTCATCCGAACCACCCTAGTTGTCGGTCCAAGCCGACAGCTTGTGACGGCGTCAAAGCCACGGAGATAGTGGTCGAGCACCATATCTCAAATATACTCGGTGTAGTCTCAGCACATTGCGACATTGACGTGGGTTCTTGCCTGTTGCTCTGCAATCCGCGTGCGAAGACAAATTTGCGTAGTACGGCGCTGCCTTGAGCTTAGCTCATATCTGGGAACACACCGCAAGGCAGCCTGATCGCAGATTGTCTGCATTATTGGCTCCTAGGTGCTCTGGATATGGTGCTGTGTATCTCCAACCCTGGTCTTCTCCACCAACAAACAAGGAAGCATATGTCCGGAAAAGATCGGAGTCGATAACTGAGCATCGTCAAGCCACTAGAATTCACGATCTAACATGAGTCGGCAAGTGGATTCGTCGGTCGCATTGAGATTTGGGTTTCACCGGCCGAGATTGTCCCGATCATGCTTGCTCCGTGTCAACATCCATTGCGTACAAAGGCGGTGGTCTCTCAGAAGACGTTGTCGATTGTGACATGGTACAGAGGCGCACAACCGTTGCGTAATGGCGCATCCAGAACAAACATATATGAACGTGTTCGAAAGCGTGCCTGCGTTGACAGTAGCGTCTGATAGATGACTTACATTAGCCCGTTTATCATGTTTGGAAATTTACGGACGATTGCAGCCGAAAGTGGGGATCAGACGGTGCGAGTGTGACTTGCATATTTAGCGGCGCAGGTGTTACTGCGGGGTTGCTTGGAAGCTATGAACCATGTCATTCGCTAGCTGCCAGTCGAGCAGACGACAGCTGCAGCAAACTGCATGGGACAGTTGTTGTTGAGCGACAAGCAAAGGCAGCCTGATGAACACTTGGGGTCTCGTCAAGTGAACACGAGCTTGTCTTTGGTTCCTCGAAGCCTCAAAATGATTACGGTGCACACGTTGTGAAGGCTGAAATTGTTTGCTGATGTACGTCCCCGTCGGCGCACCTTCTGTAGATGCGATTTGAACAAGGAACTGCGGTGTCTGTATGTGTGCGTGGCAGTACCAGACGCTGCATGCATGGTGCGGCGTGGCAGAGTCTGATGTGCAGTGGTATGGAAGCTTACCGCAATTCCGCCTGGGAGGCCTCGCTGCGGTTGCTCGACACTGACGGCCTGCGAGACGAGGGTAGGCGAAGAGGCATCGTGAAAAGGCGTTGTCGATCTGCAAATCAGCTATTTTGATGTTTGACGGGTGTGACACGGGCACACGGTCGACCCTTGTCGCGCGCAGCTCTGAAGGGCAACAATAACGACGAAGGATGACTTATGGGCAGCAAGGCTCCATTACACTGCAAGCTGTCCAGCTTTCCGATGATCGAGCACCGCTTTGTACGAGAAGTCTGCAAGAGCTAGCAGCGTTCAAAATGCCAGAAGTAAAGTGATAAAACGACCCTTGCGTGACTGCCTGCAAGACTCTGCAAGACTGTTTGATCTTAGAGTACCTGGGTAGCCGCAAATGATAGTTGCAGTATTCAACGTTGATTGTTGATTCAGCACTCGTCTTACTTCGGAAATCCGAGATCGAAGATCACATCACGTGATACATCTCGGCGTCGGCACCACCTATCTCCGCGTAGCTTGAACTTCATTGTTGTCTCGTAGACACCACCCATTCACCCATATCTCACTTCTGGACGGCGCGCATTCGCGATGACTACCTCGAACTGGATCGCATTCATCTAATCTAAGAGACCGCAACATGTTCAACTTCACGCCCCTGCTCGGTGCGCAGTCCACCTCGGCCGCGTCGCAGTCGCTCTTGGAATTCGACGGAGGAATCAAGATCCTTATTGACGCAGGCTGGGATGAGAGCTTTGATGTTGGCAAGCTGAAAGAGATCGAGAGGTAGGTCTGAAATATGTGCGCCCTGCCGGCGCCTGGCGCGTCAGGTCCATGTTTGAGGAGGAGCGGACGATTCTGCGGTTATGGCAATGCGCTGTCGCAGCTTACATAGACCGTCAAAGTACGTAGAATACAAGCTGATGGCGATATCTGCAGACATGTCTCCACACTCTCCTTCATTTTGCTCACTCACCCAACCACGGCGCATTTGGGAGCTTACGTCCATTGCTGCAAGAACTTCCCATTGTTCGCCCGCATCCCCGTCTACGCGACAGTGCCCGTCATATCGCTCGGTAGAACCCTCTTGCAGGACCTCTACGCGTCCACGCCTCTCGCATCCTCCATCATACCAACAGAAGCCCTCACCGAATCTGCGTACTCGTTCCCCTCTGCCCTGCATGGCGGTAACAACCCAAACATACTGCTGCAAGCACCCACGCAAGAGGAAATTGCGAACTACTTCGGAGCTATCAATCCTCTACGATATTCGCAGCCGCACCAGCCCATACCATCCACATTTTCTCCACCGTTGAACGGGCTCACAATTACAGCCTACAGCGCTGGTCACACCTTGGGTGGTTCAATATGGCACATACAACATGGCATGGAGTCGGTCGTGTACGCAGTAGACTGGAACCAGGCAAGAGAGCATGTGCTTGCCGGAGCTGCATGGCTCGGTACTGGCACTGGTGGCTCAGAAGTCCTGGAGCAGCTTCGCCGGCCCACAGCCATGATTTGCAGCAGCAAAAACTCAGGACTGGTTAAGGTTGCAAAAGCGCCCAGCAAGCGAGACGAGGCACTGATGGGCATGATACGCGAGACGGTTGCAAAAGGTGGTTCTGTGTTGATACCCTGCGATTCGAGTGCACGTATCCTCGAGATAGCATATTTGATCGAGAAGTCATGGCAGAATGAGACTGCTAGTGCAGAGAACAACAGTCCCCTAAGAAACGCCAAGGCTTATCTGGCCAGCAGGACGGGAGGCGCAACCATGCGCTATGTTCGAAGCATGTTGGAGTGGATGGGCGAAAGCATCGTGAAAGAATTCGAAGTGGCAAGCGGTGCGCAAGAGGGCCAGGACCAGCGCAAGACTCGGGGCTCTGCTGCAAAGGACGATGTCCGCACCGTAAGAGCCCCTTTCGACTTTCAGCACATTAAACTGCTCGAACGGAAAGCTCGTGTTACCCGCATGCTGAGCAGCAACGAACCGCGCGTCATCTTAGCTAGTGATACATCACTGGAGTGGGGCTTCTCGAAAGACGCCATCAGGACGTTGGCATCGGACCAGAAGAACCTGGTCATTCTAACAGAAAGAGTTGGCGAAGTTGGCGCGCAAGAGAAGGGTCTAGGGCGATACTTGTGGGATGTCTGGAATGAACGTTGCGGAAATTCAGAAGAAGACGCGCCTAAAGTGGCAACTATAGAAGCAGCAGGGCACCAAGCACCCATTCGCTCAGCCCGAGCTGTGGCCTTGGAGGGTGACGAGGTACCGCTATATCAACAATTTCTCGCAAGACAGAGGCAGCTGCACAATACGATGGTTGGTGATGGAGGTACTGCCTTGGAAACCAGCGCGGACGTGGTCGACGATCGATCGTCGACCACTTCTGAGAGCTCTGAAGATTCGGGTGACGGTCACGGAGGTAAAATTCTGAACACCACTGCAGCCCTTCAACATGCACGCAACAAACTCGGCTTGACCGATGCCGAGTTAGGCGTCAACGTTCTCATCCGTCGCAAGAACGTGTACGATTATGAAGTTCGAGGTAAAAAAGGCAAAGAGAAGGTATTCCCCTATCAACAAAAGCGGAGAAAAGCAGACGACTTCGGAGACCTCATCCGACCGGAAGAGTACGTCCGCGCAGAGGAAGAAGACAATGTGGCAGGTGATACTCTACGTGACAGCTCGAAGAAAGAGAACGCGGTGGGTCAAAAACGGAGATGGGACGACCTCGTCAACGTCATCGATACCTCCAAACCAAAGGACTACCGAAGACGACAGAAGGGCGATGGCGAAGGCCAAGGAGACGCTGACGGCGCAGAATCCGACAGCGAGCCAGAAGAAGAGGATGCCGACAAGACAGAAGGCCCATCGAAAGTCATCATCGACTCCGAGACCATTGAAATACATTGTCAAATCTCCTTCGTTGACTTCTCTGGTCTCCACGACCGCCGCACCATCCAAAACATCATCCCGCTTGTCAAGCCCCGTAAACTCATCCTCATCGGCGGAGAAGAAAACGAAACTCTCGAACTCGCAGATATCTGCCGCAGCGCACTGAACGCTGGTCTTGAAGCTTCGAGCGCCATAGACGTCTTCACGCCCACCATTGGCACAGTCATCAACGCCAGCGTCGACACCAACGCCTGGACCGTCAAGTTGAGCCGCAACATGGTGCGCAATCTCCATTGGCAGAACGTGCGCGGCATGGGCGTCGTGGCCATCACCGGCCGCCTCGCAGCAGCAAGGCTCGATCCCACGCCACCCGAAGCCGAAGAAGGCGGGTCCGCGAAGAAGAAACCACGTCTCGACGCACCCGCCGTGCCTGTCTCCTCGCAGCTCGAGTCAGATAACACGCCTATCCTCGACGTCGTGCCAGCCAACATGGCCACGGCCGTACGTTCCGTTGCGCAGCCCTTCCATGTTGGAGACCTGCGTCTTGCGGACTTGCGCAAGCTGATGAAGAATAATGGCATGGAGGCTGAGTTTAGGGGCGAGGGAGTGTTGGTGATTAACGGGACGGTGGCGGTGAGGAAGACGGCGACGGGGCAGATTGAGGTTGATGGAGGGGCATATGGGGATGTGGGCAAGGGGATGAATGATGCTGCTACCTTCTTTAGAGTCAAGAGGCAGATTTATGATGGATTAGCGGTTGTGGCTGGACATTGAGGTGGAGGGGATCATCAAGGGAAGATAGTTAGTGGGTAGCGAGGCGTTTGGACAGTGTGCAGGCTCATGCCTTGTGGATTTATATTGACATCTGATTTGATTCATGGATAGTTTGTAAAACTAGATACCTCACAAAAATGGCAAATGGGATGGGAATCTCGACTTGCTTGCAACGTGTTCGCGTCTTATTTGGTTTAGTCCTATATGCCTCCATCTATTCCATCCCTACATCTACATCTTCTCAGGAACATATGCCCAGTATGCCCAGTCTCCTGGGGACCCCTCTTTGTGAGCGAAGTTCGCAGACACCAACGGATCAGGCTGTGACTGGGGTTGCTTCAAAGAGCCTGACTGTGGCTTGCGCTCCATCAAAGGACTGACGGAGCGATAGTCATCATAATGCACGCCAGGACGCGGAGTCTCCGCCTCGTTGCGAGGCGGCGAGACGTCTCGGTGCTGCTGTCGCTGGGGAAAGTAGTTAGTGGGCATGATAGTGTTGGTATGACTCTTAGAAAATGATTCTATCAATGACTGCGTTGAGTCTTTCGATGTAGTGGGTTGAGTAAGGTGGTGGAGATAAGTGTTAGCGAGGTCGTGTCGAGAAGAATATATACCCTCCTTCGTCATGTGAAGAGTTTCAATTCGCGATTGCGAGATGACAAGCTCCTTGCCTGCTTGAAAGAAGTTCGTATATCAGTTCCGGGCACAATAACATAAATACAAAGAAGTTTCCATATACAGATCTTTCATGGAGGCCTGTTGGATCGGACAACACGCGGCGAAGTCATGTTGGACATCGTGAGTGACAACGAAGCTGTCACGCTGTGTCACTCGTAAACTTCGCGAGAAGTCCACGAGTTTCTACCATGTGACGCACATGCGCGCTGACGTATACTAGGAGAGGACGACGCCATCGCTGTTGCTGTATTATCATTGCTGTTCTATATCGCACTTGTGGTGTCTGATATTGCATTCATCGCATAAAATATCACTAGAGTCTGACTTAGTCACACCGCGTCGTACGTGTCAGTATACTGTTACTTCGTCATCTTACCCAGCCACTCTCCTCATCCAACAACACGGAGACTACGTAGCCTTACTTTTTCACTGTGCATTTTAAATCGTAGCTACTTTTCACACCTAACAATTTAATAGCAGATGTAACGGAACGAATCCACGTCTTTAAATGATATCTCAAACACGATCAGTCATAACATAGAGGCTATCTACTTCTTTGCGAACCGCGTGAACTCACCAACTCATCGCTTCGTGCACCAATCGTTGTACATCACGTACGCCAATCCGCACGACACATCTTCCACGCCGACTGAAATACGATACGTCAATATCAGGCACTCAACTATTCCATCGTGTTCGTATTCACGCCATACATACCACCCTTATCTTGATATTATGCTCGGAAGTAGCTCGCAAAACTAGACATCTCACAAAGTATCAAGCAACGATAAGTCCAACATATTCTCCTCCTATTATTCTAAGCATTATCCACCTAACACCCTATCTACTCCATCCCATGCCCACAACTACATCTCCCGAGGTGGCCGCGCCCAACTCCCAAGATACTCCCCTTCAGCCAGGTTCGCAAGATTTGCAGACATCTGCGGGCCCTCCGTCGTCTTCGACTTGCTCTGATTGCTGGACGATGCAGCGTTGCTAGATTGCTGTTGCTGCTGCTGCTGTTGCTGGTTGGAGGAGTTAGCTGGTATATTGGTGGTGAGTGGTGCTTGGATGTCTTCTTCTTGATTTGAGTGTTGTAGTGTTGTCTTATTAGATGATTGAGTCGAGTGTTGTGCAAGACTCATGGGGAGACTTTCTATGCGAGGTTTTATATCCTTGTTAGGGTAGTGAAGAGTCGTATTTCACGGTAGACGAAGCGACAAGCCTGAGCTGTTGTGACGAGAGGTACAGCTTTGTTCCTCGCACTTGTGAAGAGTACAGTACTGTAACAGGGGAACCTTTTTGCTCTCTGGGATCCGCGAGCTGCATGAGTGGAATGGGAATAACTTTGGTGTGGTCATGGCATGGACATTAACATGAGCATATGCACGTCACGCTATATTCTTCGCGAACGTGCTTCATGCTAACAGGAGCTGGCAAAGCGTGACGTATACGTCGGAAGCTGCGTTACTGGGTTTCCGGGATCTGGTCACGTCACGCCGAACGTGTCAGTCTGTCTCACGTTACGCTGGTACGATGTGCAAGCAGAACGCGTCTCTGTCTCGGAACCTTCTCTTTAATAGCAATATGCTCATGGAAAACGCTTACTTTTTATCACTGCGCTCTTTGAACTATACTGTTCTTACTTAATGGTTGGTGCCCGACCTTCACACACTATAGACAATGAAGACAAGAAAATCATATCATTCTCATCCTCAGGACAGGGTCTGTTCAGTTCATCACAAAGCAGCATCACTCCACCAACTATTCGTCTTGTCATCAGTACACTATTGCGTTGTCCATATCCCATGCCAACACGCAAGCCACACACCTCCAGCTCAACCGCACGCGCATAGCACATCACCACTCATTTCAAATATACATCTTGATTTATCACTTCCACTCCCATCTACAAACCCTTCCCCGGCCTCGCAACCGCCATCCCCACCACCACCGCCGTAGGCACCACACTCAACCCCAACACCAGCCACCCCAACAACACAACCCTACTCTTCGCGCTCTGCCCCACATACATCGCAAAACCCACCTGCAGCGGCAACAGATACGTCGCAATTACATATGGAAAAAACCACGCCGTCAGCAAACACCCCGCTGTAGCCAAGGCCAGAAGCCCAAGCCACCACACCTCCTCCATGATCCAATCGCTCGTTTTCCAACCGCTTCTTTCAGCTCTCGCGTCGTCATTTTGATGGAGTAAAGAGTCTTTATACGTTATTCTCCCGCCCTTTAACTCCTTTCCGATCCTCTTCCTCAACTGCTCTTCACTACTCAGCCCTCTATCCGGCTTCTCCACGCTCTCCGGTCCGCTGTCTAGTTGCGCGGCCATGGCATCCGCGAGCTGGAATACGGCTTGGTATTCGCCGGCGACGGGGGTGTGCATGTTGCGCTTGGACATGGCGATGGAAGAGCGGATGTAGAGGATGTATGTGCCGATGGACCAGAGGGTGAGGAGAAGGACCATGAGGAAGAGTTGGATGAAGGAGAAGCCCCATTTGTATGTCTATCAAGAACGGATTGTTAGCGGGTGTGTGATGGTGGTGGTGGTGGAGAAATTGAGGAGAGGGTAAAAGGAAGGGGATAGAAGAGGCAACGCAACGCACCGTTGTAGGTTGACATTTCCCATGTTCCTTGATATACGATTGCGAGTAATTCGCCGCCGCTTCCACGTTCTGCACTGCCGGAGCGCTTCCATCCTTCTCTACAAGGTTGCTCCCGCCCACGGTCCATTGCATTCGTGAGTCATCCGATAAGTTGATTGTACCCCCACCCGGCGTACGTACCTCCGTCGGATACGATTCGTTGGTGAAGGGGTTATTGTGGCTCATGCCACCGTGCAATGTGTACGCAAAGTCGGAGGGTATGTGGTGCGCTTCGATGTTGAGTGAAGGGGCGGGGATGATGATATTCCTGCCACTCCTCCTGCCGAAGATTGTTTCGTTGTTTGTTGCGCCTTCGGTGCCGTAGTCGAGGACGTCTGATTATATAAAAATCTATTATCAGCAACCATGATTACATACTTTCTGTGTAGGCAGGTATAGGCGTGTCTGAGAGAGAGAAGGAAAAAGAGCCTTACAATTTGTGACATCTTCCAATATTTGGCATTGAGATTGAAAGTCAGGGCGGTGCTTGTATCCGCACATGCTATCATAGACGAGGAGTGGCTCCCCTTTCGTCAAAGATTAGTTCGTGATCTACTTGCCGAAATTGGTCGTTGGATTCAACTTACTGTCAAAACCAAGACTCGTGATAAGGGTGTCATTTGACAACTTGATCCCATCCCCCTTGATCCGCTCGGCATCATGTATCGTATAGTACAGATGCGTGAAGTCGCTGAACGGCACATAGCGCTTACTCTGATCCTCGACAAACGCCTGCACATTCGCGCTGTACCCACTCATGGAACTCACAAACGTCGGGAAAATGAGCACATACACCATCGTCACCACCATGAAGACCGTCGCAGCCTTGTTTGGCAGACTCTTTCGTCGTGTAAAGTCCCTAATCAATCGGCTGACTCCCATAGCCGTGTTGGCGTCCCTCGCCACGAAAATCGTTTTGAACGTATTGAACGTGATGGGCGAAACTTGCATCGTCGTCGTGATGTAGCGCGCGAAGACGCTGGAAGAGATCAGGGCGAGGAGTGCTTGCCCGCCTCGTCCGACGACAACGTCCCACCCCACATCAATCGCCTTTGCTTGCGTGAATGTAAATTGCCCATACCCCATCGTGATCTCAAAGAACCCTCCATAGCCCCAAAAGTCGAATTCCCCGGGGTCAAGACTGAACCGGCCATCCGGTAGACACGCAACGCTGTCGTCGAATTTCGGTTTGTTCGTTGGCGTAGAGCTGGATATGGCAATGGATAGCGCCAAGATGAAGATAATGACGATGGCGAGGTATGTGGTCCAGAGGATGCCGCGACGCCAGCGGGATTTGAGATCGCTGAGGGCGAGGGAGTGCGAGTGGCGCCAGACGTTTGTCTTTCTGGCCTTCGGGCTAGGGCTGGCACTTGTGGTTGTGGTGGAGTTGTTGGCCATTTTCCCTCCTTCTGCTGATGTTGTTGGGCGCGTAGCCTCATGCATGGCTACCTATACATGTGGTGACTTGTGGATATTATTTCTGAAAGCGAGGTACAGTCTAGAACTATTCGAGTCACAAGGATTGGCGGGGTGTACGTTCTTATTAAAGTTGCAAGGCGTTTCGCATTGCGGCTGCGGCGCGGTCGTGTTGAGGCTGTGGGAGGCCTGAACGACATCATCGCACCGTGCGGTTGATCCTTGCCAACAACGCGATGGCTGTGCTTAAAACATACATGGATTGTTTCCCAACGATTCCTCATCCGCCTCATATTCCTCCCTGTTTCTGTCTTGACTACTTTTGTCAGCAAAGTAGAGGTAAAATATATTTGCATGATATCATTCATTGGTGCTCGCCCTTCTAGAACGAAAATGCTACAACTAGACCTGCTGATTGAAACCCTAGACTGACGCCATGCAAGTACCGGTATGCCTCAACGGTAGAAATGATCATATAATACATGCGTGTTAAATTGAGAATGTCGCTCACGGACAGATGGTAGCTCCAAGATAGCCTGGACTTGAATGTGGCCGACAAGTGTCGACAATATGCTTAATGGGGGTCCATCACCATATCAAGCTAATTAGCTTGCGTGCAACCACTCCCACGTCGAGGAAGCCGAGGTTCACGATCCGCTGACGGCGTGTCTTCTTCTGAGCCTGCTAAGTCAGTGGTACGTTGAAGTCCCAGTTGCCTATCGTCGATGTCAGCAACATATTGTGAACGCCAGAGGTCCTCCAACATACCTGCTTTGAGATTCTCCGCCGTGTCGTTGAGAAGAATGATGCGCCTCTTGGTGCAGTACGAAGTTTTATCCATCATGTCCACCTTCAGTGACTGTAACTGTTCGATCGGCTTCTCAAACATTTCGCTGAGATTCTCGACGGCCATCTCCAGATCCTTCTGATTGTCTTCGAATATTTCTGTCAGGTTGTTGCGTGCCAAGTAGTACGCGAACGCGTAGGTCCACTTCAAGACTTGTCGGCATTGCTGCAGAGCTTGCGATGCCTGGTCCAAGAATTGCACCTCAATCCACGACATGCCTAGGTTCGTTAGTACTGACAGGCCGAGATTCTTTTCCACACATACCTGTTGTGTTCTGCAGCTGCTGCATCTTCTTCTCGGTCTTGAGGTAGATGTCCTTGTCGAGCTTGGCAGACTGCTCGTGGTTCGCGTAACGATTGTAGTAATGCAGATAGCGTTCTAGCGACTGCCGCGATTTTGCCTGAGCATCTCGTGCGTCTGAACCGCTCTTCTCTTCGAAGCGGTTGCAGTTGTACCAGCTCGTGCCATGTTCCGACCATATTCCCATGCACATCCAGCAGAACTCGTGCCTACATTTCCTGCATGTCATGTGGTTGCAACCTCCGTTCTTCTCGATGGTCGAGTTACACTTTGGGCATTCTTTTGTGTTTGCCGATATCCAGTTGGCAGTCTCAGAGTCGTCCTCACACTTCTTCAACCACCTCTTCACTAGAGAACATGGAGCGGGTTGATGGTTGTTCTGCGCACACCCGAAACAAAAGTCGTGTCCGCAGTCGCAGTGTACTGTCGGCACCACCCTTGGGAGTTCCTTGCTCTTCACGGGGCACTCTACGGCGTATTTGCAGTCGGGAGCCGGGCACCACTTGAGGTTCTCTCGGTCGTCGACGTAGGTTCGTGTTAGGAGGACTTGGTATCTAGATAGAGTCAGTGGCGCGTTTGAGTCTCATAATGCAACATACGCACCTCGCTTGCAGGTCATGCGACACGAGCAGATCCAGTGACTTGGAGTCTACTATGCGCGTGCACCCCTCACCCGGACATCGTATGCGTGCTGCCTCGCCCTCGTCTTGGATTTTATTTGACAGGTACTGCTTGTAGCAGTCTACGCAGAAGCGATGCTCGCACTTCATGGCAAATGTGTCGAGGTTTGGGGAGTCGTCGCAGCAGATGTCGCACACAAAGCCCTTGATCGTCTGTATCCGCGGTGGGTTGGTAGCTGCTGTTTGCCCGAGCCCAGCATCCTCGAGGACCTCCTCCATCTTCTCCATGTACTGGTCGATGAGGCGCTCCCTGTTCCACCGCGAGTGGCGGAGGAGGATAGCGGCGGCTTCGACGGGCTGGCCGAGGATGTTGGACACTTCGGAGATCTGGTTGTCCTGCTGTGCCTGTATCTGTACGGGGTCGAAGACCTTGAAGTCGACCTCATATGCCTGCTTGGTGGGCTTGATGTCCTTATCCTGCGACTCGAAGCCGACGTCGTCCACCTCGTAATCGGAGTCTACGTTACACAGTCAGCATGTGACACAGCTACCAGATAGCGGGCTATATCTCACCGTCCTCCAGATCCATATCGCTGTCCTCGTCGAAGTCGTTGCCACTCATGGAGCTGTTGAAGTCGTCGTCCGAGTCCATCTTGGGGGAGGCGTCGGTCACTGGCGTGGCAGGCAGGTCGGCCGGGTGTGTTTCAGGCGTCTGTCGTTTCTGAGGAGGCCCTTCTTTTGCAGCAAGGTGGGCGTCTGCCTCAGAAGCCTTTCGCTTGCGGGTGGTAGGCGGCGTCGTGGTTGAGTTATGAGGCCAGTCCCGCCTGATGACGGAACTAAGCCAGGCTGCGGCGAAGGGTGCGACTGGAGCGGGCTACTGCAACAGGCTAAGTGAGACCTGAGGCACAGAGCGAAGGCGGGGTGAGGCTGAGCACGAGATAGGCAGCAGGAGTCAGAGGGCAGGTTGAGTGAGAGCTTGGGCAGATATTGGTCAGCTTGCAGTTACAGTCACCAGGGTTCAAGTGCGGTCGTGGTGGTAGGCTGGTGGGATGCGTTGGGGTCCCAGCGCGCGTTGGAGCTAGTACGCTAACGCCCAGATAGGCAGGGGCGAGCCGGGGCCGTGATGTTCTTCGCTGCAGTTGCCTCATCTTCACCACCCTGACATATGTCAGCTAGTCCATCGTCATTGTCAGATCTTTCATATTCCATGGCGGACTCGACATCATATCACGTGAACAGCTCTACCAGTCACTTTCACTCCGTTTAGTCAGATTGGTCATCACTTGCCCCCTCACTCTCTGCTGCAGCGAGTCGACCAATCCGTGTCTTCACCAGCTGGACTACCTCCGAATGAGCATTTTCTCAGTGATCGATCTGCTGTTAGGTTTGTGAGATTGCAGAGGGTAGCTATTAGGTGCATCACTAAGAGCCAGCCCATTGCATTTTCATGGCAGAAAGAAACAAGTCTTCAGCATAGAGAACCGGTCTTTCTCTACGATCACGTGCTCTTTCTTCTTGATGCTCACGTACTGCTTCGCACGCTAATCAAGCAATCCTCCTACAATCTTGAACGCCTTGAAGTACATCCCAATGAGACTTGTCCTCACGAGAGAAAGTACTAGTCCCGGACTCATATCTCATCAAACCACTCCCATTCAACCTCTCCATACTCCTCATCCCCACAAATCCATACTGCACCGCTACCTCTCCATCCCCCCTCTTCCAAACATGTTCTTCCTCCCTCACCCCTTCCCAACTCTCCATATCCCTGAACTCATCCACCACATTGCTCCTCGCTACCGGCCCAACAATTAAAGCCTCCCATGGGATGCGGATGTATGTGTGTTTGGAGGACGGGCTGGATGGGGCTGGAGGGGAAGAAAGGAGGCGGGTGGAGATTTCGAGGGAGCCGTCTTGGGGTAGGAGGATGAGTGTTGGGTCGAATTGGCGGATCTTGTTTATCAGCTCGATGGGCAGGATTTGAGTGAGGGCATGTTTCGTTTTAAGTTCGCGGGGAACTTAATTGAGAAGTAGAGAGACGCCAGGTAGGAGACAGTGCTTTATGTATCATTCGTAAGTCACATGCACGATGGCGATTCATTACCAGACTATGTCGAATTCTTATGTCAAGTACATGGTGGTTATGTTCAAACCATGGTAACGCAGGCCACTAGAGCCAAACCTTGGATCCTGTGCTTTACGACTCAAGCCTTTCAACAATCGTGATGAAGTTTGACATGTACATATTCTTATGGGGATTCATCTCCTGATTGAATTACCAGATCACAGACGCGAATCCAGTCCTACCCATATGTCGTAATTTTTGGGCGCTCAGAGGACCTTCTCTGCAGCGGAGACTACAGGCAATTAGTCACAGCTATACACTTAACGCCTATCAGGGAACGCACCATTCAGACCGGTGTTGTCAGACTCTACGTGAGCCTCCTTGACGGCGCCATCCTCGATGACCAAGGCATAACGCTTGGAGCGGTCGCCACCGAAGATGGAAGCACCATCAAAGGAGAGATCGAGGGCTTTGGTGAAAGCCAGGCTTGGGTCACCCAGGAAGCGGACCTGATAAGTCCTTAGTACAGTCATGTGTGCGAGTGGTGTGGGAAGACAATGCAAGGGGCACACATACTCCGCTTGAGCCCGAGGGATCAAGTGTCTTTCCCCACGCCTTCATGCTACTGGTGGTCAGCTCTGAAACATACAGCGACTGTATTGGGGAATTTAATCCCATCAAGACATGCACTTCGGCTAATCCAATTATGGGTCACGCTCGTGTCAACGTCGGCACGCCAGGACTGTACTCAAGACAGTCTCAGACGTGCCGCACCGTGGACGCCAGGTCTCGAGAGGAAGGGTAGCGGCCCGCAGTAGCACTCACACAAACGGATCGTTCACCGAGACGACGAAGACCTTGCCGGCGTCCTTGAGCTTGGGCGAGTTCACATAACCAGGAATGTGGTTCTCAGAGCATGAGGGCGAGAATGCGGCAGGCACGCCTGGCAGTGTACATGATCAGTCAATGCCGTCGCGGAGGGTGGTGCCCACGTGACGCATACCGATGATAACGCCTTTGCCGGTCAATTCCTTGGCCAAGTTGACCTTGTTGCCAGGCGAGCCCTCGACGAGGTCGACGTTGGGCAGCTTGTCGCCTACCTTGACCCAGGCCGGGGCAGAGGCAGAGAAGGCGCGACGTCCAGCAGCGCGGCTCGTGATGCGGGCGGCAGCAAACATGGCGAATGGTAGGGGATTAGTGTGTAGGTGGGAGTGTACGTACTGACGGTATGACGGAGGTGGTTGGCAGATGATTTCGGGGCTCGCGCATGCTGGTTTTGCCGGGCGCCGCCCATTCGCTGGGGGGCGCCGATCAGCTTCCTCGCAGCCTGGTGGCTCTGCTTTTTCGGCGTGCAATTTGGGGCATGCCGGAAATAGAGCTCGCACGGCGGTCCGACCTGCTGCCCTCGTACTGCTGCAGCGGCCGCAAATTTGACGAGAGTTATGAAGAGCTTTTGGGCTCGTGTCCCGGGTGCCGTGTGCTGCGGCACTCGCCGCCGGGGGCTCGAGGGCTCTTGTCTGGTACGCGAGACGCCATATGCGTGCGCTGCCGTGGTCGAGCAGCGTGGCGTGGCGGCGACAGACAGGTGGTGCAGGTGGCTCAGTCCGAGCTACAGCTACCACCAAAGCACGTCTGACACTGCAACGCCTGGCATACTGCTGGTGTGCTCAGTGCTCGCTGACATGGCGCCTGGCATGGCGTCGGCCACCCATGTCCTCCCCCCAAATTCACCCCCCCTGTTTCCGTCTCGGCAGCTCTCCACTTCGCGCTTGTTAGCGCATCTGCCAGTATCGCATTCCTGCTAGAGAGACTTAAGTTGCGTTAGGGCCATTTAGACTGGCAGACGCCTCTCCCAGTCGCAGCATGTTCTCGGCTCCTTGTTCTGCTCTCTCCCAAGTCCAGATCTCGCCCTGCTGTGTGCGCGCGTTGCACTCCTGCCGACCCCCAAAAGCCCGTGTTGCGTCATCGCCGTCCCGAGTGTGATCGACATTGCCATTGATACCGCCAAGCAATCTGCCCAGCACCACCATCGCGCAGTCTTTGCCCGAGCCTCGCGCGCCGCTGTCTGCCATCCCATCGCCAACCTGGTGACTACCAATCTCAATCAGCGCCAGTCCAGCTAGGTGTCGGAACTGCATCCCTTCGCCTTCTCGTTGTCGCGCAACGACGCCAGCTAGACTGCCTTCTTCGCTGGATAAAGAAGACTGTTGCGCGCCAACATGGACTCGAACGCGGGAGGCGCCGGGTCGAACAACTCGAGCGATTTTGTCAGTCTGCATCGGTGATTGCGTGCTGCAATTTGAGCTAACATGTGTCCAGGTGCGCAAGTTGTACAAGTACGTCGGGGAAATGATGTAACCGCATGTAGAACAGGCTGACATTGCGTAGGATGCTCGAGAACCCGAGCGACGAAAGCGTGGTGCGGTGGGGGAACGACGGCGACAGTTTTGTGGTGCTCGAGGTGCGTCCCTAGAGCCTTACTGCACCGTTGCGCGCTACGTGCTAACCAAGAAACAGAACGAGAAGTTTACCAAGCACATTCTGCCCAAGCACTTCAAGCACAGCAACTTTGCCAGTTTTGTGCGCCAATTAAACAAATATGACTTCCACAAGGTCAGGCATAACAACGAAGAGAACGGACAGTCGCCGTACGGGCCCGGGGTATGTTCTTTCCACATGCGACCACGACTGTGCCCAGGCTAACCATCGCAAGGCCTGGGAATTCAAGCACCCAGACTTCAAGATGAACAACAAGGATGCGCTCGACAACATTCGACGAAAAGCCCCTGCGCCCCGCAAACCCAACCAGCCGAACGCCGACGATATGTTGATTCCGTCGCAGCAGATGGATATGGTCAGCGGGCAGCTGATGGCAACGCAGGCGCAACTGCACGCCGTCGAGGGACGATACAACGAGCTCAGCATACACCACTCGATGCTGCTGCAGGAAGTCATCGGGCTGCAGAAGACAGTTGTCAACCACGAGCATGTCATGCAACAAATCATGACATTCTTACACGGCGTCGACGCTACGCAACGGCGCAACAGCAAGCTTGTATTCGGTCCCAACGGCGCGCAACCACAGAACGGAAACGTCGAAGCTTCCAACCCGGCTGCCGACGATGACAACCCGGCGTCGCCCCTGCAGCACGCGTCCAAGCTTCTGAGCGAGACCAACGCGGACGTTATGCTGAACCCAAGAAACCTGGAGCACATGAACGAAATCACCATGAGGATGAACGGAACACTCACAACTCCGCCTCCGGATTTTGCGCGCGCTGCGACTCGACCCGCTAGCCGTGGGCCGCCATCTGCGAGTTCCGCCGGCTCAATGCGACTCGAGAATCTTGACAATCTGGTCTATCCCGTCGGCTCGTCTAATGGCATCGACCCAATGTACAGTGAGCATATTAACAATATACCTTACGCGGCACCTCCCAAGGCGGTGGATGCGGCCGAACCCAAATTCCAGGAAGGGAGAAAGAAAAGTACCATCCCAGATCCCGGTTGGATTCGACCGCCCCAAATTCTGCTTGTGGAAGACGACCCGACATGCCGACGTATTGGAAGCAAATTCTTGTACGCTTTCCACTGCGCGATCGACAGTGCTGTATGTATCCATGTGGCTGTAGAAAAGATTGCGCTAACAGTATCCAGCTTGACGGTCTAGAGGCTGTCAACAAGATGAACGCGGGCTCGAAATACGATCTGGTTCTTATGGACATCATCATGCCCAATCTGGACGGTGTCTCCGCCTGCCATCTGATCCGCCAATTCGACACCACTCCCATTGTAGCCATGACATCAAACATCCGAAGCGACGATATCTCCATGTACTTTCAGCACGGTACGTATTAATGCAGCGTCTCTGTGGATGCTATATTGACACGCTTGCAGGCATGAATGACGTGCTCCCCAAGCCATTTACCAAGGAAGGCCTTCTCCACATGTTGGAGAAGCATCTCGTTCACCTGAAGAAGCCCACGGCACAATTGGAGGGCATGGCTGCACCGCAGCCAGTGCAAATTCCACGGGCGATGGTACTTAAGGAAGAGGACTCGCCCGCCAAATCGCCAGCAACGACCAGCAACTGGAACTCACCTAATCAGCTTCCCGGCGTGTCCCCCGTGGGTAGCAACGTGACTGACGAATATACCCAAGCCATGCAAGGTCAACAAGTTCCGCATCCTAGCGCGTACGGGGTCAATCCAATGCAGGCGAACGTAGGATACAACACTTCGCCACAAATGCAGATGCCAGGTCGGCAACAGCAACAACCATTCCCCCCTGGCCACCGCAGACAGATATCGGATATTTCCGGCGGAGACGACATGAATAATCCAGCGAAGCGGCAGCAAATGTATGCTCCGCACCTGCAACAACAGTTGAATAATATGCAACCGCGGCCCAGGTAGCGGTGTTTAATGCGGGGACTTGAGCTCATCGCTACAGTCGAAGGATGATGCAGCAAGCGCATGACACAACCTTGGGGCAATGAAGGCCAATCTCTCGAACCAGTCGAGAGCTAGTAGAGTCGCGGTGGCTTCGAAGCTGGTTACTAAGCGCCTGAGACCTTTCATGTCAGTGCGACAGACGATAGCCGAAGTATGGAGTCGTCATTGGAGGAGAGATTTTACGAAGCATTTGGTGGATGTTTGCCATATGCTGCCCGCCATAGTGCGAGGAGCAGGATTTATGATTGTAAAGCCACATACCCACAATCTATCTAGACTGTTCAATCCAGAGTCATTGGACTTCTGGCGAGGACATGAAGTTGTACAAATACCATTCTGACACATATCTACCTCTTTTTCCCTACCTAATTCAAGCCAAACAATCTTTGCAGTGCCCCAGAGCGCAGTAGAAGGCCTTCTTGTAGCCAGGTTCCTAGGTCGGTAGCTCAGCATTGTCGTTGCAATAAGCATTCCCAGGGAGTGAGAGCCCTGGGGGTCTTCTGGAGTCTGGAACGCCTGGAACACCCATGGACCACGCAAAGAGGCGCGCACGCACACGTCAAGTTTCAAGGGCGCCTGCTGCGGCTTTCCCGAATCCCGCAGACACCCCCCACACGCCGCTAATTCGATCAGAGGCGCGTGGTGATCCCGGTGTTGTGGTTTTGGCACGACGCTTCTGCTGGTGACTCAGCGCTTTTCGGGGTGAAGCTTTTCGGACAGTCTGCCCCCACCACCCGCGGCATGCGAGCATTCTAGACCACACCACACACATAGACTCCAATTCCGACACGCCGAGTGCGAATCTTCATAAAATGCCGCCTAAAGGAAAAAAAGGCCAAGAAAAGCCCAAATCGAGCGAGGAGGAGCGCGATGAGCCCCTCCAGGCGGTGGTAGGCTTTGTACTATGCGCCTGTGGCACATGCAGTGCTAACTCCGCAGATACTCGCAGACCCGTTCGAGACGCGCTTCAGCCCATTCACACTCGAGCGACCAAGAGTCAGTGCAGCCACAAACACATGTCGACGCGGTGCTGACATGCGCGTAGTGCTTGCTGCCCCTTGCGAACACCCCACTCATCGAGTACACATTCGAGTTCCTAGCCAACGCCGGCGTCGAAGAGATCTTTGTATACTGCGGCGCACACAGATCTCAGGTCGAAGAATACATCACAAAGTCAAAATGGGATGCGCAATCCTCGCCCTTCTCCAAGCTGGAGCTCATCCAGTCGACATCGCACTCGATCGGAGACGCAATGCGGGACCTTGACAGCAGGAGTCTGCTGAAGGGAGACTTTCTCCTTGTGTACGGCGATGTAGTCAGCAACCTGCCACTGGAGTCGGCGCTGGCGGCACACAGGGCGCGGCGAGCCAAGGACAAGAATGCTATCATGACCATGGTATTACGGGAGGCGGGCGCAAACCACAGGACAAAGGCAAGAGGCACAAGCCCAATCTTCGTCATAGATCCGACCAAGGACAGGTGCCTGCACTTCGAGCAGATGCCCAACCGCGACCAGACGCACTTCCTCTCCATCGACCCCGAGCTGCTGTCGACTTCACAGGAACTCGAAGTTCGGCAGGACCTGATTGACTGCGGCATCGACATCTGCACTCCAGATGTGCTCGCACTATGGAGTGACAACTTCGACTTCCAAGCACCGCGAAAGGGCTTCCTACACAGTGTGCTCAAAGATTACGAGCTCAATGGCAAGACCTTCCACACCCACATCGTCTCCGACCATTACGCCGCACGAGTACGAAACCTACACGCATACGAGTCTGTCAGCAAGGATATTGTAGGACGCTGGGCATACCCCTTGTGTCCGGACAGCAACCTCGTCCAAGGACAGTCGTACCGGTTGCAGAAAAACACCATCTACAAAGAGGAGGGGGTCATACTGGCGCGCGACTGTGTCATAGGGCCAAAAACTGTCATTGGACGGGGGACCAGCATAGGAGACAAGACCGTAATCAAGAACAGTGTCATAGGGCGGCATTGCCAGATCGGCCGTAACGTCACGTTGGATGGTGCCTACCTGTGGGACTACGCAAGCGTTGGCGACGGTAGCACAATATCAAGATCTATCATTGCAAACGAGGCAGCAATTGGACGGCGATGCACAGTCGAGGCTGGCGCGCTCATCTCGTACGGAGTCAGTATTGGCGAGGGCATGACCGTCCGCGGCGAACACAGAATCACACGGACGAAGCGAAGACGTGAAGGCGAGGAGCTGGAAAGAGGGGCACCAGATCCCGCGGTGGTAGGGCAGAAAGGTGACGGATTCGAGTTCCAAGACTCTGACGAGGAGGACGAAGATGAGCTTGTGGATGGTCTCATTTCCACAGGTCCTAGTAAGTTCGGACATTGCTCTGTTTGTGTATCCATGTTGCTAACAACCAAACGCAGTGTACAACTTCTCCAACGAATCCATATCCACACTCAACTCAGACTCTGAAGACGACAACCTCGACCTCCAAGACACCAGCCGCTCAGCAACGAGCAGTTTCCTCTCCGTCGGCTCAGCAGACAGCCAACACGCCGCAAACTTCGACCACGACGCGTCGCAAAGTATCTACGACTCTCTGGAGCAAGGCCACGAGTCAGCAAATATCCAACTAGAGCTCACAGCGCTGCGGATGAGCACAAACGCCTCGGATCACCAGGTCCGCCGCGCCGTAGTCAGTTCCTTCGTGAAGCGTATATTGCAACTCATCAAGTCCGGCGAGACGATCAAAGTCTCCATCGCGCAGGTCTTCGGGCACCACAAAGAACTCATCGACCGCGCCATCTTCGACAAGAACGCCGCCAGCAAGGCAGACCAGGTGGACTTCATGTTGCTGCTCCAAGCAGACCTCAGTCATCGCGAGAGTGGCGACGCGATACTGCTTAGCGCGGCCACCAAGCTCACTGAACTTGATTGCATCGAGGAAGAGGGCATCTTGCAGTGGTGGGCGGATGAAAGGGGGGGTGAAACTGAGGAGTTGAAGAGGGTTAAGGAGAAGACGAGGGCGCTGGTGGAGTTTTTGCAGCAGGAAAGCGAGGAGGAGAGTGAGGAGAGCGAGGAGGATTCGGAGTAGAGCTTGGAGTAGTTGAATGCGGTATGATAGTTGGAAATATCATGAGTTGAAGCGCACCAGACATGATAAGCGATTGCTCACAAAGACATGTGCTGTGCATCACTTGACGCCGTAGCTTAGTTTCGCCTATGCCAATGGTGCGTCAATCCAAACGTATGTCAACTGACATTTACACAATCACAGAAATGTATTCCTTTGATACAAAGATATTCCTAGTCTACTTCAGACTATCTAGCTTTACATCTCGCTCCCACACTCCTGCCCGACCATCCCAGCCCAAATACTCGCTCAACACCACTAAGAACTTGCGAAAGCGCAGGACCCCAGATCGCGCTTCTCAGCCGGAAGATGGGGACTGATATCAAAGTCGAAGATATCCATCGGGAGGCCCATAGTCGTGCACGCATTGGGGATATCCACGATACCTAGAAGACGTTAGTAATGTCTCGGATACACTTTGCACACATAGCTTCTCACCCGCAACATGGCCCTGCACCGGCGCGCACGAGAGCAAGAGGTAGATCTGATAGTCGTTGTATCCTATACCTTATTAGCTCTCCTTTCAACCAACGCAAAACTTAACCATGGGGTGTAGTGGAGAGGGGGAACGACTCACCATATCTCCTCAAGTACTCGATACATCTCAAGCTCGTCTGTCTGTACGCAACCGTCGTGTCGAGATAATGTTGTTTCCCATTCTCATCAACAGAAAAGCCCTCGAAGTAGATATACCTGCCAGGTCCAAACTGCGGCTCGACAGGACCGGGGACGTAGATGGGAGACTTCATACCAAGCTGGGCGATGCCGTGTTTCATGACGGAGAATTTGATGGTGATGACGCCGGCCATTTCGATGGCGCCGCAGAAGGATATTTCACTGATCGGTACGAAATTAGTCGACTACTAGCGAGGGGATCGTACGGGATAGGATAGAGTGGGATAAGATAGAGGTGGGATAGAGGGGAAAAGAGACATACCCATCTCCCTGACTAAAATGCAAATCCCCAACACTAAACTTCGCCCCCTTGACATGCACGGGCAAAAACACCTTCGATCCCCGACTGAGATTCTTGATATCGCAATTCCCCCCGTGCTCAGGGCGCCCAGGGATCGTCCTCGCGCCCTCCTTTCCAATCTTCTCTTTCAACTCCCCACTCGCTGACCCCGCGTGTACATTCTTCGCGTTCGGCGGCTCGGCAACCGTGCGATTGAGGTGCGTGTGCGTAGAAATAAGCTCGCCTTCGCGCTTGTTCCACGTCTCGAGGACGGAGGCGGACGGCGCGCAGCCGAGGATGCCGGGGTGGATGAGGCCTGCGAAGCGGACGCCGGGGATGTGGCGCGAGGAGCAGAAGATACCTTCGAAGTCCCAGATGGCCTTGGCTCTGCGATCGAAGCGGATTGTTAGCTTGCTGGTTTGTACTTGTATTGGGGAGGGAGGGCTTACGGCTTGGGATATATCTCATCTAGAAATCCACCGCCGTTGTCCTTTGAGAAGATGCCGGTGAATCCCCACGGCTGATCCTGCATCGGTTGGACGTCTTGGATTTCAACGACCAACACATCCCCTGGTTCAGCGGTTTCAATATCAAAGGGACCGGTCAGGTAGTGGATCTTGGTGAGGTCGACGTCGCGCATGTCGTCGGCGGAGTCGTTGTTGCCGATTTGGCCGCCTGTCCAGTCGACGCATTCGATCTTGACGACTTCATTGTTCTTGATGGTGCCGAAAGATGGGTTGTCGGGATGCCAGCGGTTCTGCTCGAGGTCAGAGGAGGGATATGGACGGGAAAGAAAGTGAAACAAACGTGTAAGCAGTCTTGCTCTGCAGCTGGCTTGTCGAGCGAAACCTTTGCGGCGGTGCGGATGCCTTCTTTGCCCATGTTTGTAAACCTGTGCGACGGTAATTGAGTGAAGTATACGTTCAACAATAATATTAGTTTCAATGTGAACGAAAGGGAAAGAGGAAGAAATCAGGACGCACGGGTGACGAGAGGTACCACGCATATAACGGCAGTTGATGCGGGGAAATGTACGGCTCGAGTATGTCAATTGGTATGGTATACACTATCTCCAGCTTCCGAGGCCCCTCCAAGTCTACAGGGAACTTGATAAGCTGCTAGATACGACGTTCGCTGTGTTACGTATCGTCGGATCGCGCTCCGCGCTGGAGCTGTACCAGCTATCGCGTCGTGGGAGCTACCCCACTGCGGGGTCTCGCTATGTTTATCACATCATGGTGCAGCAGCGCTAGGCATTCGTGGAGCTGAATACGTAAAGACCGGAGACTTCAGGAATGCAGAATGGTGCCGCTTGTTTGCTTTTCATGTCGATTGAGCTTTACATATTACTTGAGAGACCGAGACCGGACTCTACGAAGACCACTCGGGATGAACGTAAGATCTTCGATCAGCAGAAAGTCTTCCGTGGAGTTTGGCGCACTTCCGACTTGAACTCTGGCTTGTGCATGGCGATATTGTATTGATCCATGTTGTGCCATGGCATCTCAAGGAATTCGTGCTTGTTCTTCCATCGAAGCGAATCCTCCTTGAACTTATCGGCTTCGCTTGGTGGAGGCGGCGGTTCGGTGACTTTGGTGATGAGATATGCTGTAGAGGCTTCGGCAAGGCCATAGACGAGTACTCCTACAAGGGGGATTTTGACGAAGACGTAGAAGCCAAGACCAAAGCCGAAGAGGACGCCAGCACGGTCCTTGAACCATAGCTTCTTTTGGTCTTTGTTGTAGCGCACGCGGGCAAAGTATGGCTCCAGCAATTCCCGCATCAGAGTGCGGGACGAAAAGTAAGCCTGCAAGAAGCTGACCATGTATCTCCGTGGAAACAGGAGCGATGCGGCAAAGATGGCACCTGCTGGCTGCGTCCCAACGGCCTTGCGGAATGTATAGAAACTGGCAGCTGGGAGGACGAAGCGTCCCACGTATGGAAGGTAAGACAGTCCAAGGACTGCCAGCGAGATGGCTGCTTTCCTCCCCTGCTTCGTAGCGTATATCATAACAGCCTGCTTCAGCGGGGTCTTCTCTTTGTCCGTCCTGGGTGCATGGTCGGGGTACTGTTCGAGGTTCTTGTGATAGAGTGCGCGGAGGTTGTGGGGGTCTTCGGACTTGTGCTTCTGGACATATGTCTGGTCTACCCAAAGAAGGGAGTCCATGAACCTATTCGAAGCGTCAGCCTGGTCTATGGAAGGCGGAACTGGCATGCTTACATTCTGTCCAGGGTAGGTGTGACGTATCTCATCATGGTCATAAGGAAGAAAGGCACCTGGAGAACCGAATGTTCAAGGAAGTGTAACCCATCTACAACGCTTTCATCCCACGTGCTGTGGTCCATATTGACCACCAGTGATAGAAACCATAGTACCACGCGGACGCCGATGATGGGAATGGCGACGATGATGCGGATGGCAATGCCAGCTGCTACAGCAATAGCAGCTTGGCGGTAGTGATCCGAGGTGAAGAGACCTGGATTTTGGAGGGCACGATTGACTTGAAGCACATGTCAGCCTGGAAGCACGCGGATGAGCATGTAGGTGGAAGACTTACCACCGACCAGTGTCAATTGTGCACCCCGCAAGATAGCATTCAGGTCGAAGTTGGACACATCAATGCTGTCCATGGTTGTGGAGTGAGTGTGTCAAGCACAAGAAATGTATCAAGTGTCATCTATCTGTGTACCAACTCGCCGTGAATCTGTTGGCCTGAGCCGGAGCTGCGAACTTGTGGGACGAGTTAATGCACAGTGACGCACATTCGATGCAGCAGACCTAGTCCTGATCAGGCCGAAAGCGCTTCCAGCAGGCACTACCGGCGCGTTTGTTATTGACAGTGCACAAAGACATACAACCCTTCTCCTATTGAACAGCAGTGCGCCCAAACAACTCGACGAGAGAATTCATCTGAACTGCGCCGCGGGGAAACTCCGCTGATCAGTTTGAAACTCCCGCCAAGGGCGCATCTGCAAGGCATCTCCAGACCCCGTCCAGCCACGAGCCCTCGAAACGCCGCACGTGCAACCACTGCAGCCGGCACAGTACACCTCTCTCACAGCCGGCGCTGCTCCAGACGACTCCCTCTCAGTACGAGAATGCTTCCGTAAAGTAGTTCGCCATGTCTGTTCCCGCTTCCTCGAGAACTTTCGAGCACGCGCCGCATGCTTCCACCACCGGCAGGCGTTCATTTACGCTCCCTGCACGCCCGGCTATCCGCTCCACGTCCACCCCGGCGGCCAGGAACACCTCAGATGGCATAGAGACCCTCTTCACGTGCTCTGCCTCCAAGATCGTTTCCTTCACAGCGCCCAGCGCGCTGAGGAGACACTCCCCCTCCCGTACACCTCGAGCCAAGGGCAGCCCGCCGCCCTCGATCGCCTGGACTGCACCAACGGAGCGCACACTAGCAGTTGGTATGAGCATCTACTTGCGCGGCAAAAGCAGGCCAGGCGACTAAGTGAGAACAGGTGCTCTGCGCATATATCGTGTTACCGCGTCCAACGTGTCGTTCCTCAACTCCGGCACCCTCCTGCACACCATCTTCCCGCGGTCGCAATGCTGGTGTGTTGATGGTCAGTCAGTCTTTGTACTGCGCATTCGACAGGACTCGTACTATCGCATCGAACTTCCATATGACACAGATGGGGACAAGGAGCAGATCGAGCAATTCACCTCGGTGTTGAGCCAGGTGCTGCAGTATGAGAGGACTCAGTCGCCCTTTGCGCGAAGCTCTGAGATCGGCCTTGCGGAGCGTCCCAAGACGCCACCACGGAAGCATCTTAAGAAAGTGCCCACACAGAAAGTCAAGAAGTGGACTTTCGATAAGACCTGGGTGCCGCAGAACGGGCAGAGACCCTCAAGTTCGGGCTTTGATGGCTCTGATGCTGGTACCGCTTCTTCATACGAAGAGGATGATCGATCGAGTGTTTGCACTGACAGTAGTGAAATGATGCCTGAGTTGCACGAGACCAGCACAAGGGCTGCGTCATCCATGCCTCCACCCTTGACCCGACCCTATAAGCAAACAACCACTCGTCGGCTATCAATATCAGAGCGAGTGAGCATGCTCCAAGGTACAGGAACGCGATCAGTGACAGCACCAGTGGTAACGGCCAGGAACGTGTCTGCCATGTCCATGGAGCGCATTCCAGAATCTCCAAGAGCAGATGAGGCGCAGGCTGAGGCTCAGAAACCAGTCTTGGAGCGCCATGTATCTGAGGCGGACAGCCTGGCATCGAGTGCAGATTCATTTTACTCGGTCCAGACTACACCATTTGCGAGTCCCTCGCCACCGTATTTGGATGCAGAGCCTGACTTGCGCAATCCGTGGGCGGATGTCTTCCCAGAGCAAAAAGATGCACGAGAGGCTAGGGGTCGCTCGACACATCGCCGGCAACGATCAGAAATCACTGTGCGTGCTCCATCGGGCGGCGTGATCATGGAGGCGGCTCCTACAACACCTACCGGTCCCACTCACCGTGCTGCAACCTCGATAGATGATGCGCGCCCCTCGTCGGCGCCATGCACTCCTCCTCTTGTCAGTGATTCAGATGACGATAGCCTCGAACTGCCTGGGCTGGACATCGCAACGCCCCCAGATGCGATTCGAATGAAGAGACTCACGGGCGCTTCTCAAAGGCGCGCATTCTCACCGATGCCTCCCTCCAAGAACTTGTTCATCCCAAGCAAGCCTACTGTTAGCCGACAGTTCACAAGTGCTTTGGTGCGAAAGACGTGCGAGCTTGTTCTCGGCCCCCCTTCGCACCTTGTGTCGCTCATGCTGCGTATTGCCGCGAGCATATCAAATTTCGGATTCAGTGCGTATCGTGTGCGGCGCCAAGAGAAGATTCCATGCTCGTGGGAGTCGGACGATGATGCTGAATGGCCTGACGAGGATGATTTCGGTATTCCCCTCAGCAATGTTGGCGACCCAACACATCGAAGGCGCGCATACCACGGCGAACTGGATTGAAGACGAGGAATCGACGAACACCAGAGCACTCTGGTCCGAACTGAAACAACTCTATCGAGCATTGCATTGTCCTCTTGTACACATGTCCGAAAGTGGACATGATGGAACACACCGCATATGACCGACAGGACACCAGGCGTTACCCCCATTTTTCTTCAGATTTCATACGGCGGCAGAGCAACGAGCGGCCCCGCCTTGGCAGCATTTTCTCGATGATGGCACTTTGCACTTTGCACGAATATACGATTGTAATTACTTATCATGCTTGAACGATCACAGAGCAGGTCTCAAAGGCGAGGAAACACATAGAACGAGAATCTATGTCTACGCTTCACATGCCAGCTGACAGTTTGAACATGATGGCGCTCACCGTCTGACATCTGCTGACCACGTTGGAGTGCCACCAGAAATTGTCAGGAGTGCAACACCGGGGAGGGTGGTTGGCGTTCCCCCGGTAGGAGTCATAGCTCGACGTTCTGGCTTCCATTCTGCATGCTTCCGGTTTCGTGTCAAAGGAAGTGTTGCCGAGAGCGCTCCAGTGCCCCGAAAATGCGCGATCGATGATTTGAACGCAACTGCACCACAACACGACGTGAATCCAGCTCAGGTCATCAGCTCACATTGGTCAATGGACGATGATGATGAACTGCAACAGTAAGACTATTTCCTGCCTGCAGAGCAAGCGTCGATGCACTCTGTCTTAAGGGGGGCTCTGTAATAGCGGTAAAGGACGCCAGGGGACCCTTGGAGACGGCCACGTAGGTTTGTACACCGTTAGTCGGCGCCGCCAGCCCAGCCCGCCTGAGTTCCACAGACTGCTTGCACGACGCCGTCAACGTGATCCAATGACGTCGCAAGCCTAGCCCTAATCCTGCCGTAGTCTGCAGCTAGCCAGCAGGCTTCGTGACTGAGGCTTCCCAGTCGTGCCAGTGTCGCGTCACGGCTGATCCCGGCTGGCATCCCGCCTCCTCGTTTAATTGCACCTTGCCAACCCACACGCCGTTTGCGCACACGAGAGATGCTTTGTCCACGACGCCATCTCCTCAACGAACCCTCCAACTTCCCCCATTATCCACCCAACACCTGGCGCTGGATGGTTGTCGCAACGCAAGAGCTTGGAACAGATGGCTTCCACCGAGACCTTGAGCCGGACGCCTCCGATCCCACCCCGTAATCCGTTTCGACGTCTCTCAACACACGCCAAACTGCCGCCATCGCTACCTGAGGAGCCCTACCACATCGAAACCGAGTTGATTCCCAAGCCCCTTTTCAGCAGGAGAACCACCCTACCGCCAAAGACTTGTCATGTTGTGACCGTGGAACTTCCTTCGCCTGGTCTATCGCCCATTATTCTTCCATCAGACACGTCAACCATTTCATCAAATCGATCATCAATCGTGAGCGTTATTTCGACGCGACCATCCACCGCATCGACCTTTGTGCAAAGCGACCCCCCTTCTCGTACTGCTTCTTTTACATCCGCGTCATCCGCCCCGGTGTGGGTCCCTCCACCGCATGTCGCGAAACCAGTCCTCACGAGGAGCAACACTTTACCGAGTCGCGCAACACGCCCCGCGACATCAGCAACTTCATCGCAACGACCCGTTACCAGCATTTTCTCTTTCGCGCCTTCCATTAAAGTTCCTGCGCTTAAATTACCTCCCGCAAGGACCAGTTGCTTTTCTCCGGCGCCAGTGTGGACGCCCCCTAAACGCGCTCCGGATGCTCCGCCCAAGCGGCCACTGAGGAGGAGAGAAACTCCCAGGAAGGAAACATTAAGGAGTCTGAGGGCGAGAGATTCTGTGTCTTGTTTTCAAGCTTCGCCCACGCTAGTCCGTTCCAAGACCGATACACCCAAGAAGACAATGCCTCAAGATTCATTCTCCATGTCCAGCATAGATTCTGCTCTTTCTTCTACGACAACACCGGACCGGAAAATTCTAGTTCGTTCCAAGACTGATACGCCAAAGAAGTCGACGCCTCAAGAACCACATTCGAGATCCAGTATAGATTCTGCTCTTTGCATCGACGCATTCCTCGAACGACAAAAGGTTGTTCATTGCAAGACCGACACGCCCAAGAAGACATTGCCTCCATCGCCGCTTTCGCTATCCCGTATAGATTCTGTTTCTTGTTCTGAGCCACCACTCAACCTGCCGCTTATTCGATCCAACACCGATACGCCAAAGAAGACAAAACCCAAGAAGACAAAGCCCGAAAAGCGCATCTCATTGTCTAATATGCGCACCTACAGCATGGATAGCAAAGGCGTCTTCATTCTCAGTGATTAAAATTGCTCTTGTGAGTGGTTTGCTCTTAATCAAGCTTGACGCAACACTAACCTGTGCAGTTAACGATTCATGACCAACAACACACACTTCGCGCAGCTGTCTTAATATTACGAAGGACTACGATTTGCGCATCGCATCAAGCATCATGAATGTAACAACAATAAGTAACCGTAAAACGGTCTGCATGGGAATACAGGCGTCAATGATTTAACGATACCATGGGTCGGCGTTACACGGTCAAGCTTCTCATCAATCTCAACTCGAGCGCGGTTTAGGGGCGTAATGGGAGGAGGACTCGAATGCGGTTCTGGGGGCGTAATGGGAATGGAGGGAGACTTTGCTCAGAAACGTACTTATCTACTCAAGAACTCAAGAAAGCGAATCTCGGGGGGTTCTTCTCAACTCTTACCACAATCTAATACGCTATATCACTCACTCCAAATATAACCCGTCGATGTCCCCACGTGCGCTTCCGCAGAGCCTCATCTGTAGTCCTGCAAGGCGTTGTTTCAGTCCACTCACACCCTTGGGCTGCTGACCGGCCACCTCTTGCCATCTGGGGGCGCAGCTAGGGTTGGGCAGCGAAGCCATTGGCTGGCCTTTCGAAGCAGGGTCCGTGTTTGCAACCACCAGGAGGCCGACACCTGTATTGTCGCATACTCGTTCATCCTTACCAGTTCGCAGCTTGATGCGCGCCGCGCGAAATCGACTGGTGATGCGCACGGCGCTCCACGTCGCCTGCGCCGCATATCCGGATGGCGCAGCACGCGCTGCCCAATACGCACCCTTGTCCTGCCCACTTGGAGTATCGCGGGTCAGCTTCAAGCCCACTTGGCCCCCAGACGTGCAGGAGGAGGTGCAGCACACTGCATACTGCGAGGATAGAGAACAGTATATAATGTAGGGTGGCGCTAACTTCGCAAAATGTCTCAGACCCTCGACTGCGAGATCAGTAGCCGAGTCACGAAGTGGACGTCACACTGCCTTGTAGGCAGCCAACCCAAGCCGGACCTGACTCACGCCTTACATCGCCACTGTTCTACGTTTGTGGGAGGACTCAAGGAGGACTACATATAAAGAGTCGGAGAGTGAAGAGGATCTGAAGACAGCATAGCGTTACAAGCGAATTCGCAGCAAACATCTCACCGCAGCCGGCTACATATATCCAAAAGTAAACAGCATCTCGACTAGATCTTACGACATCCGAAAAGGGGAAAAGTTCCCAACTATACATCCAACGCGCCTCTCCGGGCTAAGCTTCAAGATGGAGTTTTCTGATGCCGAGAGAAACCCTCGCGCCCCATTGCGGCTGCTATCCCTGGACGGCGGAGGAGTTAGGGGACTTTCTTCCCTCATGGTGCTCGATGATCTTATGGAAAACATAGCACTTGAAGAGAAGCGAATAGGACGCCGAGTACAAAGTGATCACACGCCACTGAAGCCATGTGACTACTTCGACCTCATTGGAGGAACGTCAACAGGAGGCATCATCGCAATCCTGCTTTCACGACTAAGGCTGGACTGTAAGCAATGTATCGGCATCTACACGAAACTCGCAGAGCAGATATTCAAGCACGATCGGTCTTTCAAGGCTTTTGGGATGAAGGTGCCCACAGGCGCCACAAGATTTTCAGGGGCGGTCCTTGCAAATGCTATCAAATCAGCGCTGAACGACCTTGGGTTTGACGAGGATGAGCTTATGTGGGATGAGGCATTGTTTGAAGAGGTGGATGAGGCAGGAAATCTACCGGCAGATAGCATATGGGCTGGCGCAGATACACAGGCAACACTTACAGAGAGCCCGACTGCTACAACGAAAAGTATGGATGCAATAATCAAGCCGCTAAAGGCGAACAATGAGCCTGCATTAGACTCTACAACGGCTGTTCCAAAGACTGTGCTACAAAGAACGGATACGTGGAAATTGCACCCACGACACTCTGTGCACAAGAAAGCAAATGCGAAGGGATGTCGTGGCTTCGTCCTCACGAGTCTGAAGAACGCACTCGGTTTACCTAGGATACTATCAACATACGATCCCAACGATCGCACGACACGGATATGGGAAGCGCTTCGAGCAACGAGCGCGGCGCCGACGTTCTTCGAAGAAATGCAGTTCGGGACACCGAAAGTCACGTATCTTGACGGAGGTGAGTAGCCGAGTCGTCCTCTCTTCTATTTGAATAGTCTTGCTAACTTCATCAACAGGCGTCGGGTTCAACAATCCCTGCGCGGAGGTGGACTACGCAGCCAAAGCCCTTTGGGAAGGGCGATCAATCGGCGTCATTGTCTCTGTCGGCACAGGACTACAGTCCATTCCCAGTGTCCAAAAGATTGCCTCCTGGCTCCCCTTCGGCCTGGGAACCGACATCTCGCTCGCCTCCGCGCTCGCAGGCATGGCAACCAGCACCGCGCGCGTGGACAACGAGCTGAAGCGCATGTACAACAACTCCGACACAAAGTACTACCGCTTCGACGTCGACCGTGGACTAGCCAACATCAGTCTCGAGCAATGGATGAAGGAAGACGAAATGGCTGCTTTGACAGAACAGTACATGCGCGACGCGCGCCAAATGCGTTCCGCAAAGGAATTTGGGGAAATCATGGCGAAACTATCTGCCCTACCTCCCCTCTTCTCCATCGGCGCAACACACTTCCGCACCGGCATAACTGGCCAAGGCCTCATCGACCAATCCTTCTCCCTCGTCCAAGTCGACTTCAAAACCGGCATGCCCCTCGGCGTCGTCTCCCACCTCGACAACTTCCCCCGCATGTCGCAATTCCGCACCTCGTCGCCCAGCGGCGAGGGCGGACTCGCCGTCGACGACGACGGCAAACTCGTCCGCATCTACCCCGTCGCTGAAGACCTGGATAATGACGGTAGAAGAGAGGAAGCGGCTGTGTATCAGTGCATCAAGGCAGATAATATCTGCTTGAGGACGATCAAAACCGGCATCCCACAGGGCAGGTATAAAGTGAAATTCATCGTCGCGTTCCACAACTCGGCCAAGGAAAATGTCCCCCCGCACGACGTCGTGTTCAGCGTGGGGAAGCCGTTCGATCCAGCGACATTCACGTCCCGCTTCGTCGACGTTAGGATCACGCCGGATATCGTGCCGGTGCTGTTGCATCCTGATGCGGTGAGAGTGAGGGTGGGGAGCAAACGGTATCAGGAGAATCGGGGCAAGGGGTGGATGGAGATTGAGGGCGATGTAGATGTTAATGTGGGCCTGGATGGCGCGTTGGGGTTTGTGGTGAGCAAGAAGTTTAGGGAGGGGCAGAGTGTGGATGGGTGGAGTTTTGGGGGGGTTAGGTTGGAGCCGGTGTTTGGGGGGAGTGCGGGGGGAGGGGGGACGCCTAGGATATCGACGTGAGGTAGCGAGGGAGTGTGTTGTTGGTTTTGAGGCGAGGACATTTCTTTCTTCATTTCGATGTGTTATGGCATGTGTTTGCGAGTATCTTGTTAGCGATTGCATAGAAATGGCAGCGAGGATTCCACACTCGGGTCATTATCAGCATCTCAGTGCCATCAATTGTCACTGCACCCAGAACTGTTTTTCCAGTCTTATTGTGATAAAGCCAAAGTGTCTGGCGATGTTCTTCGACAGAATCGTCGTCGTGTACTTCGGACACAGCTCCGATTTTCTACATCGGAAGGTATTATCACGAGCATTCGCTCCCGCGTAGACAAAGCCATGCGCGTGTCCAAGGGCTGAACTTCAAGCTGAAATTTAGTTCAATCAAGCTCAAGGCGTTGTCAGCAACCTAGCCTTATTCATCTCTTAGTATTTCCGATACTTCCTTCGCACGTGTTATTTGTACCGCAACAAGACTTAGCGTACCGAGTATCTGTACCAACCCGCATCGTTGGGCCTAAGACTAGAACTACATCGGATACGATAAGCCCAGGACTTCCTGAAAAGGACTTTGGTCCCAGAGATCAATTTCGCTTGAGCGGTTGTACCGTACTTGAATTCGTCCAGCAGCCGCACAGCCTGGACGGCAGCACTTCCGCCTACATCACATGCCACGTGTAAGCGACGAGCTAGAACACGTTGTTCGAGCGTTGATACGAGCTGCTGGGTCGCAGTTACATGGCGCTGGAATCCTCTTGTCACTGTTTGATGCTTGCTTGGCCTGATCTGGGCAACACAGCCACGACGGAGACTGACAGCATCCGAAGCAGTTTGACAGCGGGCTCTCCGTGTCTACCAGAGGTCGAAATTGCTCCGGTCTAATGCTCTTCCTGGTTTGACATGTTTGAAGTCATTGAGCAGCTCCGCTCGTATGGCTCAGCTCGCCGAACTCCACATTGCCAGCCTTCTAGACCTATCCTGCATACACGATTTATCGTTGTATTGTGGCTTTCATTCGCCTTTGGCTTCCCATAAGCGACAACTTGAGCGTCTTAGCTCGTAAGGCTCATAATCGACTGTGTTGTAGCGGTTCGATGTGCACAAAGGCGATTGGACAATCAGAGCATCTTGTGCCGTTTAGTTTAGCCAGCTGATGCCATAATGCTCACCTGAGGCTTGTAGCTCCGTATAGGTACATCGTGAACTATTGATACTCGCTAGCTAATGCATGCACGCTGACAGTCACTGGTACGCTGGGTGCCTCGAACACTAGGAGGATTTTCTCCTCCAGCATCTCACGGTGTTTATAAGATGGCTGTGCAACATGCCTTCAGTTCATCATCAACTACGGCTTCTCAAGCTCATCTCGCCTCCAAGAGTTGATTGTGTCTTGAACAACCGAAGTCGACTCCCAACAGCATCATGAAGTACCTCCTCGTCAGCTTGGCCGCACTTTGGAGCTCAAGAGCAAGCGCTCAACGCTTTGGCAACCAGAATCCCAGCCCAGAGTACATGGAGATATTTCAAAATCCTCTTCCTTTTCCTCCAAATAAGGCGGTGTCCTAGTAAGTCAACAGAAAATGGTATATCATCATATACTAACAGACCCAGTACATATAAGAACTCGACAACGGGCAACGAGATCGACTTTTATGAAGTCGATGTCAAGCCTTTCGAGCAGCAGGTCTACAAGGGACTCCAACCAGCTAGGCTAATTGGATACGATGGCATGTCACCAGGTCCCACATTTCGGATGGAGAAGGGACGAGAAGCAGTAGTCCGATTTAAGAACCACGGAGACAATGACATGTCTGTTCACCTTCATGGCTGCTACACCCGAGCGCCATTTGACGGCTGGGCCGAGGACGTTACCAAGCCTGGGGAGTACAAAGACTACTACTACCCCAACTCGCAAAGTGCACGCACGCTCTGGTATCACGATCACGCTGTTGGCCAGACAGCGGAGAATGCTTACTTTGGTCAAGCTGGCTTTTACATCCTACACGACCCGGCGGAGGACGCATTGGGTCTGCCCTCGGGCAAGTACGATATTCCGCTTGCGTTGAACTCGAAGCAGTACAACTCCGATGGTACGCTGTACAACCCCAAAGACGAGAGAATGTCACTGGAAGGAGACGTCATCCATGTCAACGGCCAGCCTTGGCCTTATCACGCCGTTGAGCCGCGCAAGTACCGTCTACGATGGCTCGATTCTTCGATCAGCCGTACTTTTAAGCTCAGTTTCGTAGACGAGAGCGGCAAATCGATTCCCTTTCAAGTCGTTGGATCAGATACTGGTCTTCTCACCAAGCCGGTGACGAGCAGTGATCTCGAGATCAGTATGGCCGAGCGCTGGGAACTCGTCTTCGACTTCAGCTCCTACGCAGGCCAGAACGTCACCGTCATGAACGAAGACGAGAATCCGCGCGGGAACAATGACGACAACACCGACAAAGTCATGCGTTTCGTAGTCGGCAACAGCGTCTCAGACTCCTCTAACAACGGCAAACCACCCTCCAGCCTCCGCACAGTCCCCTTCCCCGCAAACAATGGCGGCAAAGTCGACCGCAGCTTCAACTTCGAAATGAACCAAGGCGTCTGGCAAGTCAACGGCGTCACATTCGCCGACACCAAAAACCGCATCCTCGCCAACCCTCCCCGAGGCGCCATCGAAATCTGGTCCTTGACCAACAGCAACGGCGGCATGGCTCACCCCGTCCACATTCACCTCGTCGACTTCCAAATACTCTCGCGCACAGGCGGCCAGCGCGGCGTCCTCGCCTACGAACAAGAAGCACTCAAAGACGTCGTGCTCGTCGAGCGCGGAGAGACCGTCCACGTTATCGCGCGGTACGCGCCGTATGATGGCGTCTACATGTTCCATTGCCACAATCTCGTGCATGAAGACCACGACATGATGGCTGCGTTCAACGTTACGGATCTCAAGGACTTTGGGTATCCGGAGACGACGAGGTTGCAGGACCCGATGGAGCCGAGGTGGCGCGCGAAGACGATTAGTAGTGCGGATGACGAGCGGTCTGCTGTTCAGCAAAAGTGCGCGCTGTTTGAGAGTTTGAATGCGTATAAGGATGTGGGGGAGCTGGAGGATGCGTTGGAGGAGTATTGGGAGAATGGGGGGAAGTCGCCGTCGGCTGTGGGGACGAAGACGGCGGTGGCGTCGGCGACGAGTACGGCGGGCACAAGGGCGAGAAGTTTTAGGATACGGACATGATCGATTTGTATTGCTTTGTGTGTGTTTATTCTGTAGCGCTGTTTCTTGCGTCATTTCCACATCTAAACGGCTTCACGACATTACACATCTTTAGATACCCCAATATTCAGACTGAAAGAATTACCTCATACCGTCTCCATGAATGTGATTCTTGGATGAAAAGCATCATTGTCCTGACCTTTTTTGCTCACATGGGATTTCAAGAAATTCAGAAAGCAGACTTAGACTTCCATTGTGGCAAGCAAAAGAACCATCTCCCCATGAACTCACATACAATTTCTCATGACTTTCGCACACTATGGTTTCGAAAAGCGACATAGATTAGCCCATCATCTCTCGAAAGTCCTTCACACGTGCTTCGATGCTTACAAAGTATAAAAGCCTATGTAGCCAAGTTCTTACGCTCACTATCCTCTACTCCAGCTATGGCATGTAGAATCGAAAGGAACACTCAGACTACCCATGTGCTCTGGCTTGACTTGTTTCTAAAAAAACTACCACAATGCCTCATGTCAGGAGAACAGTATCCATGGGGTACCATGACCTGCTTTTTTCGCTGTCGCAAACATTTTTGATCTCTTATCATGGTTGTGCCTGCTATTGCATCTCTCGAAAGTAGACGTAAGCCGCGCTATGTTGTGGTATAAAGTTCGAAAAGCTAGAGTGACGGAGGTACGAGACGAAATTTTTCACATTGTGCCCATGTACTTCCTCTTGTCTTGATAATTTGATGCCATACACGGCCGCGCTATTCCGCGTTACTACTACCTATAAAAGCTACCGTTTCGGGTTCATTTCTTCTTCTCCGCGACAAAGTCTTTCTGAATTTCGAAGAACTCCGAACAAGTGTTCGAAGCGTCCATGTGTTCCAGGCCCTGCCCTTCCCAAATCCCTGGTACAATTTCAGATGATGTGTTCAAAGATCAGACCACGAGAGATTACGTTTATGCTTCTAGGGCCCGGTGAGCCGACCTTTTTTATTATTATTAAAGAACACAAACACCACAACCGCATGTCTGGATTTCTTCCGTTCTTTGTCCTGACCGATCTACGACCCAGAGAACTTGATTTCTAGACTCTGCAAATGCATTAATCAAGAAGATGATATGCGTATGTATGATGAACCACACTTGTGCGGTTCAAGAAAGCACACCTCGCCTCTCGATGTCCACAACGTTGAGTAGCCAGGTCGCACGCCATTGCTTCCGCCCCTAAAGCTACCCAACGCAATACCACCTGCACTATGTTGTTTGTTTGTGTTCTTGCAACCGCAGAGCAGTGTTCATGTGTATGTCCTCGCTCGCTGGATCGATGGGAGACGTCATGATTAAAAAAGAAATCCCCAACTTCCCATGTTGTGTCTTTCTCCTGCGGTATCTCCTAAAAGAACATTGTCTATAGTGCTTTGCAGCTGTCAGCGTTAGCTATAAAGCACGCTTTCACAACCCAAATTCGAATTATTCTCTTTCAAAAATATCATAGAACTCATCAATGTCTCTCTTCCAGGTTTTGTTTTCCTTCAGGTACCAGAATTGGAGTAAGTTATTGCTCTCTGTGCCAACACTTTCCACAAAAATCGCGATGTCTTCTCCTCACTTCCGGTTTTTGAACATCATATCCAAAAGTGGATTACATGTCTATCAATGTCTCTTCTTGCACGAATAAAGGCCTCAGCATTGACGTTTGTCTAAGTCACGAGACGTGGGCTCGGCTGCTACAGTTATGAACTACTGTGTACCCTCTCATTTCCTGCGCATAATTTCACCACTTTCCTATCAAAAAGACATTTCATGACTGATCATATCTTTGCGAATCCTGTTTTGGCAAAATAGCAAAGACAGCGTTTGTATCTTTCGACTCTCAAGGACCCGAATATCAGTACGTTGTCTTGACCACTCTTCGTTTGACATTGTACTCCCCGAGGAGTTTCAAACTCAACGGCATCATATTCTATGACTTCGTGTCCTCCCTGTTCTCTTTTCTAAAAGTCCACTACAGCTCTCGGAATGTGGCACTGCTTGCTGTTAAAAATTCGCACTCCCTACCTTGCGTCTTGCGTTCGCCAAAACGTTGTATGTGGTGCCTACTGACTTGTCTTTTATTCCACGATTGTAATCAACCTTGGCCTTTGTCATAGTCGCGCCGAAGTATAAATTATTGCCGCTAAGCGCTCTGCTCTCTTCTTCTACGAACAATTCCGAGTTCATGAACGTTCCAAAACTCGAACTATTCGGGATTCATGTGTCTGGGTTTTTGTTCTCTCCAGAGGGCCAGACAAGTGAATGTATGGTCTCCTTTTGTTATAACATAAATGATACAAACACGTGTGCTCCTCGCTCTCCCTAGATTGAACCATCGATATCGAACGAACGCTTTCTAATTTTCTGAAATCGAGAATGTTGATAGATCATGAGCTGTGCACTGAGTCACTGCAAGATTTAAATTCCTCCTGACTGGTGAGGCAAGTCTTCCAACAAGGCACGGGTGCACAAGCATGTCCTAGGCTGTTCACAATTCAAAAGTGAGAGATACTGTCTTATGCGTTCTACTTTCTGCTTTCTCTACATAACACGGCGAAGTCATGGATGCTCTTCTTCCTCAAAAGCACCTAGATGCGCGACATGTCCGCTCTGCTCCTCGCTGTTTGAATCGGTATCTTATGGGAGGTATAAATGCCTTGCAGTGGGGCATTCATCTTCTTCCTCCATAGACATCTTCCAAGTCATTGTCAACCCAAAACATAAGAGTTGGAAACCCATGCGTCTGCTTGCTTCACTTTCGAAAGGCCACGGCGAATTCTTTCGTATTCTTTCTCACCAAAAGCGCCGTGGACAGAAGCGATGTCCTTCTCGCTTTCGTCAGGGTCAGCATCTGTCAAAATCAGCATCTTGTGTACAAGTATTCTGCATTCCCCACCCTAGAAATGAACAATCTGCTCCATATATAATTGGTATATTGGGGTGTTTACGAAGTATAAATTCTTGACGTCGGGCGCCTATCTTCTTCCTCCACAAACATCTTCTGGGTCCATTCACAGTCTAGAAAAATGCAGAGCCAGCCCGCCATGTGTTCTGCCCCCTCTCTTGTTCAAAAGGTACCACAATATCCTCGATGTTCTACACCACCAAAACTCTTCCTAATCCAGGATATTTGGCTCTGGGCTCTGGCCACAAAGCAGCACCCAGCATAATAATGGGTTCACTTCTTCCTAAATTTCAAAAAAAAAACAGACAGAGTAGCTTCATGTGCTCTGTGCTCTGTCAGCTTTGGCCTATAAAATCTCGCAGAGCAGCTCTGTTCCTATTCTCTTTACATACGCATTCTTAAGTACTCAAAGTTCCAAATCATGGGATTACGTGACATGTCCTCTGCTTTCTCCCTCTTCTCAAATTAGAGCGAGGCGGTCCATGTTCTTCTTTTTCTTTGTCAAATTGATCTCATATGAGTGAAATGGCTGCTCCTCGCTCCCTTGATGACAAAGACATGGAAGATTTCACCATGATTGCTTTTATCTAAGATTGAATGATTTGAATAGACGTAAGCGATGTGTTGGATCGGCTACCACATATAAATCTCGTAGATTGGCACTGATATTCTTTCACATGCTTCCTTGAAGCATTTGATTTCAACCAAAAAAGACGACACAAACAACATTATGTGTCCTTTCCTTCTCCTCCACAAAAACGCCTGTGGTCCCCGCGATGTTCTTTTCCACCAAAGTTTGCCGGCCATGCATGTCTTCTCCTCGACCTTGTTCGTCAAGTACAGACAATAACATAAATGAGTCGCCTTCTTCCTATCTTCAAAAATCTCTGGATCACATGGCATGAGCTGCGCGCCGACTCAGCTACGAAGTATATATACCTGCAGATTCGGGACTGTCTGTCTTCTTCCACAACAATCTTCTTCTGTCTTCTTTCTCAAATCATGAGTCACAAGCCTCATGTGCACTGTCCTTTGCTCTCAAAAGTTACAGGACAAGATGTTATGTTTTTCTCCACCAATGCCAATCATCAAAGTGCCATGTCAATTTCCTGGATTGACCTAAACCCCATACGTATTCTATATGGTGGCTGGATCCTCTCCTCCCCTTTTAGGAATGGACAAGCTTGACGCGGTACGGTCCAACTTCTGCGCTCCCATTTTGAAATGCTTTTCGTGTGCCAAAGCAACAAATGTCTACAATGGTCAAGAATATCTAGAAAGATGGAAGCGGAACGCCACATGGCTCTGCTCCCGGCACCAAGTCCTATTTCTGGGTACTATAAATTGCATCGAACAAGTCTACACTTCTTTACCTGCAACCTCGCTTCTACTACTCGTTCTAAAATCTGACTCTGACGACACGATGTGTGGAATTCTTCTGTCAAAAGTAGTGTGGTGGCATCTCATGTCCTGCTCGGTGCTCTTCGAAAGTTCGCTAATCCGACTTCATGTCTGGCGAGAGGAGTGGGCGTCTGAACTTCTTGCATGCTCGCATTCTTCTTTTTACATATATGTAGGAATTTAATTTGAAATGGCTGACTCCGAACTATCACGTTTTTGCCACATGTCTTCGGAGGTCATGTAATCGTTATGATATCAGTTTCCTGCTTTTTACATCTCCACTTTGCTTTCGCTAGCATATGGGATGTGCTGGATCTGGTCCAATTCAACGTGAGAGGTATTTAGAGTTAAAATTCGTTGTGACACGTGGTTTAAAGTGACTCTGATATAGTTAAGGTGTCGTGTGAGCGAGGAAGGGCTTCTGGAATATTCTTAGGTTGTGTCGCGTACGTGGTTTCTAACCTGTGCTTCATTGGTAGCTCTGCATTATCATGAGTCTATGATGCTTATTCGGTAGCCAACGCCTGCTGCGCCAGCCCATCTTCTCCCCACTTATCATATTGTACAGTCACCTGCACTTTCCGCTTCCTCTCTTACCCCTCATCAAGCCTTAGACGATCATCTCCAACTCCCTTGCATAGCCCAGCGTGTTCTCAATGACCTGATCGCTCGTGACCAGAATATCCTTGCTCATGTAGTCGTCCTCTTGCTGCGGGAAGTATATCCTGCTGTCCTTGACCACCCAGCCACACTCCTTTGCAAAGCTGACGACGCTGCCTTCCGAGTCGAGGAAGAGGAGCGACTTGGCGTCAGACACGGGGATGGAGGGGTACGCGCGCTCGCTGCAGGATGCGATTTCCTTGCGGATGGTGCCGATGAGAATCTTTACCATCGAGTTAGTATGATACCCCGCGCCACAACATATACAACATCTCGCACGCAGCATACCTCAGTAAACAACCCAAACTCCTCGCTCGGGACCCTCTCCTTCTTCGTCTCGCCCCACACCCTGTCATAGCTCCCCTCCATAAGCGCCTGCTCCAGCCGTATCGGGTACTGAATGAACTGGTCGTCCTCCAACTTCTTGCCGTCCTGTGCCGCCGCCACCTCTAGCGTCTCGAGCAGCGTGTGGAACCCCGCATAGTCACCCTCACTGAGCAAGAGAAGCAGGTAGAGGCCTGTGACCTTGCTCGAGTTGCCTCCGTCCTTGGGCAGTGTGGATTCGGGGAGCGAATAGAAGGGCTGCAGCTGCTGGAAATAGCGGGTGAAGGAGACGGTGTCCTTGAGGCGGATGGAGATGATGGCGCCGAGTTCGAGCGTCTCGCGCGCGAGCTGGAGGTGTTTCCGCGATGTCTTCTCTTGTGGAATGAGGGCGTTGATGTTGAGGAGCGCGATCTTGGCCTTGGACAGCAGTGATGTGGATTGCTGGTAGTTGTGCGACTGGAGGCTCTGGTGGAGCTGCTGGAGCGCCGTCTGGAGTTCCTTCTCGGCCATGATGTGTGGTGGTTCGGTGATTGAGGGCGTGTCTGGGGGTGATGGGCGGAGTGGGAGTGTGGATACAGGGTGAGATGTGGTTTTGGTGTTTGTTGCGGCGAACGGTAGCTTAGGCGGAGCTCGACGTGACGAAGTGCGGCGGTTGCTCGGAGGTGGATCGTGCACGATTAGTCTCTCCGGACGCCAGGGCATCTCATAACCCTCAAAAGTACGATTTCTGAAATAAGGCATGATGTTTTCGCGAGTGACAACGTGAACAGAGCCGACAGCGCCATATTATGTACATATATGTCTGATATGCAGTGTCTGAGGCCGCCCAGGTCATCACGCGTTCAGGCACCAACGCCGACTCAGATGACCTATGCGGTCACATTGCCTTACAGCTTGAAGACAACAAAAAGGAATTATGACACTTTGAGAGCTTCTATTGGAGAATCTACGGCTTCATCACGCAGTTTGTAGTTGCTAGTAACGATGCTGGACCCGAGTGAGAGTTTACAGTGGTACTGCGTACAGTACTCTTCGACTTGCGATGCACATGTTCACAACAGGCACATAGGCTACGCAGGACGATTGCTCATGTGTTGATTCGTAGACTCCATTCATTCTTTCAAACTGTTCCCTCTTACTTCCGCCGACCGAATTTGCCCTTTGCGCCACCATTTCCGCCTTTGCTCTTGATCTTGAGTCTTCGATAGTTCGCGTGTGCACTTGCCTTGATCTTGCGCGCAGCTGTCTTGACTGTCCCTTCCTTTGGCTTCTCTGTAGCAGTTTCCGTCTTTTTCGTTGGCGCTCTGCGTCTCTTTGGCGTATGTGAAGCATCGCTGGCATAATCGGAGAAGTCATCTTCCGAGCCCGCAAGATCTGCTGCGTCACCGGCTGCCTGGGTTTCTGCCACATTGCCTTGCTCGTCTTCCGAGTCGTCTTGTACGTGTAAAGTAGGTTGAGGCTTGGGTTTCGTGAAGGTCGGTCGCACTGGGGAACTGTTAGTACGATTGCTGTCTTGTCAATCAAGGCAACTCACTGTTGACACGGCGTGTCTGCCTCTTCAGCCCTTTCTTCTTCCAGACGCGTCTTGGTTTGCCATCGGGACCCAACTCTGGCTGCTCCTCTTCGTCCTCAGACTCGAATCCTCGATCCGGACCCAGTGGCATAGCTGCTTGACTGTCTTCGACTTGAAGTTGCGGTACCTTAGGCTTCTTGGGTATTGAGATCCCAGCTTCTTCCATCTCCATCTCCCGCATGATGTCCGCCTCATCGTCCATCTGGTCTTCTTCATCTTTCTTCATAGCCTGTATCATAGCACTAAGACTTCTTCCCAGACCACGCCGTTTCCAAGGAGCAGGACGCGGTGTAGTCTCGTCTGCTTCATCAATTGCACCCAGCGCATTGCCTCTTCGTAGGAACGCGGGTGTCGCCAACCCTCGCATTGAGGATGACGGCGTGCCTTCCTCATCAACCTTCCTCTTCTGCGGGGTGAGAAACTGGTTGAACATGCGCTGCTTTCCAACAGAAAGCGGTGTCCTGTCTCCCCGTGCTCTTGACTCCAGTGATGCCTCGCTTGCTGCTTCTTGTGCCTTCCTGCTGGGCGTCTGTAAAACATTGAGCTCTACATCCCCTAGTACAGCCCTCCTTTTACTCGGCGTGCCAGCAGGCAGAAGATCGAATAATCCAAGCACTATGCCATCGCGTTGTGGGGTCGGCCCAATGACACTGGGGCCTTGTGGTGATAGAAATTCTGGTGATTGGGGTATAGCTTCAGCCGCAAGCTCCTCTTGACGTTTTCTTTTCAGCGGGGTCGAAGTCTGGAATTTGGGCGTTCGCTCGGTATCGTGCGTAGAAGCTCTCCGGGTTCCTTTCTGTTTCGAGGGAGTTTGCGGCGCGGCTGGGGCGGTCGACCTGCCCCGCAGCCTGTTGTATTCTTTATATTTTCTGGCTATCTCGAGTAAGCTCAACGGTCCCTGCGAGGTGGTGTGTCGCGTGCGTACAAATCTCTAGATTAGCTTTGATATCATCGCGTCCGGCTTTCCGACCACCGTTTTGTGCTTCAAATTGTTTCTCCCATATTTTCAGGTCGTTTCTGAGGATATTGCACCGGTCTTCAATCTCTGTAATATTCATGGCGAGTGGGATGTAGTGCTGGTGCGGATGTGAATGTGGTGGGGAGGATGGCCGAATTGAAGATCGCGGAACGCGTCGCGGTGCACGATCTCGCGTGTCGCGTAAAGTAGTAGGGGCTTTCGGCTCAACTCCGGCCAGCAGCAACAATGACGGCATCACCCCAGCATTCACCCTTCCACCCAGTCGCACACGGGTTGTGCACAAATAATCGAGTGGTTTCTATCACATAGCAAAAGATTGAGAACGCCCCTTGAATCATAGAAAGTACATCAAGCATCCAGTTGTGAGAATATTCAAGCAAGCATAAAGCATCAGATATATTTTACAAGATACTATTCACAGACTCCCCGCTCGAGAGCTCAAGATCATGCCCGCTGATGCTGAAAAAAGTTGAACCGGAGAAACGGGAATCTAGTAGTGGACGGCCTTGTCGTATGTGGCCATGGCAGCCTCCTTGAAGGCCTCAGCAAGCGTAGGGTGGGCGTGACATGTTCGTGCAACGTCTGTGTCAATGTTAGTGCATATTCATAGAATGAGTGCAGATAAAACGTACCCTCTGAGCTAGCACCGTACTCGAGCGCCAGAGTTCCCTCGGCAATCATCTCACCAGCATTGGCACCGATGATGTGGATACCCAATATCCTATCAGTCTGAGCGTCTGCCAAAAACTTGACGAGACCGTCAGTGTCGAGGTTGGTCTTCGCTCTTGAGTTGGCAGAGAAGGGGAAGCTTCCAGCCTTGTACTTGATGCCAGCGGCCTTCAACTCCTGCTCGTTCTGGCCGACCCAAGCAACTTCGGGGTGGGTGTACATGACAGAGGGAATGGCACCGTAGTTGACGTGACCGTAACCCTTGTGGATGTACTCGATAGCAGCAACAGCCTCTTCCTCAGCCTTGTGGGCAAGCATGGGGCCGAAAGTGCAGTCACCGATGGCACGAATGTGGGGAATCTTGGTGCGGTACTCCTGGTCGATGATCAAGCGGCCGCGCTCATCGGTCTCGAGGCCGATGTTGTCGAGGCCGAGGCCAGAGGTGTAAGGACGGCGACCGATAGCGACGAGGACACAGTCAGCGTCAAGCTGATGCATGTTAGCTTCGTGGTTGGATGTTGTAGTTTCAGTTGACTCACGGTCTCCTCCTTTCCGCCCTTTGCGGCCTCAACGTTGACGTTGACACCAGCGTCGTGAACCTCACCAGAGGTGACCTTGGTGTTCAATTTGAACTTGAGGCCCTGCTTTGAGAGGAACTTCTGGGACTGCTTTGCGATGTCGGCGTCCATTCCAGGGCCACCGATTTGACCCAAGAACTCAACGACAGTGACCTCGGAGCCGAGACGCGACCAGACGGAAGCCTATGTCGAGTTAGTTTTTGTTTCCAAACGCAACCGGTTTCGCTTACCATCTCGAGACCGATGATACCACCACCGATGACGGTCATCTTCTTTGGCACTTCCTGAAGTGCAATTGCGCCAGTGCTGGTAATAACCTTCTGCTCATCAATGGTCAGGCCGGGGAATGGGGTAGCCTCGGAGCCGGTGGCAATAAGAATGTTCTTCGCGCGAACGGTAGTCTCGCCACCCTCAACGAGGTTGACTGCGACGGTATGCTCGTCCTGGAAAGCGCCAGTGCCCTTGATGTACTCGACGTTGTTCTTCTTGAAGAGGAACTCGATGCCCTTGGTGAGTCCAGCAACGGAGGTCTCCTTCGCCTTCATCATAGCCGGGAGGTTGAGTTTGACATCGCCAACCTCGATACCGCGGCCCTTTGTGTCGTGAAGGATCTGGTGGTAAAGGTGCGAGTTGTTAAGGAGCGACTTCGAGGGAATGCAGCCGACGTTGAGGCAGGTTCCGCCGAGGGAGCCACGCTTCTCGACACAGGCGACCTGTATTATATGTTAGTCTATGTCTCTGTTGCACGTATGCGACAAGCTATCGTACCTTCAGACCAGCTTGGCCAGCCTTGATTGCGGCAACATATCCAGCAACACCACCGCCAATGATGACGAGGTCCTTCTCCTCTGCCCAACTGTCAGCTGCAGCTCATGCCCGAGCATATACAATGATGCGACGTACCAGCTTCCGACGCGAATCCTCGTCGTAACCGGTTCTGAAAGTAGATGTTGTTTGCGCAGAATGTGCTTTGAGAGACGGGGCGGGTCGCCCTTTGGAGAGCGCGAGGCGCAAGCGAGCGATACATGATGGAGTGAACGGAGGGGACTGAAGCCAGGAGGAACCGTGGATCGCACGGCGGAGATGACAGACGTCAATGGATGGGGTCCTTGGGGGAGGTTGTTGAGCTCTTTTTCCCACGCGGAGCTTCGGCCGGCATTGCTGGGTTCTTACGGTTGGACCCGGGTTAGTCAGCCTCGAGCTTCACCAAGTTGCCTCCCACAGTCACGAGCACTTCTCGGAGGCGAACATTAGATGATAACAATTACACTATTACTACGATGCTCTTTCATGAGTGCAATATGGCGGAGAGGGGAAAGCGACTGGATGGTTTTGACAGCGGCGTTGCCATTCTCGAACCCCCTCTCGACGATTACTCCTTAAGACTAAGAACAAGACGATGTATTGAAACAGGTGTCGGAGCGAGCTGGTCATTTGACTCGAGCATGAGTGTCAAGTTATTAAGAAAGCTAAAGCTATATGCATAGATTCACCATCCATGATAGGCGAGCATAGTGTACCACGAAAAACATACATTTCCAACAACGACCTGAGTAACCCTACTTGAGCGTGATTGAAGGAGAACACGAGGATAACAGCCGTGCTGACTCCTGATGATCAGACCCGGGAGATTCCATACACTTTGTAACAACCAATTCTTTGGCCCAGCTTGAGCTGTGATGAGCGGACTCGCACTTGCCATGCTGGCCATCTGCTAATTGGACCCTGAATGGCTAACGACCAACACCTTACACTTCGTTTCCGCCATCCTTCTCCTCATCCAGAATGAGCTCCTTACAAGTATTCTTGCCACTGAACATCTCATGGACTGCATGTCCCATTGCGCTAACCAGCAAAGCAATGGTGATAGCGACTGCCATTGTCGAAGTCGTCGCCCGCTGCTCATTCAGCCCTACCGGCGAGGCCACACTCAAGAGAAACCCCGTGACAAGTCCAACGACAAGGCACAGCTGCTGGAACCTATCTCCATCATTGACATGGTATTGATACATTGCCGTCGCGCTGTATGCGAGTGCTGACAACACGAATTCGTTTGTCGTTGGATGTCTCAAGAACCCGAAGAACGAAGGTAAGCCGTTCAGGAGTGAGCTCGAGGCTATGGGCGGCCGACAAGTCGGATCGCCATGACAGTGGTCGTAGCTGTGCAGCGGTATGGTGCATGCGAGCTGCGCGCCCGTCAAGAAGATTGCATATGCAAGCTTCCGGTGACGTCCTCTGCCCGCATGGCGCTGCGCATTGTGCTTCGCTCGCATGTGTCGGATGAGATTCCCTCTGCGGTATTTCCCTGAGAATCTACAGCGGCAAGATGGACACTCAACTATGATCGAGTTGTGCTGCTTGGAGTCGCAGAACGGGTCCTTGATCTCAGGCGACAGATCCACCGCGAGACTTTCCTCTATACTCTTTCCTCCGTCATCATCCCGGTCGTCCGTCCACGCCCACATTGTCCCCAGGCTCTTATCTTTCCGCGTTCTGATTGGTACAGTTGCGACCCTCTCGGACCTGTACCATCTTGGAGGGATCCAACGACCCGTCCAGCTACTTCCTCGCTGCTCTTCAATACGCTCATCCACACGCGGATCAGCCTGAGTGTGATGGACCGAGTCTTGTTCGCCACAGGTGTAAGTCCAAGCTGCGTATGGCTCGTCGAAAGAGCTATCGCCCATGGAACGGATTGAAATCAAGTTAACATCGCTTCCCGTGTCGAATATTACGTGTGCGATGGTTGGCAATCGCGTGTCTTCGCGGATGGGCGCATCGCACTCCATGAGATGGGCTTCGCACACTGTTGTAGAGTGTGTCGCAGGATAGAGTTTGGGTACTGGAGAATATCAGCAATGTTTGGTCGGTCGAGACGTTTTGCTGGGTGTGAGGCAATACGGGAGAAGTGCTGGCTACGACAGAATTACAGAGAACGACAGAGAACACCTCAGAAGGGCGATGTAGGTCCTCAGGCTGAGGGACTTGTGATGCGGGCTGTGCGGCTTCCAGGTTTACGACGGAGGACGAAGGACTTGTGGCTGTGTCGACAGCCACCACCGTCGTAACAACGTGGCATGCAGTATCTGGATTGACCGACTAAGCAGGCCGAAAGCAAGCTTCACTGCCACATTTGCTGAGGCATTCCGCCGAAAATGCGCTGCCAGCTTGTTCCACCCACCTCTGTACCGAGTCGACTCCTTTCGCCCTCCTCTCCACAGCGCTGTCCCCTCCCCTCGCCGCCTGTCCACCTTCCTATCACCGTAATCTGCTCTCTTCTTCTTCCTTTTCAAGATCTCCCACCGTTCCTGTCCCGATCTCGATAGAAAGACAGCCTGTTCCTACGGCCGTGACCTAACCGCGCAACCATTCCAGCCTTCCCATCAGGTCATGATTGGGCGAGACATGATGGATCCCGAAACCCCTCATGACATTTTCGCCCATACATACGACACGCCTCGCACTGCTTTCAATTCATCCAATACCACCTCAAAGATAATGGAAGGGTCCGCTTCCAGTGCTATTGGCACCGAACACGATTTCGAAGTCGAGAAAAACAAGTTCGCATTCTCGCCCGGTCAGCTCGGAAAACTGTACAACCCCAAAAGTCTTTCTGCATTTTATGCTTTGGGCGGTCTCGATGGAATTGAGCGAGGCCTCCACACCGACAGGAGGTTCAGCGTCGATGAACTCACTATCAACGGAACGACAGGCTTCGAAAAGGCAACCCGTCTCGTCAGTGGAAATGCCTCGACAACGCCAGATGCTGCAGAACATTTAGACACTGTCTCACACCACAAACCGACATCCAAGCAAGGTCGACCGCCCGTTCCCAAGTCGAAGAGCTATTGGCAGCTGGTTGTTGGAGGCTACAATGACAAAATTCTAGTCCTTCTGACCATTGCCGCTACCATCTCACTTGCCTTGGGACTATACGATATATTTGGCGGAACTTTCAAAGACCTTGGTTCTGGACCCCTGTCGTCTAGGGATGTCATGCTGCTCCTCGGCTCAGTGGCAAGTACACTCTGGGTCGTTGGGTGGGGGGAGAAAGATTTCATCATGCTCAAGCATTGCACAACGCCATCGAAAGATGCGCTTCTACAAGACAAGAACAGTGTTGCTAGGAGCCATGTTCCGGCAAAGCTTTCACCCAGACGAAATCGCTTTGTCTCCACCCAAACACTAGCGACGTCGTTAGACCGTATGGCCTCGTCCGCACTTCTTGGTTATTTGCTCCCGTTTCTGTTCTTTCACTCAGTCTCTGCTCAGGGTGCTGGTGAGTCCCGAAGCGGGCAAGAGCTGGACTGGCGACAACGCGCTCTTGGAGCGCTACAAGACAATCTGGTCACCTGCGCCTTCCTGGTATTACCAACAATCACGCTTGGTGCACTCGGCTACTTTGCACACCTCTTCCATTGTAAAGGACAACAGGGATATACGTTCTTTGGCATGTTCGGTACTGGGGTCGTATTCGGGGCGATATCGAAGGCTGCTGATGCGAACGCCTCGGAGAACAGCTTTTACATGCGTATAGCCATTGGCGTAGCGTATGTTTTCTTCATGGCATCGTTCTGTCGGCTGATTGCCGCTCAGCAGAGATGGTACAAAGGCCGCTACGCAATTGCTGGTGGGGTCGCGATTCTCCTAACTCTGGTAGGCATGGCTATTCCGCAGATGAGGTCGAGCTGGCTTGGAACAACCAAGCTTGATCCGCTCCTCGCTGTCTTGGTTGGCATGCCGATATCTTTTACGCTGTGTGACCTGGTGGTGTACGTTGCACGCAGGTCTGGTGGCGCTGGTGGTACTGGTGGCTTTGGCCGCGATGATGGTGTTGAACTTGCTCAAGGCGGTGGTCAAGGACGACCAGAACAGGCCATACTACCTTTGCCGGTACCTGGGCCAAACAGAACGTAGCTGTGCATGTGTACCTAGCTACGCGCCCAGGACTGGTTCGAAAGAGGTGTGATGTTTCCTTGTATCATTTCACAATACCGGGGGTAGCTTAGGCGATAGCTGCAGCAAGGGCTGCGCAGCTATCGCCTCCCGGTATTTCTTTCTCATTGGGCAGCTTTTGTTTTTTGTGTTTCTCGTACTAACTAACTCACGTATGGGTCGAATACCATCGCCTGCGTTCACTGGCATGGAGGGCATGGTTCATCATGGACAATTGTTCGGGCGGACTAAACATACGGGAGGATAAATGACTCTATGACTACTATTAACCATTCACATCTGTCTTCTGGAGCACCTGTCTGTGACTGCACTGCATGCCTCGATCATATAGCATCTCAGCCTTATGCGTGCCAGGGAAGATGCTCGACTTCAAGCTGCATCTTACAATCTCCCGGTGTGCTCTGAACGCTATGATTAGTTCTCTCTCCTGGCTTGCGCTGCATGTACGAAGTAACTGCCAGAGTGCAACACATTGATATCTCAATATTTCATGCAGAGCACATATGACCCATGAGCAGCACGGGGACGTGCCCTGATATTGCTACAACAAGGTATGAACTTAAGCCTGCACGGCATGCTATTATATCGCTTTTCAACCCTAACTCCTGGAAATGCTAAACAGTCTGCTGCATATCTCCCAGCGCAGACTCTCCCTCGTAGCTCAGAACGGCACCAATACCTCAATCCTCCTCCATCGTCGTCGTCGCCAAAACCCTCGTCAACATATCCATAACAGCCTTCGTCCCCCACAACAACATCTCCTTCTCCCCCTTCTCCACAATCGCACTCTTATGCACCACCTTCTTCAAAAAGAATTGCAGCCCCGCAATCATCTCCGGTGCTTGATCCACCTCTACAAACACCTCGAGCAGCGCCTTGTTATCCCGCTTATCTTTCGAGCCCTTCTGAGACTCCAGGATCGTGGTGACGAGCAGGACCTCGACGAATGTCTTCGTCTTCGGCTGGAGATAGGGGAAGTTGAGGTTCTTCAAGCTGGTGATGGGTAGGGCTTTGCGACCGATAAGTGTGCCGTATAACTTTCCCTGATTGATTAGCTTGCGCAAGGACAGGCCCTTGGCTGCGGATGAGTCTTCGTCGTCGGAGTCCGAGTCTTCGGCGCCGTCTTGGCGCTCACCGAGGGATTTGAATATGTCCCAGAGCGCGAATTGGAAGCTTTTGCGTGTCTTGTGGTCTGCGCAGATCTTCCTGGCTAGGACTGTGTAGTAGGGGTTGTATGTTTCCTCCGATCCTGCGCAGTGGACGATGACGCGGGGTATCTCAGTCTCTTGTGACTTCTTGAGGTTGAGCTTGGTCAGGCGTATTTGCGCGTCTTTGAAGTCGCTGGCGGACATGATGGAGATGAAGATCGCTCGTCGGACGTCAGTGTTCATGCGTTGCTCTCGAGCAAGTTGTACCAGATCGACTTCTTCGCCTGCATCGTCGTCGCCGAGACTATCAAGTCCTTGTGGCTTCGACTCTTTTCTCTCTTCCACGACGGCCTCGTTGACGACGTCATTTCGCCAGCTGGCGCCCACCATCCACCACTTGCCCTTCTTTCCAGTGTCTTTGATGTCCGTCAGGCCTATCCTCAGTGGCTCGGTAGCCTTGAGATTTCGTGTGCTAAGAGTCCCGAGTTGTTTCTTCATGCGTGTGGTATGTTCTCGAGACATCGCGGAAGCAGCAACGCCAGTCTTCATGCGGTTGTTCTTGAGATCGTTGATCGTCTCGATCATGAACTTCGTGCGTACTGACAGATTGTTATGACCAATCTTGGCTACTGACTTCTGTAACAGCACCACGATGTCTTTGAGTGCCGTTGGATCGTCTTGTCGTAGCTGCGGACCAGCTGCCCGGACGATTCTGAGAAGTAGCTCAGTGTTGATGTCTGTGAGCTCATCGAGGAAAAGGCGAACGTAGTCAAAGACGAGGTTGCTGCCGATAACCTGAAAAGTGTAGAGCTCTGCAACAAGCGACATGAGATTCGTCGTCTGTTTGCCAGAACCATCTTTGTTCCCCTGATAATGCTGGTCAAACTCAGAAACAATGCGCTCTACTATCTGAGCGCCAAAATCAGGACCGATGACTTTGTATATCGCAGCAATGAATCCAGCGTGTAGGATCAGGAAGGTGTCTAAGAGCGCGCTTGGATCCGAGAGCATCCCCATGAGAAGGTCGACGAGCGTGTTGTTGACGTAACCTCGCGGATTGTTCTGATACACTTGCTCAATATCTTTCAGAATTGAGAGTATGTTCGCCTCTGATAGACGATTGAGCAAACCCTGTATCTGTCTTCTGAGACGTGATAAGGCTTCGGCATCAGATGACGGCGGGCCTCGAAGGGCTGGCGGGACGTATTTCGTTGCCGTTGCGGTACCAGTGGTGACGGGCGCCACATAAGGATTCTCTCGTATTCGAGGTTGGACTGGCTCTGATTCTTCGTGGTCATCGCCATCGTCGTCTCCTCCTTCCTCCTCGTCCTCATAGGGACCAAATTCATCAAGCATAGACTCGTCTCCCTCATCCCCTTCCTCCGCTAACAGGTCGTCCTCATCCGAACCAGCTTCGAGCTCTTCCTCCGAGTCGAATCCGTCCAGACTCATCTCGTCCTCACTGGACTCTGTGGGAGCTTTGCCATTGCCGAGCGCCTTTTTCCTCTTGCTTGCAAGCCATGCGTCGTCCTCGTCTCTCTTTCGCTTGGGAGGCTTGCCAGCGCCTTCGTCCTCGCTGCTTCCGAATCCGCCGAGGTCGCCAAAGATATCGTCGAGTCCATCATCCACACCCTTTGATTTCTTCTTGCCTTTTACGCCAAGTTTCTTCTCCAGAGCTGCGATCTCGGCGCTTTCTTGAGCGATGCGATCTGCGACAGCGCGCGAGACTTTGGCTGACGACGCTGGCTTCTCTTCTTCTGGAGGCGAAGTCTTCTTCAGAATGCTTTTCAGCGGTTTCTGCGTCTCCTCGGCGACTAGTGGTGGCGGAGTGCCCTCGTCGGTGACATTGTCCCAGTCTATCTCTTCCTCGTCGTCGGAACTAGGTTGGTCGCGCGCGGGTTTCCTTTCGTACTGGCTGCGCGCTGGCACGGGCCGTGGCGGCGGTTTCTTTCCTTTCTGTGACTTCTTTTCTACGCGCTCGGCTTTGCGCTTGTCCTTGCGATTCGGCGGCCCATTGCGACCTCCATTCTTTTGGTTGCGATTCGCAGGATCTGGCGTGAATTAGTATTGTATTGTATGAACTATGAAGAATATATCGTACCGCCGAACTGATCCCGCAGCTCCCTTGGCAGTTTCGGGCCTCCGTAGGTTTGGCGCATGTTTTGTGGAAAGAGCGAACGAGTCGCAAAAAAGTTGAGACACGTCGGAGTTTTGGGAAGCATTTCCCCGCGTCTCCTCCGCCGCCGCTCCGCACTGACGACCGACATCCCACCTGCACACTCCCCTTCACTCTCATGGCGCGCATATAGCACATTTAACATACACAATGGGTCGCGAGCACCTCACCAACGAAGAGGTGATACTGTATATCTCTACGACTTGTCAGGCACACTGACACTCCACAGTTCTTCACTCAACTCGGCAACCTCTTCGAGCACAATCGCAAAAAGGGCCATGGCACCGTCTACCTCACACAGAAGCGCCTAACTTTCGACTCGGGCTCTGCGCCACCGAGTGCAGCCAAAGTCGCCGACGACCCGTTGTGGGACACACATCCAGAGAACCCGCTTCCTATCCTGATCCGCGCCTCCAACAACAAGAGCTCAAAGAAGGCGGGGACCGACAGAGAAAATGTTAGCAAAACTGTTCTGAGCACAATCGTAAAACCGGATGAGCTGGATGGTTTCTTCGTGCGGTACGCGGAAGCATGCAAAACGGGCATGGGTGGCCTGAGGAAGAGGGACAGGAAGAAGGGCAAGAAGGATAAGAAAAAGAAGAAGGGCACCACGGGCGAAACGAAAGCTTGAAGCATCGCGATGGAGGATTATGCAAAGTCAAGCATAGCATCGAGGGGGCGAGTGCACATGTGAGCTCTACATTCGACCCTCGACTGCCGCCACTGCCAACAGAAGATGAGGATAGAGGCGACCAAGAGAAGGGCACGCCCGTGGAAATCATCAAGCGCAGCAGGGAGATTACTCGATACCCCATAGTGCGTTCAAAAGTAACAATATACCCCCACAAACACCACATCTCGAGCACGCTCTCGGAATCAGATTCTCGGTTTTCATTGAACATTCTGACCAAATAAACATGATGCTTCAGGCCTTACTTTTGTGGAATATTCGAAGGTTGAGCGGCAACGGGTGACCCATCCATGTAGCTCTCTGTGTGTGATCTCTCAACTCATCATCCGTGTTAGGATGAATCAAGGCTGACAGAGGCCCTCTGTTGATTACCAGCCACGGAATGAATGCACCAAACTGCTCTGTATTCTGTTCAGTTGCATTCCCATAAGAACGACCAAGCTTCACATACCTGGCGTGAACAGGTTGACCTCGAACATTGCCAACGGATGTGGACCAATCGCCTTGTCCCAGACTTTGTATATCCGCAGCTCAGGAACTGAATAGAGGTGATCAGCATGCAAATCTCATGCTATCCAAGAGCGTTACTCACACTCTCGTCTGATCCTCTCCCACAGTTGTGAAGCAAACTTAGACTCCACATCATCGGTTGGGATGTAGTAGATGTGGATACTGTGATTAGTTTAGAATAAGTTCATTGATCGAGTAATTGAGGACTAACTCGAAACCTCCACGATGGCCATTGTCTATTGGCGAAACAAAGTAGTTGTATGCTTGGCTTCTCTTCGCTGCAGGTGGGTTGACGTAGGATTTGCCATCTTCTGCCTTCTCGCTATATACGCGTCAGTACCCAGGGGAGACAAGAGGTGTGGTGGTGGATAGTAGAACTACGTACTCGGGCAAGGGTTCTAGACCTTCGTACCCTTCGAGGGGTGAAGGATATGTGTAGAGACTTGGGTCAGCCATTATTGTTGTATGGTACAGTATGTTTTGATTTCAGAATACAGAGAACGTTTCAGAGGTACTTAAAGATTCGTGGTCCGATTTCGCTTTCAGCTTTCAGCTTCCCATGTAGTGCTCGCCCTCGCGGACTAGTTTGTCAGCGCGGAATTGGGGAACACCTCCAATGCGATCTTCGAATACATGCAGGTTATTAGTCATGCAGAATTGCGCAGTCTCATGTGATATATCAAAGGAATGAACAACATCGTTCTCAAGTTGAGGCAGTGCTATGAATATGACTGTTCTATGCTCTACTCGTGAATTCCTTCAACCAATAGCGTAGCCACCTCCAAGACTACCAGTAAGCTGCAACCATGGAATGTCGGAACGTCAAGTTTCCGCCTACGTCTGAGTCACGTTCAAACAAGTTCATGTTACCTAAAAGATAAGGGAGATTGTAGGGCAGTGTTATCGAGACTTGCAGTGCCTCATAGTGGTGCGCACGAGCCTCGAGGGGTAATTTCGGAGCGCGGGGTGACTCAACTTACTCAGATATTTGAGAACAGCTCACCCACAACAGCTCAGTAAACACCACTGAATCCACACTTCGACCCCAATTGCAGTCGCCATGGCGGACGCAACCTACTACATCGACGAAGATGTCGGCCAAGATATCGCAGAACAGACTGGCGACGAATCACTGCCATACAAATCGCTGGGATATGCGATGGTCCAGCGCGGAGAGACTGCAAAGTACAAGACACGGAAGAGCGTTACTGGTGAGGTCGCCGAGGGTGCAGACGCATCGTCGCGGCTCGAGTGGAAAGATGTAGCCAAGTCTGCGCTGAAGAAGGCGGTCAACTATGCAAAGGCGCAGAAGAAGAAGGCGGGCAAGGAGGAGGAGCAGCTCGCACTGCGCATGAAGGAGGATGCAGCCCGCAACATTGTGCTGGAGGAGGCGAAGAAGATTGTGCTGGAGGAGGACAAGAGCCTGCCCCAGGCCATCAAGATCAAGCTCGACGACACCGACGCGAAGAAGATCACGCTTGGTGACGGCAAGGACAAGAAGGGCACTCGAGTGCGTGTGTTCGGCAGGGTACACCGTGAGCGGAGACAGAAGGAGGTCATGTTTCTGACTCTCAGGGACGGCTACGGCTACATGCAGGTCGTCGTGACTGGCAAGCTCGCAAAGACCTACGACGCCCTCACACTGACGCGCGAGACGAGCATGGAGATTCTCGGCGAGCTGAGGGAGGTTCCTGCTGGCGCCCACGCTCCCAACAACCGCGAGCTGCACGCAGACTACTACAAGATCCACGATGGCTGGAAGGCAGCAGGTGGAGACGATGCCATCACCAACAGGGTATCCAAGGATACTGAGCACGCGACACTGCTCGACCTCCGCCACCTTACCCTCCGTGGCGAGACCGCCTCCAAAGTCATGATCGTCCGTGACGCCATCGAATTCGCCTTCAACCAAGTCTACCGCGAGCAGCGTCTGCGCAAAGTCAGCCCGCCGGCGCTCGTGCAAACCCAAGTCGAGGGTGGCGCCACGCTCTTCAAATTTGGATACTACAACGAAGAGGCCTACCTCACCCAGTCGTCCCAACTCTACCTCGAAACCTGCCTCCCCTCCATGGGCGACGTATACTGCATCGAGAAATCCTTCCGCGCGGAGAAGTCCCTCACCCGCCGCCATCTCGCAGAATACACGCACATCGAAGCCGAGCTCGACTACATCAACTTCGACGACCTACTCGTGCACCTGGAAGAAGTAATGTGTCGCGTCATCGACGTCGTAATGTCCGACCCCGTGGCCAAGCAATACATCACCGACCTCAACCCCGAGTTCACCATGCCCGAGCGGCCCTTCAAGCGCATGAAGTACCAGGACGCCATTGACTGGCTTGTCGAGCACAACATCCCCAACGAGGACGGGGAGCCCCACAAGTTTGGCGACGACATTGCTGAGGCGGCGGAGAGGAGGATGACGGACATTATCAACCGGCCTATTTTCCTTACACACTTCCCGACCGCGATCAAGGCGTTCTACATGTTGAAAGACAAGGAAGACCCAAGGGTGACCGAGAGCGTAGACTGCCTGATGCCCGGCGTGGGCGAGATTGTAGGCGGCAGCATGAGGATGGACAACTACGATGAGTTGATGGCCGCGTTTGCGCGGGAGCAGATTGATCCTGCGGCGTATTACTGGTATACCGACCAGAGGAAGTAAGTCACCTGCACATCCCCTTTTCCATCTCAAACCCAGAATGAACAATGATTAACGTGATATCAGGTACGGATCCTCGCCTCACGGCGGCTACGGCCTCGGTCTCGAACGCTTCCTCGCGTGGCTGTGCAAGCAACACACTGTCCGCGACTGCTGCTTGTACCCGCGCTACTTTGGACGCTGCAAGCCCTGAGCGCTCTACTTTTCCTTCTCCAAGCTCAAGTCTGCTTACCTTGTTCACGTACCCCCTAGACGGACGGTCATCCTGTCATGTCCTCACGTGCCTCACTCTATCTGCATCGCTCAGGCACATTCCTGCTCTGCTTTGCTTCACTTTGTTTTGTCCAGCAAAGCCGAGCAGCTAGCGCGAAAAGCAGATATGTTCAAATGTCGCACTAGGCACCACCATGGATGAATCATACCCAATCAAGTCACTCTGCACAACGCATTCGTCCACCCTGCTTTCTTTGAGTGCTTTGCCTCGTTGCCCACTCGTTCGTGACTTGCTATGTGTACTGCGTGTCCTTGCTTTGTTTCGGTCTTTCTGTGCAACGTGTCAGATAGGGGTGGTGGGAGATGCGGGAGTGAACCTTCTTGTTGCGGTCTCGCATCATCAGCATCATCATCGCCATGGTCCATTTGCCGAATATGGGCAGTTGCGGAGATCTGTTCCCGAGCCCGCTGTGCAGTTCGCATGCCCTTAGAGCCTCAGAAAATCATCACATTCAAAAGACCGCATCACGTCATGCTCAAGCCTCAGCAGCACACAAAAATACTATTCCCACAAACTCTCCCCGCCTCGCTCCAAACCCCCCCTAGCTACCCATTCTCAACTTCCCACGCCTCCCATCCTCCCATGATCGTATAAAAGAACCACTTCCTCCTATGCAAGCAACCCAGCAATGTGCAAAACCGATAGCCTAAGCCCGATGTAGTATTGAACGCCGGCCAGTCAAAAAGTATGAAAAAGGGAAAGAAAGGCTCCGCGCCGAGAGCTTTAAGAATTGTACATCAGGTCGATTTGAGTAACTCCTCGCTATGCAGTTTGGTACAGAGGTAAGGTCCGCCAAGCTCCGCGGGACGGGGGCATGTTGGCAGAGCAGACGGGGTAAGGAAATCCGGGGGGCCAGGCGCGCTTTCAAAAGTTGCAAATCGTACAAAACACTGTCTTTTATCGATCAAGGGGAAGGAAGGGGGTGGTAAAACATGGTGTTGTGCTTTTGGTAGGGGGGTTGGCGTGGGTGTTGCGTGCCGCGCGTCCGTGTGTCGCGGACAAGTGTCTCGTGTCGTGGGGTTTGGCGAGCAGGAGCTGAAATTGCTCAGCTAGCCGTGAGCGATAGCGCACAACGCCAGTTGGGCAGCGAGAAAAAGGCCGACGGATTAGTTTAGTTGATGAGAACGGGTGTCGTTTTGTTCGCGATGCATGATGTAGTTAATGATGGTCCAGACTCGTGACTAGCACCTAGGTAAACGAGTGGCGTTGTGGTGACGAGGCTAAGACCTCGGTGTCAAGAAACGGTTGAATGTTCGCTTCAACATGGTTGCCCAAGTCGGCGCGCAATGAGCTTCTGGAGCTCGATGAGCTGTGCACGTTCGCTGGTATCTGGGGGAGGGGGTCCAGCTTGGTCGATAGCAGTGGTGACATCGTTGTCCGCTTCAGCCTGTGACAAGTGTGTTAGCGCTGGTGATCGAAAACAGTGCATGTGGGGCAAAGGGAGAAGTTTTACAGTGACAGTGAGGAGAAGCATCTCCAGCCGGTCTTGCGAGAGACTGATGTCGTCTTCCCTGTGTGCAAGGCGTGCAAGATTGAGCGCTGCTTGTTGCTGATGCAGGGGGCGGCAAACAAAGTTCTGCAGCGATGTAGCACGCTGTGCAGCAGCAGCCTTTGCCTGTTTGCGGGCGCTGTAGTCCTTGACAACATGATTACTATGAGACATGTTAGCTGCTGTTCGAGTGGTGAGATAAGACGGATGCACGTACCCCTTGACCTTGCTGACGAAGTCGAGGATGAGTCCCTTTTCGGGCACACGGAACACCTTGGAATTCAGGTCCTTTGGATCATCAGGGCCGAAAACATAGTTGCCCTCGCCATCAGTATCATCGTCAGAATCGTTCATGATATCGATCAGACCATTGTTGCGCATGCCACGTGAGAACGAAGGCTCGACAACCTTGGGGTGCTTGCGCTTACGGATCTTGCGCGAGACGCGGGCTGGGACAGCATCGACCATCTCAACATCATCGATTCCATTAAGATCGTTTTGGTAGAGTTGTCCACTGCGAAGATCATGTTCGATATGGCGTGGACATCTCCATGCATCGCGTTGAGATGCCTCAAGGCTGATGTGTGGCGGATTAGCGAGGGGCGGATCAAGGCAGTCGAGATGCCAGTGCGCGTGACAAAAGTCACATTTAAGCATTTGGCGCTTTTGCCCGCTCGAAGTACCACATTGCGTGCACAATATAGGCTTCTGATCAGCATCAAACACCTTGGTGTAGTCGGGCTTCTGGTATCCATAGCCGCTATTCTTTGCACTGTTGCGCGTTAGTATTGTGAGACGCGACATGACGCGTCAGACTTACAGCGGAAACTTCTTGACCTCCTCAAAGTACGAGCCATCAGGTCGCGCAGACACGCCTTCGAACAGTCCTTGAATGGTTTGGGGCAGAGCAAATGCGCGGGGGTTGGTGCGCTCGAGAGTCTTGAAGAGTGGCCCAAGGCTCGTGTATGAGTCCGCGGACTCATCGGGCGAGCTCTTTGGCTTACACTCAAAACAGAAGAAAGCGCCCTCAGGAACCTCAGCACGCGGTGGATCGCAGCATAGAAGATGGAAAACGCGTGGGCAGGTCTCGCAGCAGACAAACTCGCCCGGCCCCTTGCAGGCGGAGCAGAAGTCGTCGCTCTCTGATGACGGTGAGTTCTGGCATTCGGTTAGAGGCGATGACAATACTGAAAGTGGTGGTGATATGGGTAATTTTAGAGGTGTGAAGCTTGTTGTGAGTAACATTTGTGATGGGTGATGAAAAAGAAGGTGAATGTTATTGATGGGTTGTGTGGTGGAAGAGGAATGGTGCGGTTGGATGCTTCGGGAATTTGGGTGGCACTTACTGGATCATTGTCATCAGGCCCCAACTGTCTCGAAGCGCCACCACCATTGGTATAGGCTACACCAGCAATGGGTCCTCCGTCTCGATTCTTTACCGGTCTATGCGCACAAGAGTTAGCTATTTGATGATTCGACAAGATTTCTGCAAAGCGTGATGCAAACTTTCGCTGACACGTAGTGCTTGCTCAGTCGACATCGGCACCCCTGCGCCGAAACGGGCACTGGCGTGACCCAGCATTTCTGGCAAACATGTGGTGATACAATAAAATGTGGAAACTTACGATCGTTTTGTCCTTGCGGTGTTGCCATGGGTCAACTTGAGCCTCTTAGGTGCTGGACCTGCGGCAGGTGTGGACGGCCTTGTTCCGGCAGCCGACTCAGCCAAGGGAGATGAAAACCTGGACGCATCCTCCCGGATCCGCTTTGCACTGTTGTACGGCACGCGCCCAGCTCGACGCGGCTGATCGAAGTCGACTGGCGGTCCGACTGCGATCTGAGACTCTGTCAACGATTCTGTGTCGTTGATCTCATCATCAAATCGGACGTCGGACACAGGGAAGTCGTTCGGATCCAGCTGCCTGATCGGTTGCTGCTTCTCCAACTCTTTTCGCACCTCATATGCCCTGTCGTCTTCTAGACGTTGCTCGGCTGTTGGCTGCTGCAGTTTGTGTGCATGTTTGCCAAACAACTTTCCGGCGTTTGGTTTTAATTTCTTTGCCGCACGGGCGAAAGCAGCACTCTTTATCTTCTTCGCTTGGGCGGCAGCTGCAGCCGTCATAGGCTTGCCATTGCTCTGCATAGGCTCAGGAGGTCCTTTCTGAACGATTTCCTCATTCACATCGGAGAGTTCTGAGTCGCTTGCACCGCCTGAGTCTGGCGTCTTGCCTGCTGGAGTTGCCGCGTTGGTGGAGAGACCACCGTCAATATCCATCTCATCATTTGCACGGGCGCCGTTGGTAACATGCTTCTTGCGAGGCGACTTGGAGGACATCCGCGACACAGACTCTGTGGGCGTGTCTGTTGCCGGAATAGCCGGGGCCGTGTTGAAAGGGTGAGGTGGGGCTGCAACCGAATTCTGCTCGATGGATGCCTGTAGAGCCCGATGAGCATTGGCCGTGCCCGACTTCATAGGAGATGTGAGTTCTCGATCTGCTGCATCGTAGACTGCAGAGGCCGAATCTTCAGGGACAATCTCGCTGCTGGCTCGCGGAGAGGAGCGTTGGTTGGCGAAGGCAGCATCATGGCCTGCGCCTCGTCGAGCGGCCTTTTCCTCTTGCATTCGCTCATATTTGGCTTGGTTTCTCACCCTCTTGCGAGAGGCCTTGATGTGAATGCGGAAGGTGCTCCACTGCTCCTCTGTGCACGTTTCGTTGATGACAGCGTCTATGATATCGGCGAAGGTCGTGTCTCTCTTGCTCTCTTCCCAGAAGTCCTGGAGGGAGATGCCAACGCTGCGCTTCTCTGCTTTGTTCGCGCGCATGATGGCGTCGTTTACAGCAGTGTGGAGGCGCTGTATAAACTCGGAGGGTTCGCCAGCCGAAAGTTGGGTGGGCGGAATTGGTTGCACCGCTGGGCTTGCCGAGACCGATGCGGCCTTCGCTGAGCCGTTCTTATTGGGAGTCTTGCCCTGGACGGGCGTCTTGCTCTGCACGGGAGTCTTGCCCCTGACGGGTGTTTTCGCGACCTTTGCCTTCTTCTTGATCTTGGTGGGCTCGTAGTCGTCGTCTTCCTCCTCGTCCTGCATGGGGAAGTCGACGGGCATATCATCCTCCTCTTGCCGTTCGGAGTCGTCAGGCTCGAGCTCCGGCGCAGGAGTGACCTCTGGGGTTGACGCGACATCGTCGCCGAACGCAGCAGTGCCCCTGCCAAACACGGCGGTGCGAAGAGGATTGTCGCCCATTGCGCGCGTACGCTGCTTCACTTTGGCGGAGGGTGCAGTGCCGAGGGGAGCCATGTGCTCGAGTACGCCGTGTCGTGCGAATCCGTGCTCTTCAAACGAGGGTGCGAGGTTCTGAGGTGCAGGCTCAGTCCACTCGGTCATTAAGCTCTGACGCTTGCCGCCACTTGACTCGCTCGGGGTGCCGGTGGGTGATGCGTAAGGAGTGGTGCTGGAGCGGTTGTGCGGTGTAGCGCGGGCAGACTTGCGGAGGGCCGGCATGGCGACGGTCGTGAAGGAAACTGCAACACTTTCATCAGCGCGTCGCCCGAGCTTGGCTAGGCAGAAGGATACTCACCGCGCGTGCTGCCCTTGGAGATTTCTGGAACGCGCGAATGGCGCCCGAAAAATTGTGCACCGTTGTGGAGCGGGTGGCTGGTGGGAGTCGATGATGGTGAAGATGAAGCCCGCGAGAGATGTACAATTTCCAGGGATCTTATTCAGCACGACCGTCCGAGCCCCTTCCACGCCGATGGCCCAGCAACACAATTTTTGGTATGCACAGAAGAGATTCGATTTGTGATCGCAGTGGAATAAGCAGGTGCAATAGTATGTTTAGTTGAAGATTTGTGGTTCTACAACGTGCTTCAGATAAGTTGTTCCCTCCATGTGATCCTCCGCGTGTTCCGCTCGTGCTTCACTTTCATCGCCACAATAGGTACCGCGAGATCAGCTAGATTGCCATTGTTCATGCTTTGATAAGATCGTGCTATTCAAAACTTTTCACCGCTCCAAGCCAGTTCCCTCCATGCAAAAGTTCATTCAGATTGTGCTACAGACTTGGGGGCACAATTCTTCGTCCATCGTGTGCTACCCTTCCATCTCCAGCAACCAAAATGCCCCTGACGTCTGTTCATGAATGGCGATGCATTCGAGCGGAATCAGATGGAATAGAAAATGAGATTTATGTGGTGATTAATCGATTCGCGACGACAGATTCTGTGTACTTGGTCAGTGTAATATCCTTGTTGAGCGCAACAAGGGATGCGAAGCACCGGTACCAACAGTTTGCAACAAACGAAAAGTCAGCGCTCCGTCCTTGCTCAGACTTGTCTGTACAAGTGCAGTCTCTTTCGAAGATATCTGGGGACACCTTTCAGACTGGTATGGTATTGCGACCAAGGATTGCCTGTTCAACCAACGTCAAAATACGGAGCCTGTCGTCGGATCCCAGTCAGCATAGGATGTACATCACAAGCAGATGAATGAAGAAAGCTTGGATCGACTTTTCATTTTGAAGTTGCTGCTCGTCACTATCTGATGCGTTGGTATGCGCCAACTAATCCGCCCGTAGCAGGTCGTATCGATCGTGCATCACGGTTTCTGTGACAGAACATCGGAACGCATGCTTTGAGTCAGTCAGGACTGGGTCCTGATAGTCGCTTCCAAATTCTTCGACGAGTGCAGCTTATTCGTCACCGCTCTCCTCTTCCTCAGCGGCACCTCCGGCAGCAGCCTTCTTGGCGGGCTTCTTCTTCTTCTTCTTGTTCTTCTTGGTCGAGGTCTTGCCAATTGGCTGCTCAAGAATCTTCAGGATCTCCTCATCCTCAATCTTCTTGTCAGACTTGTACTTCTCAAGGTCCAGCGCAGGAGGCTGTGCTAGACGCTGCATGCCGTTCTTGGTGATCGCTGCAATTGTGTCAGTGAACCAACGCGCGCATGTTCTCTAAGCATTACTCACCGACAGTACTGAACAGCCTGGCAACAGGCTTGCTGTCCTTATCGACGACGACTTCGTACTGGCGGAGAACGCCTCCACGAACGCACTCGACAACACCGACCTTGGCAGCCTTCTCGTCCTCAAGTTGTCGCAGACTGAAGGGGAAGGTGCCAAACTTCTTGACGACCTCGGACAGGAGAGACCGCGAGGTGGGACGCTTGAGCTGGTACTTGGTGTCTGTGCGGCGATGCAGAGTCGTCCTGTTGCCGTTGTTCTTGACCTTGCCGCTTCCGAGACTGACGCCCATCTCGACACCCCACACCTCGCCAACTTCGGGCAGACCCTCACCCTTGACACCCTCACCGGGGGCCAAGATGATCTTCTTCTTGGCCTCAATCTCGTTGTGGTCGAAGAGCCAGATGGTAGTGCTCTCGACGAGGTTGCAGTCGTATGCCTTGGTGACCTTCTCAAGCATTTGCGTGATCTGGCTCTGTGTGTAGGCCTTTCTTGTGGGAGCCTTCTTCTGCTCCTCCTCATCGCCCTGCGCAACCAGACCGGGTGGGACCATCAACCTCAGGAGCAGCTCATTTGCGTAGTATGTAGCCAGGACGAGATCGGCCTCGCGTCCGGTAATCTCTCCGCTGCTGCCGACGATGACGTTGTCGCAGACAATTGTGCAGAAGCCGTCGATCTGAGCACCCAGCTGGATCTTGACGACCTCTCCGGCCTTCAGAGTAGCGGCGGCTTCCTCGGCATCGGTCTTGAGGGGAGTGTATGGCGTGACGTATGAGCTCGGCGAGATGGTTGTGCAGTGTCCAATGCCCTTCAGGACCTTCTTGCCCTTGTAGACCTTGCCGACCTCCTCGGCAAGAAGCGCATCGCCGCGCTCACAGAGCTCGACAATGCTGGCATCCTCCTTGATCCATCCTGCGCGTGTCAGACCATGTCACCCGACATCATCAAGGTGGTTGATGAGCATGTCAACGTACCGGAGACCTCTTTGAGGACCTTCTGAGAGATCTCAGCGGCGACCTTGTACTTGGTCAAGGTATCCGGGTTTGCGAGCGTGTAGTCTGTCGTCCCAATTAGCTTTTCTGACTGGTCGTCATGCGCGCCTAAGCTCGGTCGCGATATCATGGTGTAGCTTGGAACTGGGCGTGCATGCGCCTCGCAGGAGCTGCAGACGTACCTGTAGCAACTTCTTCGGCCATTTTGGATGATTTCTAGAAAGTGATGGACCGAGTCAAAAGCTAGGATCGGGTGGATGCGTAGAGGTCTTGCCTGTGTTTTGAGTTGCGTGCCCCACTGAGGGGTTTCATTCTCGCTTAGACTCCAATGACGACGCGTGCCTTAATTGCTGTTTGCGACCGCGAATAGTTCCGCCGTGACGTAGCGCTCCCTTTTGTGTCCGAAACTTGCATCAAGAATGGAAGTTGTGCGGGCATACAACTTGAGGTGTCAAGAGTGGCGTTGCTGGTCACGGCTAGGTAGCTACCAATAGCTTCATATCTACCTCTGGTACCTCAATCCATACCTTCTCTCGCCTTGCTCTTGCTTGCCATCGTATGTGGCTCCTGTATGAAGGAGCTGGTTATTAGTGATGCAAATACTAGCTGTCACCTGAAGTCTTACAACCCTACTAGTAGACATATAACGTATAGTAATCGTCTGCAATCATCATAGTAAGCTCCTCAGGCACAGCAGCGCTTTTGAACAATACTCCGAAGTAGTCTAAACACAGTAATGCTTTTATTCTAACACTGGTCCTATTTCACATAGGCTGCATTTGTATGACATTAGGCTCAGATGTAAGCATTCGTGCTCAACTGCAAAGATGAAATCAACACTGAAAACCAAGCTCAACGGCTCCGACAAATAGTTGCTCATCACAACTCATCGACCATCTCAGTCGTCCTAAAGACTTCGAGGACACAACACAGGACAAGTAACGCTGCAACAAGATAGCCCCAAAACAACAACTGCAATGCTTGCTCATAACATCGTATTCATGCTCTATCCATGCCCAAACTCAATCTACTTCCTCCTCAAATCTCCAACACAGTATCCACGACAACAGCCCTATGATCCGAATTAAACACTCCATCATCAAACCTATTCGGCACCACACTATACCCCTCCACCTTCCAATCCCTCCCATCCCTCGGCCCAACCAACACAAAATCAATAACATCCTTCTCCTCCTCAAACCCCGTAAACGTATACTGATCCCCATACCTCCACTCCGCCAGCTCACTCGCATCCCTCAACGGACTCGTCTTACTATTCAGCATCTGATACGCCTCCCCGCTCATCTCGCTATTGAAATCTCCTGCTAGGAAGAACGGCACCGTCGTCGCATTCACGCTGCTCTCAGACGCCACGAGCTTAAGAATAATCTTCGCGCTCTCCCTCCTACTCACAGCTCCCGCATTGTCGAAATGCGTACACATACCCAACACCCTCTTCCCGCTATTTGCATGTCTGAAATGCCCAATGGTGACGATTCGAACACTACCTGCGTCCCACCCCTTCTTGCCTACAGTGCCGTCTTCGTTCAACCATACTGTTTTCCAGGACTCGAGGAACCAGATTCCCGTTCGGTAGATAATGGGGCTGTATTCGCCTTTGGTTTTCCCGTCGTCGCGGCCTACGCCGATGTAGGACCATTCGGAACCTAGGTCGGACATGATGTCGGTGAGTTGATTGTTGAGGACTTCTTGGAGACAGAGGAAGGATTCGGTGTTATGGAGCGTGCTGTATTTGAATTCGTTGATGATGAGGGGACGACGATGGGTCCAGGGCTTTTCGCCTGTGAAGGGGGATGAAGTTGCGTAGCGGATATTATGGGTTAAGAGACGAATGGGGAGGGCGGCGTGGGAATGCATGATGAGGTTGCTGATAGTGATGAAAAGGAGGAGTGGTATGCGAGGTGTAGGAATGATCATCTTGAAAGTCAAGGTCGAGCTTCCGAATGGCGAGCCGAGGAACACGTGATGGTGACGATTTGATGCGGATTGATGTTAGGATACCAATTGTAATGAAGTGAAGACGATCGCTGCTCGATGTCGCTCAAAGTACACAAAGACCAAGGACAAGTAGTGCTTTTAGCTGTATAGAACGGTGACTTTGATACAAGCTGGCCAGACGAAGTGGAAGCCGCCTCCAAAATTGTATGGACAAGATGCAACTGGTTTACAAACTTGCTGTAAAATCCAAGCCCCCTTCTACTTATGCATGCGCAATTGACAGGCATGGTCAAAGGCCAAGTTCCCAGTGCTTGGTCGATCAGAGAAAAAGGACAAGGGTGCCAACTACCCAGAGTATGCCGGCAAATAAGAACGCCGGTGGAGCGGCACGTTGCCCTGCGCTCCAAAAGTGATATGCTGTTTTATACAAGGGGAGCTCATTGAGCTTCCAAAAATGCGCTCGCGTATATAAAAAACCCCACTTGCGCCTTGACATCCCAGTAATCTGCTCGATGGGATGAAATCTATTAGACGTTTTGACCCGTTCGCTTGGCCACATTCGCCACGTGCGCCCGGTTCTTCAAATGCGTCTCGAAGTTGTTTACTGTTTGATCGGGTCCAGCATTGTAGAGCTTGCCAGGACAATCCAGACACTTAATCCGGGGCAAGAAGAAAGCTTTGTGGTTGGGCGGTAATGGAGACGATGTCGAGAGATTGTCAAGCTTGACTGCCTTTGACTCGATCTTCTTGGTTTCCGGATTCACATGTGCCTCATTGTACACGACATATCGCATGATCGATTCGAAGGAGTGTGCGGGATTCTTATCTCGCAATTCTTGCATGGCTTGCCGAAGCCATTGAGGCGCAGGTGGCTACGTGGTGTGAGACTGTGTCTTAGCAGCTGGTGAGAGATCATCTTACCTGTTGAGAAGGAGCAGGCGCAGGCCATGGGGCATCCACTGAACCATCAGGATTATATTTTACTTGCTTTTGAGACTGCGAAACCGGGGTTGGTGTTGCGGGTGGACGTGGAGAGGTTTCGACAGATGCGGCAACTGGGGTCGAGCGAGGTGGCATCGCCGGGGATGGAGGAGGTGGCATGGAGTTCGCGCCGGGTGTGCTCCTGGAAGGCTGTTGTCCCTGCACCGTCAAGGGTGTCGAGGCAGGCTTTGCGAACGCTTTGGGATTTCGCTGAAACTCGCGTAGTTTGGCGGATGAGATTCGCAGTTTAAGTATCATGGTAGTGGGTTCGGGGACACTTTCTTCACGAGCTTCATAACGGAGCGACCTGGACGTTCTCGTCTCCTGCATGCTCTGCAAGGTAGCAACCTCTGGAGTCGCTGAACGGCCGATGGCGGAACGCATAGCCGCTTGAGCTGCTGTTGCAGCACCACGCATACCTCTGGTACGCGCAGTACCTCCAGTCAACTGTGCTGGGGCGGGTGACTCCATGACTGAGTCATCGCTGTCAGATTCATCCGAGCTGCCCTCAGCACCACGGCGACGACCTTCTCTGGCTTTACGTGTTGCCTTGAAAAGATGGCTCTCCTCAAGGCTTTCAGCAGCACCTGGAAGAACAGATGATACAACAAGGGTGCGGACAGTCCTTTGGCGGTCTTTGAGATCTGGCAGAGCTGGTCCTCCTCGCCGATTGACAGAACGTTTCTGGCGACGCTGTTCTCGCAAGATGGACACTTCTGCTCGCTCCAACTCGGCGTGGCTGAGCTCGTATAGATAGGGTTGGTAGTCCTTGGTGGATTGCATGGGCCGGAACACATTTGGAAGTGGAGAAGCGAGGAAATTATCTTGGATGTCGGTGTCCTCCACTGGTCGCCCATCGAAGGGATGTCCGGTAATGTATAGACTTTTGGTGAACATCTGGCACTGCTCTCGAATGGAATGCGCAATGGCCGTCGTGAATTCTCCAGATAATGACATATCTGCTGCCATTTGTCTCGCAAACTCCTCCGCTGCATTCAGCGGATTGTTGATTTCCCACTCGAATTGGTCGACTAGAGTATGCTGGCCGATTGTGATATTGAGCTTGATCAATATTCGCATCTCGTCGTTCTTGTAGGCTCCGTATGGCTGATGAGGGTCTAGGGGTTCGTCGTTGAAGAATGCGTGTGGGTAGTAGTCTTGAACCTGGTCGTGAATCTCGCGGTCAACCTGCTGTACTATAATCTGCCGTAGTTCGGGTGGCACCTGAAAGTCCTCGACCAGCGTTTGTGCGAATAGTAGTGGGTTGGTGACGCGGTCGTTGAGGTTCCAGGTGAAAGTGTCTCGCAGCTTCAGTCTGTCCATCTCAATATCCAAGCGCACTGGAACCAGCTCTTCTACCTGCTCTGCTTGCTGAGCACCCTTTTCTCGTTCGACCTTGAGCTGTGGTGCATGGCGACGACCAGCGCGCTTCGCGTGAATTGGGTATACCAGACGGGGGACTTGAGGGTGTCGCGGATCAGGGGGAACGTTGGTTTCGCCATTACCGTATCCCGCGTAGCCATATCCAAAAACCGATCCAGGATCCTGCCGACGCACAGGGTAAAGTTCATCGCGATAGTAATGGCGCAACGCCTTCAGCTCATCGTATATCCGTTCGGAGCGGTTGTCGCGCTCGTTTTTGAAGTCACTGTCCAGTAAGTCGCGCTCGACGTAACGTTTGAGGCGGTCGCCCTGTGACGACTTGCGGACGACCGCGTTGTCGTGGGAAGGGGTATGGGAAGGTTTGCGGGTTCCAGAGCGCGACCGCTTTCTACTTGGCGACGCGCCATTGATGGGTTCTTGTGCGTTGGTCGATGCCATGGCCGTTTGCGCGTCAGGTATGTTCACGCCAGAGGCCGCCAGCACAGCCTTGGCTTTTTGCTTTCCGTCAATGATGGCGTTGCTCTCATGCGACGCGGTTTCGGGGCCATTGGCGCTGGCCGGGGCGCTGGGGAGTTGGACAGCGCCGTCTCCGTTGACAGCGATTCCGTTGGAGGACGCGTCGTGGTGGGCCTGGGACGAGTCGGAGGGTTGCGAGGAGCTGGTCGAGGGTGAGGTCATGGCGGTGATGCAGCGACTGCGCGCAGCAGGAGCGACCCGCTATCGATGAGCGCTGTTCAGGGCCGAGGCATGGAAGGACGCGATGAAGCTGCGTGCGTGGTCAGTGGGCGCATGCGGTCGCGATGGGTCCAAAGGGGGCAGGCAGTCAGCGACAGCGACGGCAGGCGCCACCATCTGAGAGCGACAGCAGCAACGGTCACGATGGCGACAACACGAAAGACGGGCACGATGGAGATGGAAAAAACACATACCGATGGAAGCGTAATTTGCGCGTCGTCACTGGATCTGGACCTCCTGTCTGGCTGAGGGCAGGAACTGCCGATCGGCAACGGAAGACGCAGACGCGCAGCAGGCGGCTGGTAGGGCTTTGGGGAAATATTGGCACTCCCGAATCGGCTCGGCGAAACACTTACACGGTACCTTAGTGAGGGGCTCGCGCGCGGTGGATAAGCTCGGAATGATGCGTTATGTTGTTTGGTGTCAGGCTGTTCAGATCAGGTTCTGGCGCAGCACGCTCAGGCGCTTAGCCGACGCCTCACAACAGCAGCGCGGTGCAGCGACGGCACACAGCTATGTCCCACGCCTGAGGTTTACCCCGTTTCCAGTGCGGAATCCCAGCGGCATGTATCGAATTCAACTTTCACCTGCTGTAATTCCCATTGCCCGTGTGATGCTATGCTTGAACCACGTGACTGCCAAGGCTCACCCGCTGTCCGGAATGGCGCTGAGTGGGCTACTCGCAAGAATGTGGCGGTTCGTGTCACGGGTTGCTTCGCTCCGCGTGCAGCACGGGAACGAAGCCGTTCCGGAGTTGTATGAGATTGATATGATTAATGTAGTATGAATACTCTTCTCAGAGGCAGAAAGAGAAGGTCTGACAAACTGGCCCTTTGAGCATGGGCACAACGCCACGAACCCCTCAAGGACTTTTGCTCGTTTGACCAAAGAGCCGAGCGCTCAGTAATGTCAAGTTTCCCGGACCAGAAGTAATTTGTTGTCCCAGCGCAACACTTTGTCTCTGTGTATATCATGGCCGTATACGTCCCAAACGAACCAACACGCTACCTGAGCAGTGAGTACGAGTCTGACAGTCCGTTCGGATCGATCATATCCAAAGGACGTTTGCCCAACTAGAGCAGGGAGTCGAGCCTCGTGAACACACTCAAACACGCAGCTACCACCTAAAACAATGCGTCAGTCCTGTTTGCATTGAAGAATCAGTTGCTCTTACCTCCAATTGCAGCTCCTTGTCTTTAGAACCGTTGACTTCGTCACTGATGACCTGACCCAAGTTGGCACCGACGCCCTGCGAGCCTCCTTGTCGCCTTGCGAACGGCCACTGTGAGTACTCCGCCAACAGTTCGTCGACTTGAGCGAAAGCCCGCTCTCGCGCTTCGTGGCCGAGGGTTGTCAAGGCATTCTCCAGCACATTGGCGGCATATGCGGCGCATACCATGGTGATAGTCCGCAGCACCCTGAACTCGAGCTCTTCGGGAAGGAACTGGCTGCCTGGGAGAACGACGGTGCGGTTCGTGAGCACGTTCCTGACTCGGCGCCTGATCTCTTCCTTCGCACCGCCATCAGCGACCGGGTGTGTTGCCATGTCGAACAGAAGGAAGTTCTTCTTTTCGGTTCGTAGGATGCCCTTGTCGACGAGTCCCTTGCACAGACGCTCGCGCACTTGCTTCAGCTGATAGCCAATCTTCATCAGATTCCATGTCTCTCCTGATACCGATATTAGTTGCCAGATCATCACACATGGAATATAGACACATACCACTCATGAGGTCGATCCATGAATTGACGCTCATCTTTTCGCTTGACTTCATCATCTTCAGCGCCTCGTCCAACAGGACCTCGCCTGTTAGTGTGTCGTCGATAACCTCAATGACCCGGTCCGCGAGAGGGAAGCGTCGCCTCGAAGAGTCCTTCTGCATGCTCACACGGCCCCGAAACGCCAATTCTATGACGATGCAGCCTCGTAACGCATAGGAGATGTTATCGTTCCAGAACGAGAGGTATCCCTAGGGTTGCATTAGTATGCCTCTTGTACATTCCCCCTTCCTCGACTGGTTGCCTACCTGCTTGTCTTTTAGGCCCATGAGTATGATCTCCTCCATGAGGGTCAGCTTCGGCTGTTTGCTCCTTTCCGCGCTCTCGCTAATGTCCCTGGGGTCGAACGCGATCTTGTGGCCATTTTCTGAATTCTCGTATGAGGTCTCGGGTGTGCGGTCGTCGATGCGCTTTGGTGCCGGTGAGCTGACCCTGCTGCCTTCGTCCTCGCCAGTGCCAGCAGCGCCGCCTGCTCCGCCTCTCCGTCGCGTTAGACCAGAGCTCGAGGCCATCTTGTGTGGTGGTTGAGCGAGCGGGGTGGTGGCTGCGTGAAATTACTGGAGGCGCTCCTCAATGAGCACAGGGATGCACGCGCTCGGGCTGTGCATACGCCGGGATCGTGATCTGGTGGTTTTCGACGGTGAGAAAAGAGCGGTATTTTGGAGTAAACACGACTGCGGATGAATAAGGGGTATCGCAAAGGTGCTTGTACAAATACGCGTGAGTAAGGCGGTCCGGTGTGTGACAGCTATCAGCAAGTAGGAAGGAACGCGGGTCTGCGCCTGCCGCCAAGAATTCATGCTGCTCAGGCCCCGGAAAGTGGAACATTTCCTGCATACGAACCACACAACCAGAACCGTTGAGAAGTGGATAGCATGTTTCTATCAAAGGTACACGGTGCCTTCCCAGGCTGTTTTACACACAGGGAATTATATAATGATGCCGAATTGACCAGCCAAAACCACCCCCACATCTGCAACTTCGCGCTTTACCAGCTCAATGCATTTAGTGAGCTATGAAACTGTTAGTTAACGAATGCGCACATAATTGACAAGCCAATCTTACCATCGGGCTGGGCGATGATGTAGTCCACTGCCTGCTTGACTGGGGATCTGTTAGTATGCGGCCAACGAATTCATGGTGGATGATCCATACCACTGTGGATAGCATCGGCTTGCTTGTCGGGGATTTCAATGCTGAACTCCTACGCCATCATCAGCTCGGCCTTAAATAGCATTTTTCTGGATTGACTAACCTCCTCAATAGCCATGACTACCTCTACCGTGTCGAGACTATCGAGACCAAGATCGTTGTGGAAGTGCGATTCGGCGTTGAGCTGGCAAACGATAAGTATGGTACGCATAAAGTAGTAGATCAGCTTCTGCATACCTTCGAGGTGTCTTGGACCTGTTTTCAGATTAGCTATTGCTCGACCATCTTAGAGCTGCATACATACTTTGTCGAAGTTCTTGAGGAGATCCATTATCCTGCCAGTGACCTCGTCCTGAGAGAGACCGGCGCTCGCGGCATAGCATCGAACGGCCTGGAAGTATGTGGAGGGAGTGACCTGCTTGGGCTGGAAGAAAGAGCTGCGCGCAACCGGGCGAGCCATTGCGGCCTGGCATCGTGGTGCAGCGCGGGCAGCTGACCTTGCAGACCTGAGGAGTGCTGTTCGGAACATCGTGAAGAGTTGTGGGCGCTGTAGAAGGCGAGATGGCGAGGTCGAGGTGGAGATGGTGACGATGCTCGGTGAGAGTGTGTAGAACTTCAAACTACGTTATTTATCGTTAGTCAGCATATATAACAGACTTCCTGGGGAAGCTGCTCACTTCACGACAACTCCAAAGACATTGGAGTCGAGGCTTTTCGAATTTAGTAATTAGACGTTTGGTCTTCTAGACGCCAATTGCAATTGCATTCACCTCCTTTGTCTGCATTGCGTTGTGGTTGCCGTCATCGAAATCTCGGCCAATCGCAGCTCATCCGTTCCCAAGCCGGGCCTCATCTTTCGAACGACCTCCCATCGCAACAGTCGACAACCACACATCCGCCCTGCTCGCTCCCAGCGCCCACAATGGCCAGCACAAAGCCACTAACGATGTTGGCACGCGGACCTACAGCTGCGACACTGCTCAGGTCGTCGCACTTCGCGTCTGGACGCCTCCCCTCGCCCGCCACCGTCGCCTTCTTCTCTACCACTGTCCGTCGATCCGCCACCCCGGCAGGACCACCGCCACCTGGTTTCCGGTTACCAAGACCGAAGCGATGGGATGAGGGAGAGGGATCATTGGACCGCGCGGGCAAGTACTTCTTGCTCCTCGAGATGTTCCGTGGCATGTATGTGTCGCTAGAGCAGTTTTTCCGACCACCGTAAGTACCTCGATGCATTGAGCTATGCGCTTGCATTCTGTAGAGCCGGTGGATTGACGGTCTTTAGATACACCATCTTCTACCCTTTCGAAAAGGGTCCGATTTCACCCCGCTTCCGAGGCGAGCACGCTCTGCGACGATACCCTACTGGTGAGGAGCGATGCATTGCCTGCAAGCTCTGCGAGGCTATCTGCCCTGCGCAGGCCATTACTATCGAGGCTGAGGAGCGCATGGACGGCAGCAGGAGGACTACGCGCTACGACATCGACATGACGAAGTGCATCTACTGCGGTCTCTGCCAGGAGAGCTGCCCCGTCGATGCTATTGTGGAGGGTGAGCTTTGCATTATCAATTGAGTCTGGACATGATGCTAATGAAAACAGGCCCGAACGCTGAATATGCGACTGAGTCAAGAGAAGAGCTGCTGTACAACAAGGAGAAGCTGCTTGCAAACGGAGACAAGTGGGAGCCAGAGATTGCCGCAGCTGCTCGCGCGGATGCACCATACAGATAACGGAGGTTCAAGTAGAGAGGAGCATGCAAGAGTCGGAACCTGTAAATATAGGGAAAGTGGACTCGTTCAATGCAGCAAGTTACTTTTCATTTGTGCCAAGTCACCAGTATCAAATCATAGAAATTCCAAGCGCATGCAAAAGTGCGAGCAATATATTCTCAGAAGCTATGATACTCAATACATACGCCAAAACGCTCATATGATGCCGGTGCCAATGGTATCAAACGCCAGATGCTCCTCGAGATTTTGCGCGCCAATATTCATGCTGGAACCTCAACGTTCAGTAACAAAGATTCTACCTCGCTTTGAAAGTACCCTCGAAACCAGGACGCTTGACTTTCTTGCCAGGCTTCTTGACCTTCTTCTTGCCCTTCTGGCCCTTCTCCTCTCTCCGCTTCCTCAAATTCTCTTCGCGCTTCTTCTGCTTCTTCTCTTTGCCCTCTTGGACATTGTTTATTCTCTCTTTCCATTCCTGTGTGCTCTTGTTCTTCTGCTTGTCCTGGCGCTTCAATGTCTTCTTGAGCAGGTTGACATCATCAAAGACCTTCTCGCCTTGAGCTCGCTTCTTGGCCGCAAGCCAGAGATCCTTCTCTTGAATATCCTTTCGTTTTGTTTCGTCCAGACCGTTGATGCGCGCTTGCTTCTTTTGCGCAGCATCGAGGGCGGTCTTGGCGTCTGACTTGCCCTTCTTCTTCCTCGACTCTTGGAATCTGGAAAGGCTGCTTTCGAGTTGTTGGCCGTCCTGCCATGCTACTCTTCCAAAGTTGAAGTTGCGTTCGGCCTCTGGAGATCGTGCTGGGAAGACCGAGGGTGAGCCTGACCCGCCCCTTATGCGCGCCAACTGCTCCTCTGCTTTCTGTCTTGCCTCGTCCTCCTTCTCTTCCTGGCGACTGGCCTTCTTGGCCGCCTTTCGCTCCGCTTCCTTCTTTCGACGCGATTCGATAAGCTCTGCTCGATTCCTCGCAGGGCGACCGTCAGGGCCATCAGCCTTCCGTGATGCGCGCATAGCCTCAAGCTTTGCAGTCAACCGTGCTTGGAAACGTGCTCGGCTTTCGTCGTCAATTTGTGGCGACTTCCTTTGCTTCTTTTCTTGAGGGGCGTCGGTGGATGGCGGTAGCGAGGAAGAAGATGAGGCGGCAGATGCAACGGAAGCTGTAGAGGAATTGGAATTTGCAGTGGTTGAGGGTGCGGTAGACTGACCCTCTTCAACGAGACCGCTGACGTCGAGTGCCTGTATACGGTCTTCAGGGTCCTCGAGTTCATTGTCGTCGTCCTCGTCGTCCTCATCCTCGTCTTCGTCATCTTCTGGCTCTGAAGCCTTCGTCAGCCCTTTACTGAACTCAGCGCCCTGGGCCTTTTTGGTGTCTGCAAGTTCCGCTTTCTTCTTGTTCTTGTCTTGCTTCTCCTTCCTCTTCTCCCTCCGCTTGGCTGCTTTTGCTTCCCTGGCCTGTTCGGCTTTCGACAAAGTGCGTGTTTCGCCAACCGGACTGTCGACGGTCTCGTCCTGCTCCTGCTCGGCAGCTTTGGTCTTCAGCTTCTTTGCCTTCTTGATCCCCTCCAGTGGCTTTTCCCTCTCGATATCCATGTCGAGGTCTGACGACTCGGGCTCGGAAACCTGGCCTTCGAGCTCACGTTTTCGCTTCAGCGCATTCTCATCCATAACATCTTTAGCGGACTTGTGCGATGCCGGGTCAAGCTTCGCTCGCTTTGCGGCCTGGCGCTCCTCGAGAGTCTGCTTCTTCTTCTTTTGCCATTGGGTCTAGGACATGATATCAGCGCCGGGTCGACACCATGCAGTGGGGCTTTTCTTACACTTGTGATACTCTCGTCCTTGCCGTAGTAGTCTTTGGCAGGAATGAGAGACATCAATCCCTCAAAAGCCCGGGCATGGCTCTTCAACCGTTCCTGGGGCACGCTGTTAGCGACGGAAGTAATGCGGGGGCAAAAGTTTTTATGTACCTCGAGTGTGTCGCCCATACTGCGGTCGTGTTATAGTTGCAGTTTTGTGCGTATTTCCTCGGGATTTCGAGTGTAGGACCTGGCGCAGGGCGATGCGGCGGTTGTGTCGTGTGCAGGCAGCGTGAAAATCGAAGTCGAACTCTTGGCTAAGGAAATCTCACTTTGGCGCTAGTCAAGTTAATGCGGACCCTTTGAACGACTTCCCACAACACCCACCTGCGCCAATCACAGGCCATCGTCACAAAACCCACAAAAGAGGCTCGTATAAGCTCACCTTCCAGTGAATCTGTGGTGGTTTTGAGCTTATAGACAATATACCGCGCCCTTCTCTGAATTGCTGCCTGAATGCGTTGATCGCTCTAACGCGGCTTCTCTTGCTGGGCATTCCCGCCGTACGCCCCAGTTTGCACGCTGACCTCGCTCGTGTGCACCATGCCCATGCTCATTCACCACCATCTTCGTTTACCATAACAGTCAGCAGTCGATACTCTTGGCGGTCAGATCTGCTTATCTTGCGCACTACACAGCAAGGCGACGCCTCGTACCTTTCGCTTTACAAAGTAAGGCTGCACGGTCTGAGAAGACGCGGACGCGTACGCACAGCCACCTCAGTGCAAGCATACCCTCAGCTTGATTTGCCCCATATATGTATAGCTCGGGAAAGCCGCCACTCGGACAGCAAATACTTCTCCAAGGCAGACATAATTCCAGCATCTCTTCAATTTCCCAGTCGTTTGCCGCTACCCTCCCCTCCCCTCAAATGTCTGCGCCGGCCATCGAAGCTAGGTCATTATCGTCGATCACGGCGCTTGCTTCCAACCCGCCCTCATACCCAAGAAATCCTACGCATGCAAGGAACACACCGTTGGTTCTCTACATTGCGCGTGTCCCTGGTAGTAAAGGTACGAGACATCTTGATATGCTTTGGCATCAGTCTGATTGTAGTGCAGATGTCTTCCTGTCGCCTATGAAACCAAGACAGAAAGTGGTCACCGTAGAAGATATCACCAGCTCTTTGTATTTCCTGCATGTCGAACAGCCGGAAGATGCAGCCCTTGTTGTGCCGCCCCAATTCCAGGAGCCTGACTACCAGCAAGGACAAACAACAACGTCCAATGGCCTACCATTGCCAGCCGTCCAGCGCAAAGCCTTACCTGGTTCAGCTACTCATGCACCTGCACGAAAACCTGTGTCGAGCACGCTAGCGCCTGTAGAAAACTTTTCGAATCGTCAGAACATGTACGCTGGCGACAAATTTCGGGGTCCTGGTTCTGGCTTGTTGGCTCCCGATGCCGATCGACGACGATCGCACGAAAGTTATTCGTATCCCCAGGAGATTCAGCAAGCAAGGCAGCCGATCAACAGGTCACCTGAGAGGACACAGCCAGTGGGTACTTCACTCACACTCATTCGGCGAGATCCTTCTTCTGGTGCGCAATGGAACGTTGCTCGAATTGACGACCCTTCGTTGGCCGAGATCTCATCATCCAGTCTCCAGAGCCACAGTCCGAAGAGGAAAATAGGAGCACCGATCTATATCGATGTCACCAATCCAGGTTATTCGAAGTTCCTGGATTCAGAAAACGTAGGCAGACCATCCATGTCAAGCAACCCTAGCAACACGTCCTTCATTTCGCAGCAAGGTGCACTAGAGCCGCCATCCCAAAGTCGAGCATCTGAAAGTTCGACTGTCTTCCGACGACGCCTTTGGATGGAGGGTGCGCAGTATAGCAACGGCGGTTTCGGTCATCGCAAGAACAGCTCATATGATGTCAATTCTGGTCGACCAGACTCTCAAGGCAGCTATGACGGACGATTAGAACGCACCTCTTTTGACTCTAGACCCGCCCCATCACCCTCATTCTTGACCCCGGACGGTCGGCCATACAGCACCATACAAGCTTCAGAGAGGCAGACGAGTTTCCGCGGCTATGTGTTCACGAGCCCATGGAATGGTCGATGCGAATTCATCACTGGAGGTGGAGGCGGCTCATTGAAGGTAACTATATCATCCGCGAGTATGTTTGATGTGACAGGCTAACGGAATGAAAGTGCCGCCATATTGTCCCCGGTCTACAAGGAGCTCCGCCAGCAGCTATGTCTGTTAGCGAGCTGCGTTTCAATTTACCTGGTAGTTCAATGCCCAATACGCCTAGAGGAGAAGAACCGTCAAAGCGAACGTCCTTCTTTCATCGTGGACGACATAGTCGAAATAACTCGACCTTGTCCGTGAATCGGGACGAGTCTGAAAACGTCCGGAATTCAATGGACAGGCTAGACCTCTCTCTGGGACAAGAACTCGCTGGTGGCGGTTTTGGTGGTAAGCAGGCGAAGCTAGGGAAGATTATCATTGAAGACGAAGGTCTGAAAATGGTGGATCTGCTTGTCGCCGCAAACCTGGCATTGTGGTGGAGAGCGTACGAAAAGGCGAGCTCACCTTCAAGAGGAGATCGAGGGAGCTTCTAGGCCGCATCATCAGATGTGAGATTTCAAGAATATGGGAACCCAGCATGAACATACTCCTTGGGCTGTAGGCGCAGTCTCCATATGGTCATTGAAATGGCAACCCTATCGATACAACACACCAATCTCGTGCAGCTGTCTCCACAAATCTCTTCTCGTCATCACAGCTGCCCATGTATGACGCATAATTCAGATCGTCCTCTTGTCCCTTCCAGCCAAAGGATTTCTGATATCACTTGAACTCAACGACCAAGCCAGGAACTATCATCGGCGGCTTGATCAGACAATACATAGCCTCTATGCACTGCCACCTGCGTGTAGAATCGTGATTTGTCACCTTGGTCGAGACTGCATCGTGGCGCAAAAAGTGAGCGAACCTTATAAGTCGCGAGCGTGCTCCAAAAGCTTTTGCCTGGTTGATAACCTCTATTCTCAATATCACGGCTTAAGTTACCCACGACTGTATTCTGTCAATATGCTCTTAGCCTTCATCTTCTTTAGCACTGCTATCGCCAGTGGTGCCTCGGACCCTATGATCGATTCTGACCCCGACAGCCGGCAAGGCTGGTACTCAGCCCCAAATTATCGAGGAACCCTGGACATCGTCTGGCCTTGTCTGCTCACGATATTCCTCTCTTGCTGGACGGCGGTCCATCCTGACATTCCGGACCCGCGATCCACTTGGCGACAGCGGTATATCGAGCGAACATGTGCTTGCTGTTAGGTACCATTGTGCCTAAATCATTCATCCTCATAGCTATGGAAGACAGATTTAGAGCGAAATCAGATTACGAATTTACCGCAAAACAACTTGGGAAAGAAAATTGGACAATGACACATGCACTTTATGCTGGTATGGAAGGATTCGATATCGAGCAGGAGTTCAAGCAGCTAGAGGTCGCTTGTACCTCCAAACCCCTTTTACGTCTTGGAGGGCTCAATAATCACCGCTTTCCATACTGGTCGACTCGATAAACACCACTGGATCTGTGAAGAAGCCATAAAAGACAAGGGGAAGTCTGATAATCTCGTCAAAAGCCTGGTCCTGCTCCAGCTTATCTGGCTTTGTGTACAATGTGTTGCACGCCTGGTACAACACCTACCGTTGACTACACTTGAGATTAGTACTTTGGCATATGTACCATGTACTCTGCTGATATACTATCTCTGGTGGGACAAACCGTACGACATTGGTGTGCCCACAGTTCTACATCTCAGTCCCAGGAATCCACTTGCTGGAAACGACCATGCTACGGCACTGTATTGTACGAACGTACTCAACGGGAAGTCAACATCTACCCAGACTGGAACGTATCTGAGGTTCGGAATGCTGACCAGGATATTCTCACCCCGGCTGGACATGCCTTCTGTACGCTTATGGGTGTCGTCCTTCGGTCCTCTTGTAATAGGTGCCGTTCACTTGGCAGCATGGAACTTCAGCTTGCCGACACCATTCGAGCGGACCGCTTGGCGAGCCTGTTCCGTCATTGTCTTCTGCGAAGTACCACTCCAATTTGTAGTTCATCTCATTTGTCTTTTTTCTCCTACGTCGCTTACAGGACTCCCAGCTGGAAGAAATCTAGTTTGGACACTACTGTAGGTAATCGGCTCGTTGAATTTAGGGCGATAACTTTCATTGTATATGCTATCGCCAGATTTTTCTTGATAGTAGAGGCATTCGTTGGTCTAAGAGCTGCACCTAAACTAGTATACAAATCGCCAGAGTGGGAAAAGTTCCTTCCACATTTCGGCTGATACGGACAGTTGAGATTGTTCCTCGGTTTTGCACCGCATCGAAAGGACGACATCTTCTTCCACTTTGGGCGGAAGATATATCTGGTAGCAGTATGGACGATAGTTGATTGCACAACTTTCCCGTACCAGGTTCTATCATTGAACATTCTCGAAGGAGCTAGTGTTCGGAGATGCACCGCATCAATCACCATCTCATAAGTCAACTTCTTCAAAAAATCTCAAGTTGTCATAACATTGCAAGGCTTGCTCTCCTAGGAGACAAGGAAGTACATCGCGTTTGGATCTTATAGCATTGATTTCATGGGACGCTACATCCTGATAAATAGCATTGGTTGCGATGTTATGTCGTGTTTTGTCCGTCACCAACTATTAGCTCGCAATTTCCACACACGTTCAACGTTCCTACTCGTGGCACTCACCCAGCACTCGCTATCGCTTCACTTGGCCAATTACCTCCCATCTCGGTCCTTCCTGATCAACTCGGGACCACGGCATACAAGGACTTCGCTTCCACGACCTTCGCCATCCATCTACACTTCACCATCCACCACCACCTTTACCCGCAACACCCCTAGCATCTAGCATTGCATGCCTCATTGTTCTCCATAACATAACATACCTCAAACAACGGCCTAGCAACGACCCTGTTCGCTGGCCGCGTACTCAACCTAGCATGTTCTCAGCCCACACCGGAGCACACCGTCTTCTGACCACCATGCTCCTCACCGGCATCATTCTCGTCCCTGCCGCCATCGCCACACCCGCCGTACAAGACCTTGCCGACCTGAGAACAGTCATCAACGCAGCCGCAGGCACAATTGGGGACCCGAAGAATCCCAATCTCGGCTGGGGGTTCAGTTTGGGTAACAGTAAGGGAATGGGCACTGCGGATCTAGTCAACAACATCACGACTACGGTGTTGAGGATAAAGTTCCAGGTTGATACGAATAAGGTATGCTCTCCCTTTATGCTGATTGAGTTGTCGAAGGGAATGGCTGATACAAGTGTGTAGACGGCATGGCTTCTGCCAAACAACGGCACGCTCAATGGCTCTGCTCCCACGCCAGTCATACCCAGCCTGCCTCTGACCTCGAGCATCGCCCTGCCATCTGCCTTGCCGACTTCTCTGAGCAATGCTACGACTGATCTCTCGACGCCGTATATGGATTACGTCTCTGCTATACCTAATCTCAGCACTGCGTTGACGACACTTGGACGGTAGGTGTACTCCTCTCTTCTTCTTATCTCTCCTCCCCTTCCCTGCTCCCCTCTCCAACCTCGCATACACAAGATCATCAAGCTGATGAAGTCCCAGCGCCTACCACCGCGAAATGAACGCCCCAGTCAACACCGCCATCGAAGGCCTCCAACAATCCCTCACAACGCTACAAACCACCATGCTCCAAAGCGACCTCATCGGCAGCCCAGCCATTCTCCGCACCATCCGCGGAAGCAGCAGTCTCGAGAACGCACAGGTGGCTTGGGGCCGCTTCTTGAACTTACCTGGCAAGGCCTCGACTGCCGATAGCGGGGATTCGGATAGTGTCTCCAGTGGTAGTGGGAGTTCAGGAACTTTGGGAACGGACAGTCTTCCAAAGAGGCGTGTGGCGTCGACTGGTGGACGTGTCAAGACATCGGAGACGAAGCTGGGATTGGGAAAGCCTTTCACGCACAAGGAGCTGTGGGGACGGGATGGAGGTGTCGTGGGCGACGAAAAGTGGGAGGCGCGGGCGGCGAGAGTTGTTCACCATGGTGGTGTTGGGGCGGAGGATGCGAGGGTTGGGAGGCCGTTTACTGTTTGAGAGGCTTTTACTTTTCATCGCCATCCTGTAGTGTAGTGTGCAGCTGGACTGCTCAGCTAGCTAGATTACTGTAATGACATTACAGACAGCGTCTTTCTTCCACTTTGATTGCACATCGCATATGCAACAAGTTAAACAAAAGTGAAATTGGACTTGAAGATAAGAATAGAATTTCCAGCTAGACAATGCTCTCTGCTTAGACAAAGTATCAAAGAAAAATAAAAGTCGGAGGGATATCTCTAGGTAAATGAGAGAAAAGAAAAGAGAGGGAGAGAGAGAAGCCAGCCCGCCCACTTCCGACTCGAGGAGAAGCGTATCTATCATCCCTCATGTATGAAATGCACCCAGCGTCTTGCTTGTCCCATTAGAGAAGATAGAAAGACGCTCTCATTAGATAAGATTCATACATTCAGCTGCACTTCGTACAACAGGCTCTACAACCACAGCCACTTTCATGGTCGGGTAGGACACCATCCCAGTGCCCCGTCCATCCGCCTTTCCCTTCTATAGTGCACTCCATGTTCACACGAGCACCCACTCGCTGCCCCTCTTGATGAACTTATCCAGCATCATAGTGACATCTGTCAACACGAAGCGACAGATGTAGAAGCCGAAGAACTCTGCAGCGTGTCTGGTTGAGAGTTCGAGGCCGACGTGTGTCGGGGACGAGTGTTTGAGGCCTGGGTCTTCGACTTGGCGAGCGATTTGATCTGATCGCATGTGTTAGCATTGCACGGATTAGGGAACAGGGAGTAAGAGGGATAAAACGTACCCAGTATTTGCACCGAATCAAACAAGCGCGCCAGACTGCTCATGTACCCCGAGTTGGGGCCCTCAAACTGCACGCCGGAGATGTCACGTTTGGCAAAGCGGATGGTGTGCAGCGTCGTCATGGGTAAGGTGTTCATGACGAGCGAGTCCTTGGGCACTTCGCTCTTCGCGTTGGTGTTGCTGGCGCCGGCCATGCCGGCGAGGTTGACACCAGAGTTCTTGGAGCGGAGTTTGCGCCATGAGGTGAGGTACGACTTTCCTTGAGCGACTGCGCTCTTGGACGGTGCGTGATCTTGTGTGTTGATCCTGCTTAGGCCTTCCGAGGCGGCACCTTCGCCGACTGTGTATGCGTCTTTGAAGAGGGTTGAGACACTGTGGACGCCGACTTCGTTGCCTAGCTTCTTTGCGAGTTGGGCTTGTACTTGGTCTAAAACGAGTTCCAAAGCCTGCATTTCCTCGAGCATGGCGTCTGCATCGAGGGTGTCCGCAGATGCTAGCTTTTGTAGCGCTGCTGTCAACAGGTCACAGTTGGCAATTTTGTCCTCGATGTTCTTCAGCTTGACGCCCTTCACCCGCCATACATCGCGAGGAATGAACAACTTCGTGGATAGGTACCCGCCTCGGGGATGTGCAATGGTCTGATAGAAGCATCGCATGAGCCAGAAAGGACGCAGCAGATATGAGTCCGGGCACGGCTCCAGCGGAATCGGAGCATTTGCAACGGCAGGACTTGGCGATCCTGGCGAAAAGGGTGAATGTATGTCACTTTCAAACAGATGCATGCCACCACTTGGCAGTCCATCAACATTGAACGTCGGGACGCTAGGCGTTATCAATGGCGCTCCGCCAGCACTTGCTTTGCGACTTCCCGAAAGAGAGAACGTCTGACTCAAAGGGGTGCCAATCGAGGCATCGGATCCGTCTGGGCTCGAGATGGACAAGGTGCGTTGCTTCAGGCTGAGAGAAGATTTGTTCTTCCTCAGATTTGTCACAGGGTTCTTGCCGTGCTTGGGCGAGCCCGGCATGAGGCCCGATTCCATCGAGCCTGCATGGTTGAGAGCAGGCGTTGCCGGAGAGGCATTCACAGTGGGTTCTATAGGGCTGTGAATCGTTGGTTGTGGAGATGGTGCGGTGAGACCTGTCAATTGGGAGTGTTGTGGCAAAGCTGGCACCTTGAACGTGGGGTCCGCAATTGACTGGCTGCTGTCGAATGTCGCCGCAGCTGCCGATTTAGGTAGAACCGGAACAGCTATTGGCGAGTCCTTTGCAGGAATCACAGGTTTCTCAGTGTGGGGGCCGGGAAGCACTGGCGGTAGCGAAGTCTCGATCTTCAAAGTCTTTGGGTTCTGACCAGAAAGCCTTCGACTGCGTACCGAGGCTGCGTCCTTGGTAGCTGTTGTGGGACGTGGTGTCTCCTCGGCTGCGTCGCCCATGTGCATCGTTTGCGCTTCCGGAACAGGCGGTAACGCACCTGAGGGAGCGGGCACGGGAGGCGGCGAATGCGCCGGAGCCAATTTCGAGGACCGTGGCTGTAGCACCTCCGCTACAGTCGATAGTGACGTTCCACCCGTTGTCCTGTGGGAGGACACAGAGCTATTGTAGGTACTTCCGGAGAAACCACTCGAGTCCGATTGTCGTGGTAGCGAGGACTTGGTTTGCAGATCAAAGTCGAAGCCGTCCAGCATGTACTCTGTCATCTCGTCCAGCATTCGTTCCTCCTCTTCTGCTTCGTCGCTGAAAACGAGCTCTGAGCTTTCCCGAACATGTGGCAAGGCTTCGTTCCGTAATTGTGTCTCCTTGTAGCGGTACTTGGCTGCAGCAATCGCCTCTTCTCTTTCCGCTTCCCGAACCCGTTCCTTCGCCAGCTCCACATTTCGCAACCTGGCCGCGATGCGATCAGATGAGTCTTCGTCATCATAGGGCTCCAGCCCTTCGTCATACGCAGCTTCGACAGCTGCATCGAGAGCGGCGTCAAATTCGGCCTCTGTTGCCCCGCTTGTGTTCCTAATGTGCTTCCGTCGCACACCATCAGGTGACAAAGAGTGCACGGATGATGAGCACGAAGAGCCCCCAGATTCGTCAATAGTGTCGAGCCATGAGGTCGATTCGCTGCTGTGTACACGCTGATGGTTGCTCTTCTTGGTCTGCTGTGGTTGCAAAAGCCTATTTTGCTCAGCCGATTCCATCTCGCGACTGCCTGTGAAGAGGGGCGATCTTGGCCTGCCAGGTGATAGTGGTGGAGGCATATATGTACGGTCCATCGGAGACTCTAGACCAGGATTCCTTGGAGGATTCGGATTAGCCAGCCGTCCAGGAGGCGGCTGCAAGTGGAACGATGAGCCTTGCATCCCACTTTGTACATCTCGAATGGCTGTCGAAATGACCGACTCTCGAGGACCACCACCAGGCTTCCGAAGCGGAAGCTGCTGTATGGGAGGTGGCTCTGGGTCTGCTCTGTATGGCGGATCATCAGCAGGCCGGTCGTCGACTATTCGTGCTATGGAAGCTGTCTGGACAACAGGGACCTCGTCGTCGTCCATCAACAGCATAGACCGTTGTGCGTCAAGGGACTCGCCGCTCATGGGCCGTGCTGGCAGCGACTTGCCACTGCCATTGGAGTACCCCGGGTCTAGTCTGCGGAGCTCATCTATGCGATTAGTGTATGTGACACGCTGCGATTGTTAGTTTGACGAATCTTGGTTCGCTGGAAGATACTCACAATGGCATCCAGCTTCCGCCGATCCTCTTCCGCCGAGCTGCGTATCATAACCTGCTGGAGCAGCTTGCAGGCATCCTCATACGCCTCGGTGGCGCCCTCGAAGTTCTGTGCATTGTCAAGTAGCACTGCAGTGTTTGCCTTCTGCAGGGCTCTCGAAAGCATCGTCTTCTTGTCCTTCTCCCTCTTTTCCCGCGTACGGGGAGGGGTACCCTGGTAGCTGTCCTCCAGCCTGGCGCTCGTATTGCTTTCGCTTCGGTGGTGGTCCTTGCTCGTGCTCCGGCTGTGGTCGTGTGTCGCGCTCCGCTGCTGGTCCCGGCTCGTGTTTCTGGAATGGTCTCGGGAGGACGCCTGCCTGTGCCCCGCACTCTGTGGTGCCTTCTGTACGCTCTCCCTTGGCGTGGGGACCGAGGGCCGTCGTGCTGTCGCGAGCCGAGCAGCGCCCGACGCGGTATCGTGCCTTGCGTCCCGGTCCTGCCCACCGATGATGGCGGGCGACCCCAAGGGCGACTTCCCGAGGACTCTTTCTGCCTTGCTGCGAGAGGGCGCCCGCTGCGTGCTGGGCTCCGGTGCTAGAGGTTTCGAGTTGAAGTAGTCCCGCGGCTGGCTGGCTCCGAGCAGGCTAGGGGTGAAGAGGCCAGCGGTCGACGGGGAATTGGTCGTCGAGGCGCTTGTGGGCGTGTTCGGGTCGTAGACGGTGGAGGGCAGCAGGATCGGGGGCAGCGAGGGCAGCTGCGGCGGCGCGGTCATAAACGGCGGGGGGTCGTATCTGGGCGAGCGTGGCCTGGCGCGGCGGGGGCTCGACGTGGGCGAGTGGTGGGCGGCGTACTGGCGCGAGGGCGAGAGATTGAGGCGTGAGGGCGAGGCCGGATGCGCAGTGGCTCCATGGAGCGGGAGGGCGGTGGAGCGACTGCTAGAGGCCGTGGACTGGGACCACCGGTTTATGTTGGCTGCACCGTCGCGAAAGGCCCCGATGCCATCTGCAGCGCCGTTGGCAGCACTCGAGCGTCTCCTGGCAGCAGCGGCGGCCGGGGGGGTTTTGGCCCGCGAGGATGCGGAGGGGGCGTCGGGGTGGGCGTGGTCCCTGAGCGAGGCTGCCCGCTTGACCGTGACGACCGACGACGACGAGACGGGGGTGCCGCGCGACGAGGTGCGGCGGTGGGCGTGCGAGTGCGAGGCCGAGTGCTGGTGGGCGGGGCGGGGCGGTGGTTGTTGTTGTTGTTGTTGTTGGTGTGGCTGTTGGTGGTGGTGGTGAGGCAGACCAGGCGCGGGCGCTGGATGCATATTCATGCTGGAGGGCCTTGGGGCTGGCCGGATAGGACAATTGCGGGTGGTTGTCTCAGGCCTAGGGCGCTCTCAATGCAGCGCGGGTGCAGGCATCGCGGCCTCTGCAGGAACGCGCTGTTAAGCGGCAGCCGATGATGCGGCGTTGGACACGCGGGCTGTCGTGTAGCGTTGGCTGCTGTGTTCAATGGCGGCAGAAAGAGGCGCTGTATCCCCCAGGACGCAGGACCCAAGACGCGCAGGGCCTCGAGAGCGAGCTTGGTGGATGGGCCTCAGAGTACGGCCCGAAGAAGCTAATAACTTAATTGCCCCCTGCCCGAACGAGTCCACACCCGTCGACCAAGAACGCGACTCGCCCACTGCCACTGGAGTGCAGTATCCCGCCCGTCTGCTGCTCGTGAATCAAAAGACGCACCCCTCAGCTGCACACCGAAAGGCCCGATGTGCCCCTGGTCCTCGTCGCGATAGCTGTCGGGGTGCAGCTGTGTTGCGTGCTGTCTTTTCGCTCGCGAGGCTTTCCCCCTAGGCTAACATTAGACGGCAGGAGACCCTGACTGCACCCAAGCGGCAGCCACACCATGTGGTCCACAAATCGGGACCTGAATGTCGCTGCACTGCTCCTGCCCAATCATGACGCCTTCTTCATACATACGACCCCTTTCCCTGCCCCGTGCCGATTCGGATGCTTTTCTCTCTCTCCCACACACACGACACCCGATTGCTGCCTCGCCTATCTAGTCACGAAAACCATCATGCAAAAACTAACTTCACCACTCTATTGGAAAAGCCCCTGCGTCTGTCATACGTCTTGTTTCTCGTTGATATCGTGGAGTCTCTGCCCCATATGTATCCATGTATCTAAGCTATTATGCCTTCGTCGTGGCTGCGTGATCCCGGGTGCATCTGCCCATCTCAGGTCCTCGCTGCTGCCACCCACCTGCTGAGGCTTGCTGTTTGGGATCCACGTTTCATGCATCGCCGTTGCCGCCTGTCAGGGATCCTTCACCTCTCAGGTGCACCCGCAGCCTGTGCTCTGCCAGGACGCGCATTGCAAAAGTCACCCGATCCGTGTGACGCAGCTCCACTTCCATCTTCTGTTTCAATCATCGATGCCTGCCGCCGCTGATCCCGCTCAGTGCATATCCACCATGATGTCCTCTTCTGGATCCAGCCCATCGTCCCACGCTGTGTCCATTGCGTCCCCTCCAGCACTCTGCTTCTTATTCAGCCGCTTGAGGTTGTCGACATACTCCTTGGTCAGTGTCAAGCGGTTGTCTGCGTCCTTGACCTGCTCGGCTAGTATGTTGGTTCGAAGAGTCTGCTCAAAGAGTGCCTGTTGCTGCTGCTTCTCCGTTTTGGCCAGTGGTCCTTGTGTCGGGTCCAGGAAGAAGCGCAGCACTGTGCCCGTCTCTGCCTTGTCGCTCTGTTCCAGACGAGCGTTGAGGTAGCCGCCCTTGATCAGAGTCTCGAGATACTGCGTCGTCTCCTCAGCGGTGCCGCCCAGATTACGCGCGATGTTGGAGACTGGTATTGCCGAGAAGGTCCGTGACAGCCGTGAAACATACGACCTCATCTGGCTGTTCTGAACCTCTGTCACGAGCCCCATGTTTCCATCCTGCAGGTCATGTTAGCGCCGCGTACATGATGATCTACACGCTCCCATGAACTAGGACTTACTTCGGCCCATGTATCGGCGCCGGCTTTGATCTGTGCTTTCAGCTTGGGTAGGTTGCCAAGTTGTGAGTATGCTTCACTCAAAGCCTCGTACGCCTTAGATACAGCCTTGATATGCTTGATTGCGTTTCCATTCGCTGTGCGCGGAGGTTGTGCATCCTGTTCAGCGTCAGGTAGGTCCAGTACAATCAGATCCTGCGACTTACCGTGGCGTCCACGAGACAGCTGACCAACACCCACTTCTTATAAGCTTCCATCATGAAGCCATTCGCCACGTTCGCTGAGGGCGCAACAAGCACGTGCTCGAGGAACTGCTTAGCCTTGGTGAACTGGCGCAAAGCAAGATACGCCATAGCTCCCAGCAGATAGTACTCTTGCAGATCTGCGAGCGTGATCTTGTCCGTGTGCCCCGAGCCTTGATGGATGTACTCTCCGCTAGTCGCGACATCTGCACATGGTACTGAGTATTCGAGACCCTGGAGGGCTTGTGCTGGGATCTTGGACGGTAGACTGTGGATGTAGTTGTCTAGTATGGGTTCGGCGGCGGCATACGATCGTGTCTCCATGCACAATCGGGTGAAGCTGAGATGGACGGAGGTGAATGTGCCGGTTGTGGGGTCGAGGCGAATCATGGCTGATCGCATGGGTGCAATAGCAAGGCTGGGCTGTGAAGGTCAGGTCAGCCTCATCCACTACCGATCTTGTACTGTCCAAACATACCGATCCAACTGCGCGAGCAATCTGCTCTACCAGATCTACGAGCTTTTTCCATTCTGCCCCAGCATACCGCATCTGCACAGGGTCAAATGTCTCTAGGAATAGCACCAACTTGTTCCAGACCTCGCCGCCGGGCTGTAGTGAATCTGGGACGCTGTGCTTGTCGGCGATGGCGTGGATGCGATGACGAAGGGAAAAAGCGTATGCTATTGAGTTGACCGTGGGGTTCAGTAGCTGCCGGTGTCAGTAAGCACATCAGAGTAGTCTTCATAGCACATACTGTGAGCAAATCCTGTGGTGTGTCTGCATGCTTCTGCCACTGCGACGCCGAGACGTTGTTGAGCTCCGAGACAAACTTGCGAGCATGAAAGTCGTAGTCGCGCTTGTTCTTGAGCTGCGCACTGTCCGGCTGGAAGTCGACCAGGAGCTCGAACAGGTCGCCCGCCATGGTTGCAGCTATGTGTCGTGTATCGTGAGAGAGAGGCGAGTTGAGGCCGGTGGGGTTACGCGGAGTAGTGGGGTAGGTGCTCGCTGTTGTGTTTGTGGTTTCGCGCGAGGTAATCGATTCCAAGCGGCGAAAAGCACAAATAGCGGTCTATAGAGTGCGCAATGGGAGTGAGAGGTGTTCGATCAAGTTGGGTGGTTCGGTCTGCGTTTATGGTCATAGAGGTGAGCTCCAACGCGTAGGCAACCGCAGCTAACTTATTTGGAGCTTGGACTCGCCTTGACTACAACCACCCCGCAATGTCACTTCTGGCCTTTTCACTACCAATAAACTAGTACTCGCTAACACATTCATTCAGCTGGCATGTAGCATCACGATGCCGTCCATATTAGAGCATGATCATGTCATTAAAACAAAAAGCCTTTCGACCGGATATCTTCAACGCCGAGCAATGCAACATGTGCGCCGAACCCAAATCAGTATCAGAACGTTGACCTATGCGAAACGCCCAACCTCATCGCTTCTTCACGCCCTCTTCCAACCTCCGCACAAGTGCCCTCAAACCAGTGCCCCTCTCACAGTTCTCCTCTAGCCAATCCTCCATCTTCTCCCTCAATTGCTTCATCCCCCTCTGCACCGGCATTTTCTGTCCCTCCTCCGGCTCAAGATGCATCAGCGGGTTCAGGAGGAGGTCAAAACACTCGTACCAAATCTCCATCTGCCAATACCTTTTGAAATTCTCCTTGATCTTGTATGTCTTCGTTGCACCGGCACCCAGCGTTGCGCCACGCTCAGCGACCGTTTCAATGTACTTGCCAAAAAGCATGGTGTGTATGATTCCAGCCAGGCCGTGGTAGTCTATTTGGTACGTCCATGGGCGAAGTTCGCGGATCTCGGCGCAGTCGTGCTTGTTGCTCTCCCAATCGGCGATGAACTGCACATCAGGCTTGAACGCTTTCATGTCAATACCGCGACCAAAGTCGATGAGCGCGACGCCCTTGGAGGCCCAGCCGTTGCGTCCGTCACGCTTGTACTCTGTAGTCCAGCTTTCTTCTCCTTGGAGAGCATCAAAGCGTGCCAGGATGTTGTCGGGCTTAAGATCACCATGAATGATTGCTTTCGAGTGCATTGCCTCGACTGTGCGGAGAAGCTCAATGGTGAAGAACATAGCCAGTTGCTCGTCCACGGCGCCTGTTTCGGCGCGGACGTTGTTGATCAGCTCAAGAAGTGTTCCTTCGTTTCGGAACTCCTCGATCAGGTAGCATTCGTCCTTGAAGACATGCATCTCGTGGGCGCTGACAATTGAGTCTGCTGGCCGAGAAACGCCCAGACGTCGTTTGGCGAGTCGCATGATGTAGAACTCCCAGGGTGTGGGAGGGTATTCCATCTTGATAGCTTCGAGGACTTGTCGCTTGACGCTGAAATCGCCCTTGCCCATCTGTACAGGCCGGTTCTCGCTCTCCTCGTCGTCTTCAATCACTGTGCTCTCAACTAGATACACGGGTGCGAATGCTCCTTTACCAAGCTCACGCTTGACTGTGTATGTGCGATCCGAACCGGTAAACTTCAATGTCGGTGGCATGGCCAAATTGGTCATAGTCTTATCGCTTGCATTTTTGCTCATTTTGGAGACGGCCTTGGTGTACTTTCGTATGCTTGCTCCCTTAGTGTAGCTCTGTTCGGTGTCGGCAAAGTACCCATCGAATGTTTCGATTGAGGGCTGACTCTCCTGTAGGATAGTGTTCCTGACGGATTCGTCACATGGATTGCATTGGGCGTCTTTGATGATCGGACCCGTCGGTTTGGTTGTCTTCGGCGCAGCCTCTTTTGCAGCTAGGGCCTTGCGCTTGGGTTCTTCGAGCGGCTCCTGGCGCACTGGTTTCGATTCCCTTAGTGCTAGCTTTGCCACCTTGCCGGGGCCGTTCACAACTTGTCCAAGGAGATCCGAGAAAGGGCTACCACAGGTTTCATCATCGTCCTCGAGAATGGTGAGCGTACCCTTGGAGCGCGAAGGTGTTTTGGCGGGGAAGTAGTCCTTCTGCGTGTTAGCGGTAGCAAAGCCTAAAGACGACTCTGTCTTCTCGACTATCGGAGTCATGAAGGGCAGGCGATTGTTAGCTACCTGTCCTGGGTCCCGATAGGGTCGCATCGCTGGATCGTAGTCTTCAGGGGGTACAGGTACATATTTCGTGGGTAATGACGACGGCGCTGCTGGAGACGTCGGGGTGGCCAACTCTGGATCGTACTGATCCTCCGCCTCAGCCTGCTCGCTCGTTTCCACATCAGAAGACTCGCTCTCAGATTGATTCGAGTCTGAGTTTGAGTCTGATTCATTTCGCCGATGATTCTTGGGAACGTGCTTGCTTTCCGTAAACTCAGACCACGCAGAGACACTCTTAGTATCCGTCTCATCTCCTTCCGTGTCGATGTCGTTAGGATCGAGAACTCTAGTTCCCAGGGTGAAGTCTCCAGCTGTTGTCTCGTCTCCAAAGTCGCTGGTAGCGCAGGATAGGCCGCCTGTACCAGTGCTTTCGCCCGCGCTCGTGTAAGCGTCATCGTCATCATCATCGCTACTCTCATCTCCACTCTGGACTTCGTTAACGCTGTCGTCTGGGTTCTTGAGAGGTTCGTTGAAGATATCGTATATCTCGTCCATGGCCTCCTTGGTATGTAGTGTCATAGTAGCTTCGCGCCCACCCTTCTTTCGTCGGATCTTAGGCTTGCTCGGCGAATCCAGGTTCGTTTGAACTATGACTTATTAATATGGCCTCGCATGTTATTGCAGAATTCGCATACCTGTCTGTGTCTCACCGCGAACTTCCTTCACGTCCATGACTTTAATCTTTCGCGTGCGGTTCGACTTTTCCTCTCGTCTTGCCCTTCTTGCTGCCTTGGCCTTTTCGAGATCTTCTCGTGAAGGTGGAGTGTTCTCGTCATTGACAGCGTTCTCATCGTCAACGCTGCCTTTCAGTGGCACTGTCTTAGGTTTGGCAGATTGCTCGTCCACCTGTTTTGGCGCAAGAGCAGCAGGCTTCGGTTTCACTTGCTTGGGCAATGCCGCCTCTGCTACTTTCCTTGCCTCCTCTTGATCCTGACGGCGAATCGCCGCCCAGTCACGATTCAGCCAGCCTCTGTGTTTAGCACGTAGTTCCTCAAAGGAGTATTCCTCTGACATTGGGTCGTCACGATTAGGGTAAACCTGCTCAAGGTCGACGAAGACAACCTCCAAGCGTCCGGTCTTCGGATTCAAGGCCTGCTGGTGCTCACGTAATGGGTGTGGTTTGAAGTTTTCGTCATCAAGATTGGATTTGGTCTGAATACAAAAAGGCAAGCGCCAACCAATTAGTCCTGTGGTCGTAAATATACGAAGGGGTTTGAGAATGGGTCGCTCAACTCACCTCGTCCTTGAAAATCATCATCTTCTGAACACCAGTGTTCTTCTTGCCAACTTTGAGTGTTTCTCCCGCCCATGGCCGCGCTTCGGCAGTGTTTTCCTTCTTGCGGTCTGCCAAAGATCCAATGCTGTCCCAGCCCTCCATGCTGCCACTGGAACCTGTTCTCGCCGGCTCGTCGCCATCCGAGAAGATGGCAAGTTTTGGCTTTCCCGACTTTGATGGTGCTCCAGCCGTGCGACCCTGCTGTGCTTGAGGATTGGCGCCAGATGGCGAGGCGTGTGCGAAGGGGTCGACTTTGGCAGCCAATGCTGGGCGGAGGGCAGGCAGCGCAGGGCTCGTTGGCTCGCTGCTCTCCTGCGGACGGCTCTCGAATCGATGCTGGAACTCGCCATACTTGCGCACTAGGCGCTCGACGGGTCGCGCATCCCGGTCGATGCCCAGGCTGTACACCTCCTCGGCCTGTGTCCACCGCCCTGCCGATTCCAGCCATGCTGCGAACTCTTCATAGTATAGTGCGAGTTTCTCGCCAATATTGTGGCGCGCCAGGTATGCGAATGTCTCGCGCGGTGCATCGGAGAAGAGTCTGATGTAGTGCAGCCAGAGCTTGAGGTAGCGCGGGTCGTTCTTGTAGTGTGTCGAAGATTGGAACGCCTTCGTGGCGCGCTCAAGCAGTGGACACAGCTGCGAATGTGGTGTGTTTTGTGCTGAAGGGTATGCGTCTAGTGTCCATTTGACGTAGCGGTCGTAGATGTCGAGCGGGTCATCCGACTCATCGATTGCAAGCAGCTCCTTTTCGAATTGCTGCCGAACATTGTTGTGCGCATCCTGTGTTTGTGACGGGGATGGTGTGTAGCCCGCACCAGCAGTGAGCGGTGGTGTGTAGAGCTGTGCCAGCGCCTTTGCAGAGCGGCCACTGGGGAGCGACTGGATGTTTTCTTTCTGATTTTCGATGACTTCGAAGTCGATGAGGTCGTCGGAACCCATGGCGCCGATCCGGGGGTATCACAAGAAGAGAAAAGAAGACCAAGAAACCCTAAGAATTGTTGTGAAGAAGCAGAGCCTTACCTGCTGTCGTTGTTGCTGGATGTTGTTCCCGAAGGCTAGCGGGGTCGCGTGGTGATGGTGCAGGGGCGCGCTTTCCATGTAAGCTAGTAGTTGCCATGGGAACAACGTAAATCGAGTATGCCCATTCGACTGCATTGGTTGAAATCATATTACTGCGTCTGTTTGATATATTCTTCAACGTACTCTAGTACGCTCACTAAAATACTGTGACAAATCACTCAAATACAACTCCCATGCGCCCCGAAGCTTTGTGTGCATTCATGAGCTCAATCATCTTGGGCACCTCCTCCAGCTTGTACGTCGACATGTGCGGCTTAATGTTGTGCTTCGCCGAGAACTCAATCGCAGGCTTCATATTATAACATGCTATCAATGGTTAGCGCAATTCGTGCATGTGACAAAACATGTTACTTACTTCCGTTATTCGAGCCCTTCACCCTGTATCGTCCCAGCGCAATATCCAAACCATTGAACTCCAAAGGTTGCCTAGGGATTCCAACAACCATAATCATTCCCTCGCCAGGCTTGACTAACGCAGGACAGTCGTCATACGATTTCTTGCTCGCTGTAAAGTTTACAGCCGCGAGTACGCCACCGCCCGACAATTCGTTGACTTTCTTCTTGTAGTCTGGGTCAGTCATGGAGTTGAGGACGTGGTCCGCACCGCACTTCTTCGCCTCCTCAAGCGCTGCTTCTGTGATGTCGATGCCAATCACTTTGTGTCCCATCGCCTTCGCGTACTGAATACCCATGTGTCCTAATCCTCCACACCCGATGACGGCCAGCCATGAACCGGCTGGAAGTTCGCAGTCCGCGATGCCGTGATATGCAGTGACGCCTGCACAGAAGAGGGGAGCAGATTCTTTGGGGTCCACTTTATTGTTGTCAGTCTCGCCCAATCCCTATGTAGTGTGCAGAGCGCTTACAATTCGATGGCAGAACCATTGCATTTCGCGCATCCACCACCGCATACTCTGAAAAATACCCATTCTCACTGAACCCCTGCATCTTCGTCTTTCCTGTCTTGCACCAAGAGTTGTGCACTTCTTTGCATGCGTAGCACTCGAAACAGCACTCGACTGGGCAGATGAAGCCAACAGCGTCGCCCTCGTTGAACTTGCTAGCTGCCTCGCCAGAGCCAGTAGAGACTACGCGACCTGACCCTTCATGCCCGATTGTGACTGGGTTCTTGCCTAGTATAAGTCCCTGATCGTTGGGTTCGAAGAGCATGACGTCGGAATGGCACAGCGAGGCACAAGACATCTTGATGAGCAGTTCGTGGGCTTGTGGTGTCGGGATAGGAATTTCGTTGAGATGGAGCTTGTTATCGCGAGCATCGCTGCGTAGTCGTTCAGTATCTTCTTCATTCGTTGCATCAGTGGACTTACTATTGCTGCGCGAGCATGGTCTTTTTCTCTACTGAACCCATCGTGTACAGTGTTCGCTGATTGATAGTCTCGTCCAGCGGTGTATGATGGTCGACAATGTTGGCAAGTGCAGGAGTGGTGTATATCGATCAACGCAGTGTGAGTGAGGAGGAAAGTGGTACAGAGTATGCTCAATTAGACATTAGGTAGTAATACATACTGCACTTGACGCCTAGTACGACGTGCTCTATCAGAAGCGGGAAAGCGATGCCGCGAGGATATCCGAAAGTAAGGAAGACGGTTGCCGAATGACAAAATGACAAGTGCTGCAACGCGACGCGCCGAAATCCAGATGCGGTCGTTGAAATCTAATGCTGGGTATACAAAACGATAATGCTCTAAGATGACATAGGAAAGTCATGTCGACGGACACGACGGGTATCTTCAATTAAAAGAACAACAAGCAGGAAACTGGCGGTAAAGTTTCTGCTGGAGGAGCAATGCAATCTGATGCAGGTGGGCTGCACCCCACTTCCAAAACCCCGCACCCGCTCTTCACGATCGGACGGATCCACAATCCCGGAAAGCCACACACGGCCTTGAATCGTGCGAAGCCGTCCGAAATAAAAGAATGAATCGTCCAGTGTTTGTACCAACGTACAAAACTGCGTGCAAGCCCGGTGCTGCAGCGTCGGATATCTGCATCGTCGTCGAGTTGGTGGCTGGCGAGATTGGCGAATGTCGATTGGACGACGAGTCGAGTTTTGGTGATCGCATCGTCATCGAGACGGGATGCATCTTTGCACCATATCGCAACAATTGGCGCCCCCTCGGGTTCGGCCAGAGAGTGCGATGGGATGAGAAGCTCAGAGAGCAGCGACTTCACGTCGTGCTACCCACTTCCACGGCATCACATATCTGGTCCACTCCTTGGTCGCCGCTGGCTTCTTGACTGGTTGACCCATGTTCGCCATGTAGATGGCGTACGACGCCTCCATTTTCCGCATGGCCTCCTTCCTCGCTTTTGCGCATGTCATTGGGTCGTGCTCCCAGTCAGGATTGCTTTCTTGTGTGTGGTCGCCGCGGTATCGTGGTGAGGCTCGGGGCCAGCCAAAGTCCTGGACCAAGAACAGACCTGGAGGCCCGTCCATGTCGCTCCTGATGGATTCCATAGACATCTTCTCGCATATGGTGGAAAGTTCAGACATGGTGATGAAGAATCGAAGCGCGCCTCTGACGCGTGGGCGTAATGCGAAGGGAGAAGGGGTGGTGAGCTCGGTGTCGATGCGCGTGAGTCGACGGAGCGATGGACGAAGCGAAGAGAATCCAAATACTGCGGGACGGTGTGTGCAGCAGGTGTCCCAGCAGTATTGAGCTAGAACGTGTTGTGGTGGAAGATATGTGGTGAGCAGGGCAACGTGTAAAACATGAACAAGATCCAGGAATGCTGAGATTTGATGCGCCAGGGGTTTTGCAGCCACTTAACGCGGCGGCGGCAAAGTCCTTGCTAGCGCCCTTCCAGCCGCATCGTAATCTGAACAACGCACCATGACGTCCCTCCGCTTATTGCTTGTCAGGCGACACGTACCACCAAAATGACGATGATCGAAATACGGCTCAGATTCTCTGGGGACACAGCAGGCATTGCTCAGGTGTTGATAGAAGGACTTGCGTATCACAGAGACGTCGTTATTCTAATGCCGTGGGCACTTTCTGTTGAACAGGCGCCCTATCAACTGGGACCGCTTACAGTGGAATGTTCCCAGAATTAGAATTAGCCCTGAGGCTATCCAGCAAAGCGACACTTTATCAAGAGCGCCAATCGACTCCGTCATCTAGAGGCATGCAAACAGATGTTTCCGGAAATAGCTTATGCTCTAGACCACCCAGATGGACGTCAATCATGTGAAACCCACCATCCCATTTCACGTTATGGCGACGTGGAGACGACGCGGCCTTTAACATCATATTTGCTCGACTATGGGTGCGCTCAAAGCGTGCCAGGCTATACTTTTCACAATCATATGGGTCCGATGAACGCATGACGATGAGTATTCCGTTATCAATTCTCAACGAGTTCACCTCTTCCCGCTCAATGTCTTGTCAAGGTTGAAAGCTGCCGAGATCAACGCGAGATGGCTAAATGCCTGTGGAGTGTTGCCCAACTGCTCCCCAGAGCGTGCGATCTCCTCAGAGAACATGTGCAGATGGTTGCCAAAGCTCAGCATATTCTCAAACATACTGACTGCCTGTTTGAGGTACTTCTCCTCGTATGCACCAGCCTGAGGGTCATCAGCACGGTACCGTTTGACAGAAAGCAGCTGAGAGATACTCACCCTCGTCAAGGCTTCGATGAGCCAAAAGGTGCACATGCTAAAAGCGCTAGAGGATACAAACTTAGCGACATAGCTAACTTGGGAACATGTGGGCGAGGTGGTAGACATGCAACATCCCGCGATGACTTACCCTTCCCGACCGCCGACGCCATCATCACTCCGCGCAAAGTCGTAGCGATACACGAGCCCAGTCGACGTCAAGCCCCCTTTCTCCGGAGCCTTGAGTATCCTATCCAGTGTCTTCAAGAACCGCGGATCTGTGGGCGAGATGAAGAACACCAACGGCGCAATGAGTATCGACGAATCAAGAACCTCGTTGGCCTCATAGCTCTGGATGAAGCACTCCAGCTTCTGATTGTACCCCTTGCCCATGACCTCTTCGCAGATCTCGTCACGTACGCGATACCACTCTACGCGATGAGGGCAGGGAAAGCTGCGCTTGTCTGCTAGACGCAGGGCGCGGTCGAGGGCAACCCATAGCATGATCTTGCTGTAGACGAAGTTCTGCTTCATGCCGCGCACCTCCCAGATTGACATGTCTTTCTCGTGCCAGATCGTACACACATAATCGGCGATCTCGCGTACCAACAGCCATTGGTCATAGGTGACTGGTTTGCCGAACCGATTGGCGAGATAGATGCCATCCATCAACTCTCCGTATATATCGAGCTGGACGTGGAATGCTGCGCCGTTGCCAATTCGAACTGGCTGGCTGCCCCTGTACCCTTCGAGGTGCGCGAGCTCTGATTCTGGAATGTCTGTCTCGCCCCAGATGGTGAACATGATTGGCAGTGCGCCTTTGCGTGCTTTGGCCTCTTTGATACGTTGGAAGATGTACCCTATGTAGGCTTCTGCTTCATGGCTGAAACCCATCCGGAGCAATATGTATATGGTGAATGAGGCGTCTCGGACCCAGGAGTACCGGTAGTCCCAGTTGCGTGTGCCTGGTCTCGGATCAGTCAATGTCGAAGAGGGGTTTGTTGACAGTATACCCTCGATGTCTTCTGGCAGGGAAAACGTGGGTGCCGCGACGATTGCACCGGATGGCTCGAACGTCAGCATCTTCAATAACAGCAAGCTTCGTGCAACTACTTCCTCCCATCGACCAACATACTTGCTCTGAGCTATCCACCTTGCCCAGTATTCATGCGTACTTTGCTGGAGCTCGTCAACACACGCCGTGTCAATAGTCTCTCGGCTATGATCTTCGGCATCTCTCAAAATGAAGGAAACAGCTTGTTCTTCGTATAGGCGAAATGCCGCAACGACGCCGTCACCAAGCTCACCATGTGCTGACGATTTCTTGAAGACGATCTTTGGGCATGGCTGTTCGTGTTCCTCGCCGCAATCGATTGTTGCGTTGAGTTCAAGGGACAGCTTCTCAGATCTGAAAGTGACTCTTTGGCTGCACTGGCTGTCTTTACAATTGCTGAGATCCTCAATTTTGGTCGTGTGTTTGTCCTGTGCATAGTCTGGCCGACTTTAGCGGTTTGCAAAGATTCGGCTGTGTCCTTCAAGACTTACTGAACGCAGGGAAGACTTCAAGGTTTACGTCGATCTCGCCACGCATGCACTCGACTCTTCGTACCAACCACTTCTTGAGATCTGGCCGTTCATACACTCGTCCTGTATGTTCACTGCCTAGAACCCCAGCGTGATATTTGGCGTCAAGTGCCCTGTTGTTTGGTCGTGGGAAAACTACCGATGTTAGCCTGGTGTCGTCGATATTCAGATTGAGCCCTCTCAGGGCATCGAGTACGTTTCGATGCTATACGTACAATCCACGAGATTCATGACGCCATCGTCTTTCAAGTAGCGTGTCTGTAGGAGGTTGCTTGATGGCAGATAGTGCTGCTTGGTGGTAGTCAAGTCATCGCTGGTTGGGCTTATCGAAAAGTGGCCGCCCTTGTCTTTGTCCAGCATACGGCAGAAGATAGATGGAGAATCGAAATGGGGCCTTCATATTTCAGCTATGTGAGGTAGTCTCGGATGGCATTCTACCTACCAACACATATAATCCAGTCCACCATCTGTCGCGACCATGGCGCATGTCCTCATATTGCCTATGAGTCCATAATCTTCGATCTAGTCCAGACCCGTCAGTATTAGCGTAATGCGAGGGTCCAATCTTCTTGAGCATACAGGCATATATCCATTCGCCGTACGTCTTGAGCTCTGGGTCTGCGACGCAGACGCAACCCTCTTCATCACAGGATTCTGCATGTTCGCCTGACACAGACACTTGGGCGAGATATAAGTTTTCGAAATTCAACGATGAGCGGTCTCGGTATTGCAAATTTCCATGTTGTTCAGCGAGGTGAGAGAGCTGATGCTCCCTTCCAGACCAATCATGATGGAAAATGACGTAAGGAACTCTTCACCAGCTGACATGCTCCTTCACAAGGTTCTTCCACGGAGCAGTACAACCTTCACAGTCAACCTACAAGTCAAATAAACATCGTTCATGCGTCTTGGAGCATTATATACGCATCATATGGCTTGGTAAGGCGTACGGATCTCATTTACAGGCTGTGAACACGCACAGGACCCACGTCCGCTGGGCCGAGGAGACCTGCCGTGCTCACACCAGACGATTGGATCGTGGCCCTCATAATGCCAAATACTCGTTGGTCATACCAGCCCCGCTCCTCCCGCATCTCATCTGTTGCTGCATCTGTCTGCCTTGCGAAGTCCACCATTGGAAGGACATGTGGCGGTAGGTTCCACAGCATGGGATGCAGTTGGGTCTTCCCCGCACCTATAGATAAACAAGGCAGCCCACCATTTCAAGGCAACCAGTCGAATCAAGGACCAAGCATAGGTTTGTGGGAAAACATCCTCAGTGGTACCAGTATATCGTGTGTCTGGAGAGTTTGAGGCGCGGCAAAGCATATATACCACGCCGTTGATCGACCAAACGGTCCGACTTCCGGAAACACCGGGTCCAGGAGTCGCTTCAAAATGCTAACTGGTATGTGCTCCTTTTAGAAAGACGTCAATCTCTGCTATCAGCGTTTCATGCCTGACGCTGTGTTAGTACAAGTCATTAGAAAGGGCCCGATTCACAAGCGGTCAGCATTTGTGTTCGATACATCCATGAGCTGTTGCAAAAGCCACAGCGACAGAATGGCGTCCTGACCCCTGCAACATCCTTCGATTTCGCATGCATCAGGTCAAGGCAAGGATTCCTGTAAAGCTGTTAGCATTCGCTGCGCTCATGCCCATGGTGCGCTGCTAAGGCATGCACTGTTAGGCCTTCCCGGGATTTAGCTGGCTTCTGGGATGTCTACCGAATGCTACGCGAGGTGGCAACCTATCAGTTCCGCTCATTTTACGAAATGCAAATGCTACAACCAGATCCGACGAGGTGCAGGTAGCAAGCACGTTGATTCGCAAATCGTATCCGACAGACCGCGGAGACATGCAACTTTGCCATTGCGACTGAATTGTTGTTGTCAACTCGATTCACCTCGGTCCTCAAGGATTTCATACTAGGCGGAGTTACTCCTTGTGGATGCTAGTTACAATGGAGAACAGCCGTCTCCCCACCGCTCTTTCGAAAATTGCCCAACGATCACAACGAGTGGCACGGTTTATGAGCCGAGATCTGCCCTGGTGTTATGCGCCTATAATTGGGGCGGTCATGGCTTGGATGCTGCTTGGTCATCTGAGCAATTGCATGATGACCCTGGACGAGGACGCGGAGCATCTCCTACCGCATCAGTTCGCGGAGATAGATGGAATATTCACGAAGTGGTGAAGGCTTGGAATTTCCTGGGCCGGTGAACCATTGTGAAGCACGGGCTCAGATTCTATGCGCGTGGGATGATTACCGACAGCACGGTGGGCAAGAAGTAAAGCATCTGGGCACCATGCAGATTGTCCCAGCTCGTGCTGAGCTCGCATTGGATGATTCTGTATGTGCATGGCGCACGTGTGCCACGCCGTATGTGGGCTCTCGCTTGTTGTGCTGCATCCGGAAGCGTTATGCTGTGCAGCGATAAGCCAGAGTGCGTGCTGTACTGTGTACATACCGTTATGGCACTGTGGACATATGGTGTTCGGAATGACCGTCTCTGCACAACATCATTCTTGACAAATGCTGTGTGAATGATGATGTTGCCATCGTTGCACACCCTGGTCCTCTGGAGCATTTTCGGAAGAACTCTCCTTCCAGATTTGTCTGTTCAATTGACCTTTTGCCTAGGCATGTCGAAGCCAATCGCGTATATGGTACTCACCGCTCTGATGATGCAATCGGATTGGCTGCTGGAGAAGACACCGAACCAGCCACGCCGCAGAGGACTGGCTCTCGGTCAAAGCCTGACGGGTCGCATTACTCGAAAGACTCACGCAAGAGCAGGGCGTTGTCTTACACAGTAGTCTGCGCGCGTCATCGCACTGGGAAGATGTTCAAGCACGGCATTGGCCTTCCGCACTATATTATCCGCCCGGGCGTATTCTGACAATTCGGATGCTGTGCGCGGAAGCAAAGTAGACAAAACAGATAATAGCCGCTCGCTGTTGGGAGCCAGATGGGTGCAAGTGTTATCTTTCACACATCTTCTCTGTGTGAGGTGGGAATGGCTTCGAGGCTGAATGTCTCCATGACTAGGATGGCGCATCATGAACGGCCCGCTAGACTGGCGCGCCCAAGCGGCATCCTTCTCTCGTGGCCATGGCGTCGTACTTCCGTCAGTAGTTTCTCGTCGCGCAAATGAAAGTACCACGAGTAGCACGGCGCAACCAAGATTTGCCAATCCCTGGCGGACGGAGGCGATGTTCATTTGCTCCTCATCCGCGCGCTACAACCCCACTGTTGGCTTGTCTTTTCCCACGTTAATCCCTTCATCAGTACGCCCCGCAGGTGTGGCTAATGGCCAGAAACTTTTCTGACAGGAGACGGTAAGTATGCCAGTCGCTTCCTAGCACTACTGGACCGGCGTTACCCATGTCGCATGTAGGTTGGTGGCCAGGTTGGTGGCCTGTCGCCAATGCACTTCATATAAGCTCCCCATTCATCTCCCTTCCCTTTGTACCCTCCTTATGCTCGCATCCCTTCCGTTTCGAGTAGCTAGTCCCTAGTACCTAGGATAAGATACGACGCCGTTAAAGTCAATCATCCTAGCTCGTCTCCGCTTGGGCCCACTAACGTCTATTTTATCCTTCCGTTGTCTCTCTACGTTGCACAGATTACCTCACTTTTTGCTCTTTCTACCTCTTTCGGATGCTCTGGGGGTGATTATTGACCATGGGGTTCAATACAGATTCCCCAATCTCGAAGCAGGCTTCGTCAGCCGCAAACAGCAACACGCTTCACCCAACACCCACGAACCAGTCAAAAGCTGTAGAAGCAGGCGAAGTTCAGCAGCATAATAATACCATGGCAACTATTGCAGACGACGACGACCGTCTATTGGCGCGCATTGGATACACTCCAGTAAGCACTATTCAATGTCCAATGATCTCTTGACCAACATGTCTCGCAGGTCCTCCGTCGCCATTTCTCAAGATGGTCTACTGTATCTTACGCCATATCCATCCTCGGTGTGCTAGGTTCAGTGCCTGCAACTTTTGGAGCACCTATGAGTTCAGGTGGACCGGCCACCGCAGTTTGGGCATGGTTCATTGGTAGTATCATGGCGTACTGTATAGCCAGTTCAGGTTCGTCGCCACTCTTGTTGAAGACCACACATCATGCTTACATGACACCAAGTGGCCGAATTGGTGTCTGCGTACCCAACTGCTGGAGGCATGTACTATGTCACGAAACACGTCGTGCCACCCAAACACGTTGCGCCTTGGGCCTGGATCATCGGCTGGTGTAACTTTCTGGGTCAAGCAGCAGGTGTTGCGAGTTTGGCATACACCATTTCTCAGATGATCCTGGCAACTGTTGTCATGCACACCATGGAGGGCGACGTGTCTCCTTTCGAACCGTACGTATCTCTGATATGGACTGAACCGGCATCGGATCTGACATCGAATAGGAAAGCATGGCAGACGGTCCTGCTTGCCATTTTCGTTCTCTGCGTGTTTGGCGCAATCTGCTCCTTCCCCACCAATTGGCTTCACCGCATCATCCTCTGGTTTGCACCCATCAACAGTATGTCATCGCAGCTGTTGTCAGATGCGTGCTAAAACTACTGCAGTCATTGCCTCGATTTGCATCTGTATCGCACTGCTCGTTCTTACGCCGAACAAACAAAGTGCAAAATGGGTCTTCACGACAGTCATGGACGGATCCGGATGGGAGAGCAAAGGCTTCTCCTTCCTGCTTGGGTTCGTCAATCCCGTCTGACAAGATGCAGTTTAAATCTAACATGGACAGTTTCCTGTCGGTCGCATGGACAATGACTGACTATGATGGTACCACGCAGTAAGTCTACCCAAAGTTCATGCATATTGGCCAATCTAATCAGTGTTCCACAGCATGTCGGAAGAAACCCACGATGCTGCAATTCGCGGCCCTATAGCCATACGTGCAGCAATCCTAGTCTCTGGCGTTGTCGGCTGGATGCTAACCGTCACTTTCTGCTTCTGCATGTCAGACTACGATGCGATCATGGCAACTCCGACCGGTCTTCCGGTGGCACAGATCTTCTACAATGCCGGTGGTAGGACAGGAGGGACGATCATGTGGTTCTTTGTCATGCTCGTGCAGTGCTTCACCGGATGTTCTGCCATGCTAGCAAATGCGCGAATGGCTTGGGCATTTGCTCGTGATGCCGCGTTTCCGTTTTCAGGGTAAGTTGCATATCGAACGCTGGAGTGAACTTGGCAAACGGCTGACATGCAACATCAGATTCTGGAGTAAGGTCAATCATAACACGCACACGCCGGTCAACGCAGTCTGGCTCGTTGTCGCCTTCTGCACCTGTCTCGACCTGATTGGCATTGGCAGCACGCTAACCATTACGGCTATTTTCAACATCACCGCGCCAGCCCTGGATATCAGCTACATTGCGGTCATCGTCGCACATCGCTGGTATGAAGGCTCAGTTCAGTTCATCCCCGGACCATACACGATGGGCAGATGGAGCAAACCGGTCAACGCAATCGCAGTCACATGGGTCGTCTTCATCAGTGTGGTTCTCTTCTTCCCAACCATGAAGCCAGTACGAGCGGACAACATGAACTACGCCATCTGTGTTGCCGCATTTATCGGCATGTTCAGCACGATATGGTGGTATGCTGGAGCAAGAAAGACATACATCGGACCGCGCACCACAGACACAATCGCCCAGCTCCCACCCGAGGATCCAGAGGAGATCTTCAGCGACTACGACACTCCCTGAGCTGCAGTCATTGCTCACAGCAGCACTGCATGGACATACCCCATCTTACATTACATGCATAGTCTGCATGGCGGCGTTTTCCCGGGCTCGCGAAATCATACGATCGTTAAGCGCGGCGCATAGCAGGGCGTAATCTTCCATTTCCTTTTTTCTTCAATCTTCTTCCAATCAAGCCACGGCGTTACATAAGACGGGCGATGTTCACATGCATTTGCATATGCACATTTACACAAGCAAGCAAGCAGCGCGAGAGACCGAAAGATACCCCGATAGATAGAAAGTGTGCCGGAACACACATAGCTACGCCGCTTCACACCTTGAGCCAATTAGACACCTTCACACAAACATGCATATCTCACTACCGCGTTTACGATTCTGCAGATGTGGGTGTCCTCGCCCCACTATAATACACGTGTATACTGGTTGATTTGTAACGACAGCCCCAACGTAGATGTTGCGTTTACCCCACGCTTAAGCTGCATGCCAGCATGCAGCATCACTGCAGCTGCTTGCATTACATTACACGGCTACCTTCGAGATCGATGCGGCGCGCGCGTGATCGTCGGATATGCAATAGACGAGAGCCTCACGTAATATGCCGTGGTCAGCATGGCGGGCGGGAATGGGTGGAATCTTTGGCATTGGG
>QVXC01000009.1:0-221617 GCA_003501895.1 Phaeosphaeria sp. A1 3.1a
CCGCCGGTGAAGAACCCCTGTCGTCTATCTTGCGCTGATTGGACTTAGCGGACCGACGTGGGGCAGCATACTTAGCTTATCCGCTGGGCATCTCCCGTTCACTACTAGGACGTGATGTCAGGAACAAGAAGCTGTTCGACGTCGATGTTCACATTGTATTATTCAAAAGGTCTATAGTTCGTCTATACGAGCATACCGTCATCATACATTGCATCGAGGAGCCTCCATGGGCTGCAAGGAATATTCAGGAGCGCACGAACATGAGTGCCATCACCTGGAAACTTATGACTTCACGAGCAAGCTGTGTCCGTCCATGTCCTCGGGCTGTTGCAGGCCCATGATAGCGAGCAGAGTAGGTGCAACATCACCAAGCACACCGTCCGTCTTCTTCAGACTGTACGACTCTGGTGCATTGGCCATGACGAAGGGAACCTTGTTTGTCGTGTGGGATGTTTTGGGTGTGCCCTCTTCCGTGAGCATCTCCTCAGCGTTCCTATGCAGGGTCAGCATTTGTTATCAAGTACTTCATGTTTACTCACCCGTGATCGGCAGTGACGAAGAGGACGTAGCCGCTCTCCTTGCACTGCTCGTAGACCTTCTTGATGGCCTTGTCGGTCTCTGTGCAGCCCTCGATGGCAGCCTTGTACACACCGGTGTGGCCGACCATGTCGGGTGGTGCAAAGTTGTTCATCAAGAACTCGAATTTGCCAGACTGGATCCTCTCGCAGAGCTTCTCAGCCACAGCCATGGCGCTCATCGTGGGCTGAAGGTCATACGTGGCAACCTTGGGTGAAGGGACCATCTCACGCTCTTCGTTGTCGAACTGCTTCTCAACACCGCCGTTGAAAAAAAAGGTGACGTGGGCGTACTTCTCCGTCTCAGCAACGTGGCACTGCTTGACGCCCTGCTTGGCCAGAGTCTCGGCGAGTACATCATTCATCTTTTGGGGAGGGAAGGCGACGGGGAATGTGTACTTGGGGTTGTATGAAGTCATGGTGGTGAGATCGGTGTTCTTGGGGTAGGGGAAGTCGGGCTTGGGCGAGCGGTCGACATCGCCGAGCAGTTGAGTGACTTCACGAACGCGGTCGGAGCGGTAGTTGAAGAAGAAGAGAGTGTCGTCGTCTGCATGCATGTGTTAGCAATTGGCCATGTAGGTGCTCAGACTATACTTCTGCTGACCTTGAATTCTTCGCTCCTTTCCACCGACAATGATGGGCTTCAGGAACTCGTCGTTCTCGTCTTTGCTGTAACGCTCCTTGATCGTGGCGACGGGGTCACTGCTCTCCTCGCCCTCTCCAGTCACGAGTCCCTTCATGCCGATCTCGACCCTGTCCCACCTCTTGTCGCGGTCCATGATGTAGTAGCGGCCGACGACTGTTGCGATGTCGCCAAGTCCGATCTCCTTCGTGGCCTTCAATAGCGTGTCCATGTAGCCGGCCGCAGACTTGGGGTCGGTGTCACGACCATCGCCAAAGAAGTGGATGTATGCCTTGGGCACGCCCTGCTGCTTTGCGACCTTGAGGAGCTCGATTAGATGGTCCATGTGGGAGTGGACTCCGCCGTCGGATACAAGACCGCAGAAATGCAGCCTGCCGTTGCCGTCGATGGCGCGCTGGAAAGACTTCTTGACATTCTCCACGTCCTTGAGCTTGCCGTTCTTAATGGTTTGGCCAATGCGGACGGAGTCCTGCCATACGACTCGGCCAGCGCCAATGTTCAGGTGGCCGACCTCGCTGTTGCCCATGAGGCCCTCGGGAAGCCCAACGGCGAGTGAAGAGGCCTCGAGCTCGGTGAAGCCCTGAGCCGTCTTGGAGCCCTCCTTTGCGAACTCGTCCATGGTCGGCGTGTCTGCAGCGAGGATCGCATCGCCATCTTTGCGCGACTGCTCGGTGGCAATGCCCCAGCCGTCGATGACTATGAGGACGGTTTTCTGGTCGACCTTGGCCATGATTGTGAAATTGGTGTAATAGGAACTAGGTGGGTCGGGGAGGGGAACAATAATTGCACAGAGACGCGCGAAACTGTTGGGTGGAGGGGCAGGCAGACTTTGGAGGGGCTACCAACAAATGCTACTTCATCACTCCCAGCGTCCTTCCTCCGCTTACGTCTGCCGTCCACTGCAGCTATCGCAGCCTCGAAAAGCAAGCCCGCTATCCGGCGATCCAATTGCCGCCTGACAACTCGCCCACAGTCAATCCATCTCGACGTCGCACAGCGCGGCGCATTCTCCAATCACCTCCCCGGCCCGCAGCCCTGCGCGTCACACAGGCGCGTCATCCCGCGCGCCGTCCAGCTCAACACCAGAGCTAGCTCGCTCGTGTATTTGTTCTTGAGCTTCACTCCACCATGTCGGCAGCTCCCACGCCCCACGCCACTGCGTCAGCGCGAGCCTCGCAGCCGCCCACGGGTGCTGCGACTCCGGCCCTTCCTCTCGCGGCGCCGCCAGCCCCGAGCATTCCTCCACCGTCTGCCTTCGACATCCTGCCAGACCTCCACAAGGTCCTCAAGCGCCTGCTCGAGACGTCAGCTCAGCCGCCGGCCGCGACACCGACTCCCTCGCAGCTATCCGCAGATGGGCCGCTCGACATCCAGCATGTCGCGACAGCCGCCAACAACGTGCGCCTGAAGATCCAGAAGGCCCGGCGCGCTGTCCTGGCCCTGCCTGATGTCGACAGGACGTGCGAGGACCAGGAGGAGGAGATCGAAGACCTCGAGGAGCGCATTGCCAGCCTGAGGGCGGCGTTGAGGGAGCTTGGCCGCCCCACCGCAGCCCACGAGGAAGAGGACGGCGACCAGAGTATGACGGGCTGATGAACGATGACACACCCGGACCTCCATTGATGCTTCTTAGGCTTCGTGTCTGGCGACTGCATGGACGCGCTGGACCTCGCACTCGCTCAAGGAGCTGAGTGGTATGTACTCCATCCTCGAGCACAGAGAGATGTGTATTGAGTCGCTCATCAGATTCAACCACCGCGGTCGCTCCCCTGCACCATACAAACACAGTGCGTTGGACTGCAAGCCAGATCACTATCACATCCTGCAGCACAGATCGAGATACTTCGGCATGGCTATGATTCTCGTCCACACAGACTCGGGACAAAGAAGCAAGCCAGGCCATGACCGGGGAATCCTTTCCTCGAGCAAGACCCAACTGAGCCGGCAACTTTTAGAAGAAAGGCAACGTCGAATCACTCGCGCTCGTGGGGTAATATCGTGCGATGCCACCATTACCACAGGCGAAGCTCGCTGTCATGTGGCACACATGGAGCTAGAGCGTCTCATCACGCTCGACATGGCTTCTAGATAGCCAATATCAATAATACATAATATCAGACAAGATTCGTCCTCCCGTCCAGGGAAGCACCAACCAGACCCAGGAAGGGCAAGTGCACTTCGACTTCGACTTCATACACAACTGACTTGCCTAAGAAGCGGGACGCTACCCCAGGAATGCTGTCAGGAATGCTGTGAGCGATACTCTCGGGAGCGGTGCTCCTTATCTCTAGGTTTACCGAACAACTGTAGCACGGCAGCTCTTAGCTCAATAGCTTGATGATGAAGAATGGCCATAACGTCAACATCAGCATGGTTGCCTCAACCCCATCTTACACCCAAGTATCTATTCCTCTTCGGTGGACCTGACCAGACCCCAAGACATCCTTGGCACCATGGGCGGAGGACGCTTCGTGTGCGCTCTTACATGGGCGTGCATCCGAGTGACCGCTGAAGCGCAAATCGACCCTGGCCTCCAGTCCGGCGGACGCCTGGCACATCGCGCAGACACAGCCGCACAACTCATCTCCCCTCCCAGTTTTCCGCCCTACACCTACGTAGGCTGCTATGTGGATACATACGGCCCTGATCCTGGCAACCACCTACTCGACGGCCCAAATGTCACGTCAAACGCTCTCACATACCAAACCTGCGCTACCTTCTGTCAAGGATTCGTATACTTTGGCCTCGAGAGTGGCAATTTCTGCCAATGCAGCAACTCGCTGGCGCCGACGACTCTGAATCCGCCTGCTCGGCCTGTGCCGGACCTGTTGTGTAATGTGGCTTGTTCTGGTGATGTGAACCTCGTCTGTGGTGCAGTCGGTTTGCTCACTGTGTTTCGTGCGCCCGGATTCGATCCGCCTCCTATCAGCTCTTCTATTGCGATCAGTATTTATATCCCAGCGAATCTTGGTGCTAAGCAGGTCTAATTTGCTTGATAGGTTCGTCGAGCAGCCTTTCACCCTCGTCGAGCAGTCTCCTGGTCTCATCAATCAGCTTTATATCCTCGTCTAGCAGACTCCTGTCCTCGTACAGTCCTCAATCTTCGAGCCAGACGGTGGATCCGATTTCCAGCCCTTCCATCAGTACTATTACCACGGTACGATAAGTCCTGTGCTTGGAGATCCCTCATCAACCTCACTGACCCTTTCAGGTAACAACGATCACTGTCACTCCGAGCGCGTCGACGGTGCTTGTTACGCAGACGGTATCTGGCCCTGTCGTCTCCTTTGCCCAGACACTTGCTGGCCCAACTTCCTACATCACCCAGACAGTCTCTGGTTCCGCCACCACTGTCACTCTGACGGCGTCTGGCCCAGTATCCTATGTTACCGAAACAGTTGCAGCTCCAGCTCTCACCGTCACGCAGACAATCGCTGGCTCGGTTTCATACACTACTGTGACGATATCTGGTCCGACATCCGATGTGGATGGGGCAGCCGCTGGACAAATTTCCTACGTTACCCGAACGGTCTCTGGTCCAGTCGTGTACGTTACGCAAACACAACTACCTGAGAGGCGAGTATTCCACCCTGAAAGACTATATCATGATATAATACGTTCAGGCTGCATGTACTAACTTCTGTCCCCAGTCCTGCCATCTCTACAGTGACCACGACGGTCACTGCCCTACAAGCGCCGATCGACAATACAAGGTGCGTACTCCGAGGAGCTTCGAGTGGTCAATTACATTGTCGATGCTGACATTGAGCTACAGAGGTAGCATTGTTCTTCATCAGACAACGACTGTAACTCGTACACGAACACGTTTTCGCCCGACGACTGCTACAGTGCATGTTGGCGGAGGCGGCGGTAGATGTCCGAAGAGTAGGTGTCCGGGACACAGGGATCGGAAATGTAGACATAAGGGAGATGGTGGAGGTGCGCCTAATTGATCTGCATCACTTTAAGAATGATTTTTGTATTGAGAAAAAGTATCCATGCTCCGACCATATCCTTCAGTGACGCAGTACGCTAATCAATGGTTGGATTGGTACGAACCATCGGAAAGGCTCACAGGATACTCCCGACACAACTTGAGCAGTCGTACCCGAGCGTCATTATTGAAACAATCTCACTTGGCGCTGTTGAACGCACAGAAGCTACGCAATCTACTGGGGTGAACCCAATCCTCGTTCATCTTTCTAGTGCAGCTAGGACAGACAAGAATGATATGGCTTCGGAATCAGGAGAATCACGAGACCTAGGAAGTGCTCTGCGAGGTTTGACGTCCAGCAAGATTGTCTTGTCACAATTCGACCTAATGTTGCACGCTACCATCTTCGGGGGTCTTGGACGTCGCGAGGGAAGACAGAGCTGCTTCAGGGGCCTTTTCGATGAATCGCCAAAGGATTTCGTTCGTGTCGTTCAGCACACAGCTGGAGGACGGACATGCTTCTTCACTGATGATGGCGCCTTCGGGCTTGGGCCTGTAGCGATGCAACCAGGAAACATAATTGTCGAGGTACCACCTGGCTACAACCCGTACATTTCAAGGTCAGCCAATTGGTCATGGGCAAAGCTGAACATCGGCATGGCTTCGAAGACGCTCCTACACCATCACTACTACACGATCGTAGGCAATTGTTATATCCACTTTTTCGCGACAAGATCTTACACCACACGAAATCAAGGATTCCGGTACTTCGACGTTATATGATGCGCCATGGCATGATAACCGACGAGGAGTTCAGACGCACGATATGTTGTCAAGAGCAAGGGGCGCGCGATCTGAAAACTTCCGTGAAAGAGGCGCGCTTCAACCGTACCACGAGGAACGTCAAGTCAAACATGAAACGCATTCGATTATGACATGCTCACCCCAACAGATCCTGCAGTCATAACTGCACCCGGGAAACAAGATTATGAATTGTCTCAGCAAATCAGACGCCCCAATTTACTGCCTGCGCCGCTGCTGTGCCGCAATACTGCAGCAACCTAAACATCGGCCCCCAACACCACTCAATCTCCAGAAAACCTACAACTCTCCAACCCCAATCCCACTCAAACCCTCTCCATCCACGCTCCTCCATGCATCCAATCCACCTCCTCCCCTACCTCCCCACCCTCGCCCTCTCCGCAAGCATCTGCTACTTCCCCAACGGCGACACCTCCACCGACGTCCCCTGCTCCCCCGACCTGCCCGTAACCCAATGCTGCGGCACCCGCGACGCATGCCTCTCCAACGGGCTCTGCGCCCTCACGGCAACCAACACCACCGGCGACGGGTACGCGCGCGGCACATGCACCGACCGCTCGTGGTCGAGTCCTCTGTGTCCGCAACAATGCCAGCTTAACCAAGACACCCCGAGCGCCGCGCACTCGCTCGCGTACGATTTTAGAGCAAGTGGAGTGCAGGTGTGGCAGTGTGGGAGCGAGGGGTATGCGAGAGATGCGAGATTTTGCTGCGAGAGCGAGGCGGAGAGTAAGAGGTGTTGTAGTACGACGACGGCGGTTTTCACGCTCAAGAGTGCGAGTGCGGGGCCGTCGACGGGTGGAGCTGTCACGTCGTCGAGTCTGCGAATGTCCAGTAGTAAGGCGGGCGTGGCGAGTGCGGCGCAGACCGTGGCGAGTAGTGTGGGGGCTTCTGCGACGGCGGGTTCGACGGTGCCGACGGAGGAAGAGAAGAAGAGGTACAAGGCGATAGGGATTGGGGCGGGGGTTGGGGGAGCGTTTGTGGGGTGTGTATTCGTTGCGGTTGTCGTGTTCTGCGTGAGGAAGAGGAGGAAGGAGAGGAGGGCGGCGGTTGGGGTGAATGGAAGTGCGGTTCAGGACCAGAATACTTATGCGGTTGGGGTGAATCAAAGTGCGAGCCAGGACCAGAACGCTTATGCAGTGGAGGAGAGGAAGACCCCAGTGGAACTGTCGACGACGGAGAGGGTGACGGAGCTGGCGCCTTATCCTCAGCCGGTCTGGGAATTACCTGGACATGAGACCAGGAGCCCGAGAATATAGCAATATGATGTATTCGGAGAGCACGAGACGGAGTGTTGTTTGGAGAGACTCCATGATATGTGTATCAATATGCTGCATCCCACAGGAAGAGGTAGCAGATCTCGCTCCGTGATTGGATATGGTGCCATCGCGTAGATAGGTCTCTTCTACAGACTCGTTGTAGGAGGCTAGGACCTTCCATGCTGTGATTCCGTCAAGAGTGTAGATGCGGTCGCGATCGTCAGACCAATCGGCCTCGTGAAAGACAACAAGCACACGCAAGATCGCAGACCGGCCCTTGAATATGAACGAATCGCGGGATCTGTGAATACAACCTTCGTAATAATGTCAGCGAAAAGCGGACGCAATTTATCCGTATTGCGTGCTTTCCACGTGTAGTTCGTAAAGTCCGTCAGGTCGATTGTGTGATAACCACAGAGCAATGAAGTATACAGTCAATATGTTTTGGGAGGAGTTCTTGGCTGGTAAGATAGCTGAATCGACAGTGCCACAAGCTGCCACACTGCTACAATGTTCTGGGGGCGGGGACATTGGCCTCCACCACCAATTGAGAGCAATGATGAGAGACATTGCGAGACAGTCACCACAGCCTCGAGCCTTGTGAACTCGAGCCTCGTGAGCGTATCTTTTAAACCTCTCAAAATTATGAGCGTCTCAGTTTCAAGTTTTCAAAGCCCAAAGTTTGTATCGAAAAGCGCAACATCGACCACATATGCCTGTCAAGCACGTCTTTCTACTCTCTTCCGTTCCGTGGGTCTGGATGTATTGAATGTTCCCCTACGGAAACCCATAGGGCTCAGCCATACACCCGAGCCCTTGAAGCCAATTCAAACCAAGTCTCTAACCACTGCCCTTCAGCGATGTGCTGTACATATACTCCCCTACGCATTCTCAATCTTCCTTGTCACCATTAACCTGAAAGGCTACTTCATCGGTTTTGAGCTCGCCGGCGTCTCAGGCAAAACCGAACAATACATTGCGCTCTTGCAGATAGCAGCCAAGGTCCAGGAGCTGCTCATCGTTGCCAGCCTTGCAACTGCTGTTGTGCATAGGCTTCGACACGACTTGATCGATGGCGAAGGTTTTCCGTTCGGTCTTGTTGGATCTGGCTCGCTTTTCAGTCAATTGAGCTATTTCTGGTCAACCGCTTTCATCGGATCTGTCTCCAGGAGACCGAAACTCGACGCGATATTGGTTGGCCTACTACTTGTAGCAGGAATTATCGCAACTACCGCTGGACCTACAGTTGCTGTCCTCCTTATCCCGCGGGTGGCACAAGATACTGGATGGACGGCACCGCGGATGACTTGTGGCCATCGCGAGTGGGCCTGGAGCATTACATGCCTGAGATGGGAGCTGGTATATTCGGAGCTTTATGTTCCTCTCGCGAAGCATACAAAAATGCTTTGTGCCCAGCTGGTGGCTATCTCTCACTATAGAACAGATTCTCGTCAAGCGATTACTATCGACCCTGGTCAGGAGCACCTGAGGCCCGATATACTCCGACGAACTTACTGGTTTGGAGTCCAGATGGCCAAGTCCCACCATACAGCATGGTCTCGGCCCAGCGCGCCAGGGTGGCATTAGAGCCTTCAGCATCTGGCATACATGGCCCTACTGCTTGGGTAGCGGCTGCGATCAACGACGACTGGCAAACTGCTGTATATGCTTTACCCAATGACCCAATGTCGCGCTTTTCCAGGTACAGATACTACAGTACAATGAGGTCCGCCATGGACACCCAGGTCCCCAGTGTCCGAGTCGTTTGTAGCGGCAGCCAGAAATTCGCGCCCGGCCAAAGAACTTTGAAATTTCCTGTCGTCAGCGAGTTTGGTCCTGCGATCTGGAACCGTAATCCTCGTCTGACGTTTGACGATGAACATATCGGAGAACCAAGAGAGCTACAGGATTTTCAATTACCAGATGGGGTTCTGGACAACCTTCAATTCACACGGTATCCTCGAGTGTCTCACGTGGATTTATCGAACGCGGCTTGCACGATTGCCACTCTAGGCGTCGTTGTCCAGCAACCTTGGTCGACTACGAATGAAACCATTCATCGTGTCTCTGGCTGTATCGTAGATGCTAGATGGGCCAAAGGAGCTGTTTCGGTCGCACTGGGCCAGCCTGTAGAGCCTGAGGTCTTCTACATCACAAAGGCTGCGAAGATTATACGAAAAGCCTTGATCTCATCGATGTCGTATCGATCCTGCGACATGTTTAGATCCGATGAGGGAGCAGAGGGCTCAGTACGTAGGATCCACATCACCCCTGAGCTGCTGGATGCCATCAACCTACCCGTCGCTGCCAGCACCAACCCCACGGATCTACGAAACTCCATTGGAACGGATGCACAGAATCGGAGTGATACATCACCTGGTGCGACAACAATTTCTTCACTTCTAGCTCTGAGAACAGCCGATACGTTCTTGATCCCTGCAGTTGAGCACACCCTCGCAACTGTGTTTGCCGACGCACTTGCACGCGCAGGAAGCTGGTGGATGCTCGACGTCACGCAGCCAGTCTTCAACAAGAAGTCAAATTCTACGGTGTATCATAAACGAAAACGGAATTATGCAATGCAGCTGCTCAAAGATGGGGAAGCGTACGAGAACCCGACTTCAACATCAACGCGGACGTTCACCAACTTCGACATGAGACAAGAGATTGGAGGATATTCCTTCATGGCTTCTTCCTTCACGGACATCCTGTCGTTGGTAGTTGTGGTTGCACATCTCGTGATCGCAATCAGGCATACAGTATTCATATTGATTCGGCGGAATAGCTCGAGCTGCTGGGACTCGGTGCCGGAGTTGCTGTCATTGACACAGCAATCCAGTCAATCTACAGTCGCTTTGAAAAGCACGGCGGCGGGTATTGAGAGGATGAACACTTTTCGACAGAGGGCGCGGATAGTTGTCTCAGAAGATGATTATGAGCATGTCGAGTTGAGGTTCGATAGCGATTTTGAAAGCGAAACGGTTTTGGAGAGGCCGAGTGCTGGATTGATGTATGAATGAACAGATTATGGAGTACAAATAATGACAACGAGAGATCAAGAGAGTACTGTAAAACTAAATTGAAATTATTAGCTCCCCAACCAGACAGGGTCCGTGAGGGTGGGCAATCATGCTGAGCAACAACCGTGAGAGTTCGGTGTACTGTACACAAAAGCAAACCGAAGCTGCTTCTCCTGTATCAATGCCAAAGCAAGTTCAGCGTGTCGCCAAACCAGACGCTCAGAACACTGTCGTTTCGTCAAATGTGTTACCTGATCTGGCAACTTCATGGCTATGGCATGGAAAGCTGCACTTGCAAAGGGCGTGATGAAGGGCACAAGAGGCGTAAATGGCGCACGCCCTTCGTGTCCTCAACCGCCCATCTCTGCATGCTGGAACACCATCAACCTACTCAATGAGGCAGGTTTTCGCAAAAGTGTCGAAAGTAGAGGGGCGAAGGGCGCATCTGACATTCAAGGTGAATATCCAGCACCTCGGGTAATGGGGCTCGTCAAAGGGCACAGCACCACCACAAGCGTTGCGCCCTACAGCTTTACACCAATGACATCTCGATCCTCGCCACGATATTGCCGAATCAGGAAGGTTTGCGAAAAGTGTCGATTGCAGTCAGAAGGGCACAGCGCAGTAGCGGGTGTTGAAGGGGCACGGAGGGGCACCGTTAGGCGAGGGGTAAGGGCCCCGAGGGGCACAGAGGGCGAATCGGGTTGTGGAGGTGTGCATTAGCGCCCAAGGTAGGGCGTTGTTGGAGGGCATGATTTACTGTGTTGGGAAGGAGTTGGGAAAAGTGTTGAAGATAGGAGGGAAGGGGCACAGAGAACTAGTGGGGGAGGACTGGATTTGATCCCAGGTTGGTTGTTCCGCTTAACATCCATCTGCTCACAATCCTTCCATGCCCTCCGTGCCCCTCGTGCCCTATCTGCTCCAACACGCTCTCGAGGGAAACGAACACGGAAAAGCTGTTGCGCTTGTTTTCAAAGTCCGTCGTCTGGTTGACAAGAGGCAGAAATTCGATGCTGCGTGGTATTCGAATACATTACACGAAATGAGATCATCAAGGGTGACCCAGCCTGCAGGTGATCTGTTCGGGTACTTCTAGACGACTTGCAAATACTGTTAGATGTCCAAAGTGCAACTTCAACATTCCTTCACCAGAAGAAGACGTGTAGCTTTCCATCAAGGGTAACGCATCCGTTCCCACTTTCCCCACAATCGTATACAACAACTAGAGCAGCTATGGGACAAGATTTCCCCATTCTACCGACGGAAGTTTACGCGACCCACTATACATACCCCAGATCCAGAGAACGACTTCAGCCGCGATGTGTAGGCGCAATCGTGCTATTGGTGGTCCTTTTCCAGGCACAGCAATCCATCACTCATGATGCGACGGAGGATTGAATTGTTCCTGCATTGGTGGTCGAACATACGATCGATATGCAAACCCCGCGAATCTGTGCGATCGCCTGACATGTGCACCGCAATCTCGTTGATGGTCGTTCTCGGAAAAATTTAAGCATAGGTATAAGATCAGCTTTGGCGAAATGCTTAAATCTACCAGTGAAGTCTGGTTGTTGGGGCTTCACACGACGACATCATCAGTTCTCGATTGACGATACTCCACCATGAGGACAATACTATCGTTACTCGCTCTCACGAGCTGCTTTACTTCGGGCGCTGTGGCGGATGTGTATGTTTCCACCACTGGCTCTGACAACAACGATGGGCTTTCGGAGGGCAAAGCGGTTGGAAGTCTTGCGAAGGCGCAACAGGCTATCCGGACTCAGATCTCCTCCATGAACGCCAACCTCACCGTTCGCATTGCTCCTGGAACGTATCAACTCTCTGCACCACTGACGTTCACGGCGGCAGACTCGGGCAAGAACGGCTACTCAGTGAACTGGGTTGGTTCCGGCGCTGTCGTCTCCGGCGGACTCAAGCTTTCAAACTGGACTGCAGGGGCAAACGGCATCTACACCGCGACTGTACCAGCTGGAACCAAGTCGCGCAACCTATATGTCAATGGTCAGGCTTCGAACTATGCGAGAAGAAAGGTCGCAAACCGCAAGGACTTTCAATACACTTCGACGTCCATCAAATGGTCCTCCGGCGCATACGACTGGATCACCAGCACAGCGGGCATCGAGCAAGCTGAAGTCCGCTTCATCAACTCCTTCACTGACAGATATGCGCCTATTTCGGGCAAGGGCAACAAGGAGTTGATCATGAAGCAGAATTGGTGGTTCCAGAACAATTGGGGATATGACCAAGTCGCTGCACCGAATGCTGATTTTGGTGTGTGGGTGCAGAATGCTTTGGCGCTACTGTCCGAGGGTGGTCAATTCTATCTTGACAGCAAAGCAGGAAAGGTGTACTACAAGCCGTTGAACGGCGAGAACATGGCCACTGCTGACGCGAGGCTGGGCGTTTTGGAGACTCTGGTCGCAGTTGGCGGAACTTATGATGCGCCTGCGCACGACATCACCTTCCAAGGACTGAGCTTTGTAAGTTCACCTCCTCATGATTCAGATTCAACGCTGACTTCTTTCAAAGTCTCACAGCACGTGGCTTCGACCCTCAGAAAGTGGTTACGTCGATCAACAAACTGGTGGCTACATGTGCGAGAATAAGACGTACACGCCGTCCAACTTCGAGTCTGCTCGCCCCTTCTGGTGTCAGATGCAATCTGCGATTCAAGTCAGCGCTGCCAGCAACATTGCCTTCACAGGAGGTAATTTCACGCAACTCGGTGCAGGCGGAGTAGGCATCGGTAACGACGCAAACGCTCACTCCACTGGTGTCGGTCTTGGTGCTAGCAAAGTAGCCATCCGCGACGGCTTCTTCACACAAGTCATGGGTAACAGCATCACCGCGGGTGGAGTGCGCCCCGATGCCCACCATCCCAGCGACAACCGCATGCTGAACTCGCAAATCACCATCTCAGGCAACATCTTCCGCAACGTCTCATCACTGTTCAGCTCCACCGTCCCCATCTTCGCCAGCTACGTGCAGTCCTCGACCATCTCGCACAACGACATCGACATCGCGCCATACTCCGGCATCTGCCACGGGTTCGGCTGGGGCTCCAACGACGCAGGCGGCAGCTCAGAGTACGAGAAGCGCGGCCTGTACCAGTACCAGCCGAAATACTCGACACCAACAATTAGCAAGAACAACCGCATCGAAGGCAACCTGATCCATCGCTACGGCCTCTCTCACACCGACCTGGGCGCGCTGTATACTCTCTCCAAGAGCCCCGACACAGTAATCACCGAAAACTACGCATACGACTCGTCGGGCTTCGGCATGTACACCGACGAGGGAAGCAATTCGTACTCGATCACGAACAACGTGTTGCTTTCCAATGGGATTTGGTATGCGCAGAATGGGGTGAATACAGCGAACAATGCGATCACGGGGAATTATGGGAAGAATGGGGGCGCGAGGCAGGGGAATACGATTGTGAGGGATTTGGGGAGTGCGGATGATAAGGCGAAGGGGATTGCGGATCGGGCGGGGGTGGAGAAGGGGAAGAGGGCGGGGAGGCCGGTGTCGAATCCTTGATTGGGGATGTGTCGTGGATGCAGAGAGTATGTAGTCGGGTGTAGAAATGCGTTTTGGATCAAACTGTAGAATCTGTCTGAACACTTCCTGTTGATCATGTTCTTCTGGGATGTGCTGGAAGTGACGCAGCGTGGCGGGAAGCCTGAAAACGACTAGCGCTCGCGGAACTTCTGACGCGGTCAACTTCACGTCTTGCAACGAACACGCGCCGTGACACAAAGTACCCGCAGGCTCCAACGCTCGGGAGGATGATTTTAGTACTGTGCCCGCGACTCAGACATGGCATTTGAGGTTTCGTATAGCCTCGAGAATGAGCAGCAATTCTGGGATGGTGAGAGCCCTGCAACCACCCCACCAACCGCGGGCCGCGCAAGCTGATTCGCAATGTAGAGCTAGACGACATCGTATCGACCCGCTGCCATGAACACGAGATCATCGACAACTCGCTGCGCTCCTTCCTCAATGTCACCACCAACTACAAATGTATGCGACGCGCAGCTTAAGCGTGAGCGGCGATTGACTTCGACCAGCCGAATACCTACAGACCGACTATAGCATCGCGAAATGCATCTTCCGATTACTGGAAGGTGACCTGTACACACCGAACAGGGAATATGTGCGGCGACAGCTGATATACTGTCTGCTCGGGGTATGGCACCAGGCCGTCTCGAGTAGTAGACAGCACTGATCCGTGCCTAGGAGGATGACAATCCTACACTCCACATCGTAGCAGCATTTCTGCTCTACGATGGCCGAAACAGCAACGACGACGCCATCTTCGACATGATGCACGCCGAGACTACCTTCCCTCGACTGGTCGAACTCGTACAGACGGACAGTATACAAGAAGACACAAGGCTGCATCGAATGCTCCTCGAGCTTCTCTATGAGTCTTCGCGGGTTCAGAGATTGACACACGAGGACTTTGGTACGTGAGGAGGTTGTTGTCGTTCGGATCAGGGAGCTAAATACCATCTTTAGTGTCTGTGACCGATGCCTTCATACTTTACCTCCTGGACATCATCGAAGGTGCTTCTGACGATGCCGACGACCCGTACCATTACCCAGTGATTCGTGTTCTGGTGAGTTTGTAATGAGCTTCGATTTGTCCTGAACTAATGCCATGTCAGCTGGTCCTGAACGAACAATATTTGGTGGCTTCAACGACGCAGGCCGGCGATAGTCGACGCGGAATAACAAACCGTGTCATCAAGGCTATTTCCACCCACGGAATGACTTACAAGACGTTCGGCTGCAACCTTATACTTCTCCTGAATCGAGAGTCGGAGACCTCGCTTCAGCTGTTGATTCTCAAGCTTCTGTACCTTCTCTTCGGCAACTCCTCAACAGCTGAATACTTCTACACGAACGACCTTCATGTCCTAGTCGATGTCATTCTCCGAAACCTTATCGACCTGCCACACGACTCTGCTGCGGCGAACGCATTGCGGCATACATATCTCCGTGTACTGCATCCGATCCTGATGCATAGTCAGATTAGCAAGCCACCGCATTACAAGCGCGAAGAGCTCCTGAGACTGCTTCACCTCCTCGTCACGAGCGGCAATCACTTTGCGCCGGTCGATGAGACCACTCAACGGCTAGTGACACGTTGCACCAGCGTACAATGGCTGCACCCGGTCGAAGACGATTCCGCAAGCGCCAACGGTCAAAGCAGCACGACTTCTCCGGTCGATCCCGTAGTCAACGGCCAGAAAGAGCTTGCGCGGCGTGCTCTTGGCATGAGCGTTGATGGCGGCGGCGAGAGCTCCACAAGCGTGCTCGAGATCGCCACTCATACAGTCAAGCCCGGTGTTCAGACACCGAGTGTTGGCAAATCAGTTCAATGATGCCTTACTCGTCATGCGAGATCGTTTGCGCAACCCGTCGACCAAACCATGTCATCTTGACATGTAGCAGTCCCGTTCATCGCATTGTCTAGACCCGTATCAACCGCGTCAACTGCTTCCCCTGAAGGCATCCGCATGCAAGGCGTTCTGGATGCTTGGATACCCACAGTACGGCAGAGAAGTTTTACTATTCCATTCTATCCTGTGCATAGGTCGCGGGGTCTTCTGCCCGATCGTCAAGATCCTACACTGTCACTTTCCGCTTGTTTCGCACTACTCGTAGTCATTATTGTTTTGGCAGATACCGATACCCAATTCCTATGATCGTTCTGAGTCAAATTGTGCTCGTCTTGCATCATTGGTTCTGCCAAGCTTGGAGCGACTTCACAAAGTGTTTGTACTGCGCACGTGGACCCGATCATGTGGTTCATAGTCTATGTATGTTACACCTGGCGAAAAGGATCCGGAACATTGCGATTCATTCAATCTCGACTGCAGGGATGACGATCTACATATCTCAATGCCCGCCAAGATTGCCGAGTGGCTTGGACCATGTACAAGGACGCTGAAAACCTTCTCAAGAGATATCGGACCCGGATAAATGCAAGCGCAGTCGTCTTGAGGACCTATCAGTTGTTCCTCGGAGGCATGCGAATTACGGTGCAGCATTGCGCCACAGTGTACGTACCTCCGCAACCAGACAAGGCGCCTAAGGGATGTGCCGCAACGAAGCCGCGACAAGCCCAGCGGAGTCTTGGCTTCCCGCCAGCCTAGATGAACCACAGCTTACGCCGGTGTAACCCAAGACTGAACAACCCGGACCATCAAGACCCCTTTGCTTGATCGATTTGGCCACGGAGACACTTGCTCAGTCCGAAGGTCTTGGTCAGTCTGAAATTGAACATTGTCTTAGAAGTGGAACCTTCCTGTCGTTGAAGAATATCCCAAGCTACAGTCTGGACGTGTCAGCTCTCGGGGTTACAGTTGATTTTGATGCAGCTCGCCGAATCTGGACGATTGTTCAATGCCGAAGTTACGCATGCCATTGCAGAATATGCCAAGCCTTACATCAGCGGAGCACTGCAGTCCACTTCCAAGACAGGGGCCCGGCAGTGCCGGTGTGATGGCGAGAACGTTCGGTATCTTACCATCCCAGACCAGAAAGTCTCCTGCTGGTTGGTACAACACGGCGCAGTGACTGATTGTCTAACGTATCAGCTCTACGGTTGGGCACAATTCACAGAACCGACCTCGAGAACAAAGAATATGTACCTAGTACGAACTATCTGTACGTGAGGCCAAAATATACCTCATCGGTCGATCCCGACCCAAAACGTAGATCTGCAAGCACTGGACCTCTTGCTCGACTGCAGAGCCTCTGCTGCAGCATGCACGATCGCTGCAGCTGTCTTGGAAGAAACTTGGCTGCCGGGCCACCCGCCAGCCACAACCGGTGACGAAGCATTGCCGACGGCTCTTGCGGTAATTTCATCCGTCTTGGATCTCTTGCACCGATGCTTGTGGAAACAGCCTGTAATGGGGCTGGGGCCAAACACGGATCTTGTTTCACGGCTCCTTCGTGATTCCCGAAAACCTGAACGCAAGAGCAATCAGACCACTCTCGCGTGCAAAGTGTCCCAAGACAGGAGATGTGCACATGGATGTTGGATATGTGGGGAAGTATGGGGATCTTCATTCCGCATAGTTGTAGCAGTACAAAGGTTGTACCGGTGGCTGTGGGGAAGTCACAGGAGTAAGTGACCGCTTCTGTAATGTCTGGGCATCGAGGACATGCCTTCTCACGGCGGATCTTGACCAACTCGATTCCGGTGCACCACCACACCGAACAACAACACCTCCTTTAACGGGCATCTCTCCGTGCCAAGAACCACACCCCACTACCGCAAGCGGACAGCAACGCCCTCCACAATTGCCTCAACTGTAACGTTGTGCTACCTCGCCATATTACACGTAGAGTGTCATCCACCCTTGGGCCAGGTCTCCGTCCCAGCACGCCGGCTCCATCAGCACAGATTCCACAAACAACAAACAACACATGCAGAAACACCAAGACTCTGCGAAACATGCATGCACTTCGCCTCTTCTTTGAAGCCTCAGCGTGCCAAGGTACAGATTTACACCACCGGCACCTGACAAAGGCGTGCTTTTGCGCAAGTTGTCTTGTGTCCCATCGGTGGATAGGGCACGTTTGTGCGGATCAGACGGTGGCGAGGCAGTGGGGATGGGCAGCTTTGCAGAATGGAGCATGGACACGTGCTGAGATATTTATCAGAAATGATCACAGTGATCGACGACGACTCGTTTGAGGCTCCGTGCTTTAGCTTGGGCACGGGAATCTAGCCGCGGGATTGCTGCGCTCACTGCCACGGGAAAGGTGCAGCAGTTGTATCGTGGATAGCAAGTAAGAAAAATAATCCACCAATGTCAACGCAAACTAGATTCCCCACGCATACAGTTTCCGCCATCAGCTATGGAGTGCCCCAACCTGCCTACCTACCAAATCATCACACGCGTGGCTAGGAGTACCTTGTTGTCCCACTCCAATTCCCTGCTCCCCATCCCTCATCTTCAATCACAAGCGTAGCAAGCAATTGCCGCATCGGCCAGGCTGCATCAGCCCCGTGATATCATAGCACGCATCCTATCTGATTGAGCAGGGAACAGGGGAGATAGATGCGGCTGAATGATGAGCTAGGATAGCAGGGGCCGAGGGCTTGTTGTGACGTGTAGAGCTGGAGGGTGGGTTGGTGTGGTGTTGATGCCCAACCAACATGGACACATTGTCGTTTCGAGAGATGTTAGGTCACGGAGAACGAAACGGGGCGATTTATGTTGCGAATTTAGACTTGGACTTGGAAGTTTTGAGAAGTACGCATGGTGTGAAGGAATTTTCAGTTATGAGAAATCTATGGAGAAAAGGTGGAAGGAAATCCGTAAACCGATGCTCGACCATGATACAGCTGGGAGCTCCATGCGCATACGTTTTCGCCGTGAAGAAAAGAAGCAGAATGTAAGGTAAAGCAATGCATGTCGTAGATCTATCGCTGGCACCAAACATGATTGAAAAGACACTTTTTGAGAACGAAAAAAAATCAGACCATCCTCCCAACCTGCTCCACCTTCTCGCTCGAGATTTGCCGCGAGGGCATCTGGCTCTGGACACGAGTGGGTGCTTGTGAGAGGCGTTCGGGCGAGCCGATGTCGCTTGCATAGCTCTTCTCGCGGGCTGGGTCGACGTTGCGACCAAGCTTGCGTGCGAGCCGTGTGCTGACCATCTCGCCGTCTGCGAGGGGGAGGTACCACCTCGCCAGCAACATGCATGCGAAAGAAAAGAGGAGGCAGAAGCCGGACCACATTTGCAGCGTGATGTAGGTGTTGTATGTTGTGATGAGGTGGCCGGCGATGACGGGACCGGTGAGAGCTGGGACGGCGGCAAAGCTGTACATCATGCCAGTCCAGTGGCCGAGCTTCTTCTTTGCTAGGTGCGCCGTCTCGGAGGTGTTATATGTGCAGTTGAGGATGTTGGAGATCGAGGCGGGAGGGCAGCCGATGACAGTACCGGAGAAGAGACCGAAGACGATGCAGAATGCGATAGCTGCACCCTCAGATCCAGATAGAGGCCACATGACGAGGACGAGAATGGAGCAGATGATTTGTGCCAAGGCATGCATGTTGAGTGCACCCATCTTGTCGGAGAAGTGGGCCAAGAGCAGGCGGCCAATTGTAGAGGCGCCGTTCATGATGGTGAGAAGCCAGAAGGTCTCGATAGGCTTATCCGTTTCTTCGCTAGGTGCAACTTGACTGCCGACACCATCGCGCGTGCCATACCCGTGAAACGCTGCCCACTAGGACTGGTTAGCTGGAGTCGAGACTAGAATGCAGGTGGTGTGCTTACCTCTTCAATGTTGAAGAAGACAGGGTAGAAGCCGAAGAACATGAATGCGACGGCTGCAGTGAACCACCAGAAAGCCCTGTTGGCCTTTGCATCGGTATCGAACCAGGTCTCAACTGAAGCCCACTTCTTGGGCTCGTGGTGGTCGTGGTCTGGGTTTGGCGTGGCAAAAATGAACGAGTAGAGACATGTAACTGAAGTGAGGCCCGCAACACAGCGGACAGCGTTGTTGAATCCAAGCTCGTTGATCAGATAGCGAAGCATCGTGGGATAGATAACACCCGCAACACTTGCGCCACACGCAACATAGCCAACAGCGAGGCCTCTGCGCTTGGGAAACCATGTCGATGCAACTGAATCGTGTTAGCCAGAGCAAGTAGAAGGAAGAGTATTGTGCACTAACCTTGGGAGCTAGATACGAAGAATGGTGCCATCCCGAGGCCAACCAAGAGTCCTTGCAAACTCCAGATGGAGCCAAAGTTGGCTTGTGCTCCAGTGCCGGACGGATGCACAACCGAAAGAAGGAAAAGACCAAGTGGTACAAGTACAGAACCGAAGCCAATGACATGACGCGAGTAATTGGCATCCAGAAGTCGACCGACGGGGTTAGATAGAAGCAGAACGAGGAAGGACTGCGTCGATCCGATCAAATTCAGCTTGAGCTGGTCTGATCCCAATAGCGAGTGACCGACGTAGTAGGAGGACCATGTGCCGTACGCATTGACGAGGCCCCAAGAGTTGAACATGAGGAAGAAGCAGCCGAGCAAGCAAGCGTACGCTCGCCACGTTCGTGGCCAGTCTGGCTCGTCCATTGACGAGACCGAAGGGTGATGCGGCAAGTCCCGAATCGAAGGCGTTATTGTGGGTGCATTGGAGATGGGGAGGGTGCCTTCACTGCCTTTGCGGCTGTCTGTGTCGATAGATCGTGTCATGATGGACACGTGAATGTGAAGGGCTGGAATGGAAGGGGAAAGCGCAATTCAATAGTTTGAGAAGGTATTGACGTGCACAGATAAACGTGTTCAACAACAAGACCGTATTGGATGTTGGATGGTCCGCGCTTGATAAGAGATGCGCTTGTTTGGCAGGAGTGACAACAGTCTGAGCGGCGAGCGGACCAGATATAAGTAGTCCGGCACATCCGTGGGCAGAGCTGTTGGATCTGGGGTACGTACGAGGGAGATTGATTCATGATTAGGGCTCCACTCCTGCCCAAGCACGCGCGTAACCCCCGTGTGGCTGACTTGATCCATGGTGACGTGTTAGTGTCAAACGGGGCCGTGTAATGGGATTTGAGAGCTGGGGCTACACAAGCAACGCAAGGAAACAGGTCCAAGAAAGGCCAAGGTGAATGACCCACCGACTACGCGGAAGGCTTGACTCCGCCTGCCTTGGATGTGTTTTTCGTTGCGTTCGGGGACCCACTATGCCGCATGCAGTCTTGGGGCGCTGGCGGTTACGGAGCGCGGAATGATGCTGACCTGTAAATGCACCGCGCGCGCTGCATATTAGTCTTTATTGCAGCCCACGGCATCTGATACATGAATCTGGGGTGCATCAGTGGCATTGCAATCAAAACAGGAGCTGCCGTTTCTTCCCCGTGATGCTCACTTTTGTTGCGCAGCGACCCGCTTGCCTGCTCCAACTCTAGCCCATTGCATCATGTACGTAACCATGGTAGGACAGTGGTTGAGCGCTGTACCGAAACGTAGCGTATGCCGCCTCCCATCAGACAATCACACGTATGTGCTGAAGTTCTGAGCTCTGATAGGGGAGCGCTTTGTGACAGCTGCTACACAGGCGCAGAGCTGTCCGCCAGTGGCTTCTGGGTGTAGATAACACAGGGGTGACTGTGAAAGTGGCGTTCCAAGGATGCCCAAGTAGAAGCGGAGCGGGCCTTTGACTTGGCGGTGCTTGGGCGGAGGATAGTTCAATTGGGCCGGTATGTTCCACAGGACCACAGGCCAAGAAGGTGATGTACATTGACTTACATTCCGCCTTGGCAGGCTCCACTCGGCTTATCAATGTCGAGAATGCAGATGTTGTGCACCCATAGTACCACATATGTTGGATTTCCAGGCCGTTCCGGACCACGCAAATATGCATGTGGTTTGCTTGGAGAGTAATTTCCATGGCTGCCATGGCTGCTTGCAGGACCGCTGAAGCGTTCCTCGATCTTGTCGCAAGGTTGCCAAGCTGGGCATCGTAACAGCATGGTGCCGTAGTCGACTACACCATGCAGCTGGTGCTTCGTTATCTTGACACAGCCTCAATTGCTTGTGTTTTAGTCGCGACGGCGTCCAGGGATCGACGTTTATCGCTTGGCGTGCGAGATGAGATGTGTGCCCCACGCCAGGTCCCAACTCGATCCTTTTTCGAGGCACAACAACCAAGATAGGGGTATGGGAGAAGGCCCTTGGGCGTCATGGCTTGCAGCCGCAGCAGAGCCTCAGCATGGATGGGCGATGATGAAGCCCTGTTGTTTGCTTGTCAGGGAAGAAGCCCCGACATGGCGCCAGACGTCGGCTCCCCGTGCGTCGGCATGTGTGTCGGACAGAGGCCGCGGCGTTTGGCCGATGCGCAACTTGTTTGCAGTCATACCCGTCGATAAGCAGTGTGGAAGGCGGCGCGGACAACGAAGGCGCGGACTGTGAGAGACAGAAGATCTGCAGTTTCGCTCAAGAAAACGCCAAGGTGATCTTCAGCTAGGAGCCCTTGCCTGTCCATAACAGGCAACTGTCTGCCCTTCAGCCTCGATTTCTGTGCCCCTTCGAGACGAAGCACTGTTACACCGGTCACCGTTGGGTAAGTGTCTAGATCTTGGACAAGCCCGACATCTCCCTACGTTAGGGGACCGCAGATCGCCCCCACGAAACGCTCCCACAACATCACCACAACGACAGTCGCGGCCGCGGCTGGCACATGTTGCGCTGCCGTGGGACAGGCCATGCCGCACATCACAGATCGAGAGATATGCATCTGCAGGCGTCCACCGCGCAGGCGGTCAAAGTACCAGCATGACGACATGTCTGGGCACGATAGGGAAGATGCTTTGCTTTGTCGAGCCCACGAACACTACGTCAGAAGCGTCGCACTCGTATCCGCAATTTCGCCGGAGCTTGAAGTAGTTCCACGTCGGTCCTCAGGGTCTGGCTTGTCAGATGCAGTCTGCGCTGTTGAACCCCCCAGTGTCATCCATGACTTTCAAACCTCGAGAGCGCAGTAGTGATATCGGACCGCCTGCAGGACGCCAAGCAAGTATCAGGTGCACGTACATTCAACAGACTTCATTTCATCTGAGCACACTCGCACAGAGGGTGCACAGGTGCGCTGTTGGGCTTCGAAGCACACAAAGCCCTGGATGGCGGTTGGAAGCAAAAGGGGTTGGAGGCTGGCTTGTGCTGTCAGGTTCACGGGTATCTCCCTCCCCGCGGCCCACGTGGTGACAGGACGGCTGTGCTTGCGGGTCGTGACTCTTGAGTCAGTGTCGGTGACTTCGCCGACCGTTCCACCAGGCCATACTCCGGTCTTTTGTTACCATGTTCTTTTCGTCTAGGATTGCTTGCAATTGTACTGTGTGAGTAGCGCGATGACGCACGTGCACGTGAGCTGACCTGCGCTTGCCTCCGGCGAGAAGCGCACTGCAGATCCAGCAGCGCAGTCAACAATCATTCACACTTCAGGAATGTCTCAGCGCATGCGCCTTTCACGAATAAACACCACCGGACTCAGGCCAGCTTGGAACCCGTGCATGTTCGAATAAGCAAATACGAGCGGAGCGGAGAAGAACGCCACACGTCTTACCGAAGCGAGGTTTTCTTTAGTCACGATCAGGCCACTTTTGTGCCGCATCCTCCCTCCGCTGCGTCCGCACCCTTGATCGCGCGAGGTCGAATGCACACTGGACAAGGCGGAGCGGAATGGGGCACTCGCATTCCATTTGAGGTCGGACACATGGTATTTCGATAGCCACCAAACAGTAGTCACAGACATGCTGTGCCGACTCATCTTCCACGACCAAAAGGCGATATAGTAAGCCCACGAGGTACAGCCAAGGATGTCATGATTCAGTAAGCATGGCGGCGCCTCACAGATTGCCACGCATTCAACAATATGAAAAAGCATATGGCGGAGAGGAGCGGAAGTCAAGAACCGCCACCTAATTTCCTGGTCATGTGTTCGTCCCAGGGGGGAAGTTCCCCCGGCAGCCCAGACGTCTAAGCACAGCGCCTCCACGAACACGCGTCCAAATGGCATCTTTGAGCCGGCGTCCAGCGGAGAGGAGCGGAGCGGATTCTGCAACCTCGAAATACCTGCCGACAACCGACCTGGTGCATCTAAGCATGTCCAGGGCGGTGAGTGAAACAACACCTGCATGGCGCCGAGCCAGCGGAGAGGAGCGGACATTCAAAACACAGCTGTGCTTTCACTGTTTCATGACGGAATCGCCCATTCTTCATCGCCGTATCTCGCCCGGACGAACTGTGTCCCGGGGCCGTGGCACCGTTCGGAGAGATCTACAAATCCATGTCGCATCTGCTAACAGCATGCGTATCACACTCAAAACGTGCAAGATTCCGATACTGTCTTGCATTTGGCCACTTGGGACCGTCGATCAGTTGGACCTGAACAACACAGCAATCAGCTAACGGGCATACCAAACGAGTCGTGAGAGAGACTATGTGTTCCAGAATTCGTCTCGCAAGCTTAGCGTACGAAGTACTTCAATGCGGCTCTGTAGTGTGATATCGACGAGTCATCTCGAGGCGAACAATTATCAGCGAGACAGCTTCACATGCCTATCTGGCCGAAACGTGTCTGAGCTCCAAAGACATGTCTTTCGACAGACTCGCAATTCCGACATGGCATACGATACCTACGCTCGAGGTTAGTGGGACACTCGTTTTGTAATTGGTAGAGGTATATGCACATGTCGGGAGTAAGGTTTGTATGGAACATGGACTTGCTAGTTCATGACTGCTTCAGATCTACTCGGTCCTGCACAGCAACTATTCCGCGTAGCTATGAATCCGCCTCGAGAACATGGGCACATGGCAGATGTTCTGGTCTGCACAACTTTCATCTTGCACGGCATTCTAATCATCAAGCAAATTTGCTCCTGCAATAGCAACGAATCTGCACGATGACCATGCTACATTACCTGCAAGGCCGCGTCAGGTAAGTGATGAATCTTGTAGACTCACGGGGCCACGCGGCGGTCAGTTGAGAGCAGCAATCCAGCCAAATATAAGCAACGATGTATGAATAGTGATCAAATTAAGATCCATCTACTGCATGGCTAAAGCGCTAGATACCAAATGCCGCCCACGCCTCAAAACGCAGTATAGTGATCGACGAGACATAGAGAGAGAATCAACGCCCATACTCCATGCCCATCCAAAACCAATCAATCAATCATTCATTCCCATTCGCATTACACCATCCCATCCCATCAATCATCCATCATCTAAACCCCCTTGATAGCAACCGTCCTCTCACTATTCAACTTACTCGCATTCCGCTCATGGCTCTCCTTCTTACAATCCTCCAACCCCTCGCACTTATGATCTTCCAGCAAGCGATGTTTCCCGCAAAAATGCCCCGCGCAGAACCCGCAGTCGCCAACGATGCGCTGCGCCGCGTCCCGGCACTCCTTGAAGCTGCACCGGATCTTCTTCGGCGGCATGCCCCCGCGCAGGGGCAGCGCCATGTGCAGTGTGGCGTTGGGCGGGATCGCGTAGGACTCGAGTGTGGATGAGGGCGAGGAGAGGTGTTTGCCGGCGTGGACGAGGCGGAGATCGGAGGGGGAGGAGAGGTTGGTACGGAGGGCGAGGAGGGAGCGGAGGGTGGAGATTGAGGTGGAGGCCGGGATGGTTAAGGGGATTGCTAGGGGTTTGGTTAGCTGTGGTTCATCTCGATGGTTGGAAATGGCGGAGACGTACTGGATGTGCCGGACACGTTCTTGATGAAGATCTGCATCGTGTCTTCGGCGTCTGAGGCGGTGGAGCTGAGGCTCGAGGTGCTGATTGAGCGGCGCATGGTGTGTGGTTTTGGCGAGGATGTGGTTGTAGTTGTGGGAGAGAGAGATGGTAATGGCGAGGCAGGTTGAGCGTTGGATGACGACTGTGCCTACTAAGAGAGTCGCAGTGGCGGCCTAGATTGACGTCGGTCGTGCGGCCGGTGCGCTGCGGTCTCGGCTTGTGATGATGCAAGATAACGGAGATAAACGCTGGTTGCGGTCGCCGGCGCAGGGTCCAACGGGGCTCGCGGGTGAGTCGTGTGAGCAGAGGAATGTGGAGAGAGAGAGAGGGATGCGAAGGGAGAGCAGCAGCAGATTAATATATGCAATGGGCTATTCACACTAATGCGTGCTTCCTGACTAAAACAGCTGCCTTGTAGTAGCGGTCTGGTGGATGCGAGGGAAAGGTAAGTGAAATGGTGGCAGTTTATGGGACCGTGGTAATGACTTGTGACGACGTATCTACGAGCGACGGCGGCGGCAGCGCTCCTTATAAAGGGCTGGCCCAGCGCAGGCGGCCATCGGTCCTGACAATGCAGGTGCGTCGAGCAGGCTGTCCCATCCACGACCACACGACGCACTCCCTGGGGGTACTCGAGCCGGCATGCGTTCGCTGCGTCGTCGCCTCTTTGAGCGGGCGGCTACATGGACCTAGCGAGCGAGCATGAGCGCATGACTTGACTGGACGTGACTAACCACCGCCTAACCGAGCCGAGAATGCTTCCATTGCCTTCCATGCCGCCCTGGCTATGCAGGAACAGGAACATTGCTTTCTTGTGCGGCCCTGGATCATGACACTAGAAATCAAGTCGCCTCGTTTTCTTTGTTCTTCAAACATCAGATGCAATGCTTCGATTAACTTGCACAAAGAAACAGCCAGGGTCCAGTCGCATGATGGATGCAGTGCATACAATACTCACCGCTCACTCAACATCGCCGACTAACCTTACCTGCCACTCTCTCGCCGAACCTGCCCTGCGCGCACAACCCAGGTGACACGCCATCATGCGATTTCCCTCAACCAAGATTGAGATTTGCCCATACCCTGACCTGCGGCGGCATGCAATGCATCTCACCCAATCCAGTAGCGCATCCCGTGTCATGCAGGATCCTGGACGAAGATGTCGCTTGTTCGGCTCGTGTAACACGTGGTTCCCCGCTGCGGCTGGGCCTCCCTACTCCGTACATCCAATGACATTGATTGGCTACAGCTTGATCGTCTAGACTCTATTGCTACTCCGCAGCAGGGTAAGGTACTACTAAGATCATGGAACGTATTGCGATTACATGGACTATCGATATTTGTAGTACCACCCTCTTCTGTACTTCTAGAAGCTGCACCAAGTCGTCAATATCAGCGGGCTAAAGTTCTAATCTCGTGTGCGACAGTCCAGTCCCATCGGTGCGAGTGACTTCCGTGGCGCTGGGAATGGCAGTGGCCAGATATGGGCTGTTCCCCGCACTTGTCAGATCGCTATTCTGGTACGCCAATGTTGCGCAAATCTTTCTAGAAGGGTGGTGTGTGGTGTCCGACTGGGGTTTGTGCGAGGTGGGATGGGAAGGTGGTAGGTTTAGGTATTGAGTTGGGATGGTGGGGATATTGGCAGGGAGGAGGTTTGGTTTGACATATGACACCTCAGTGCACACATTCCGATATAAGAAGAACCAGTGTCATACGTCAAAGTATTGGAAGACCATTGGAAGCATAAATCCTCGTTCAATGTCGGCATATGCAGCAACATCAAAGTATTGGAAGGCATTGAAGACGAAGATCATACCTTTGTAGTCTTCGATCTGCACAACTCTATTGCGACTCCCAGGGATCATCAATCATCATCAGCAAGCCCCATACTAGTAGCCTCGTAGCCTCACTTCCCAACCCCCCTCATTAACATCCCCAAGATCTCCAAATCCAGCCTCGCATCCACCGGCCCAGTTTTCGGCACTGTTCCATCTACAACCCACGCATACACCGCTTCCAGCTCCAGCGTAAACGGTTCCTCGTACGTCCTCCTGATCGTAGACTCCCTGTACGACCCATCCGGCAACGCGTCCTTGATGACCATGGTTGTTGGCAGCCCCTTGACGAACGGAGTGTCGATGCATACTTTGACCGTCTTCGTGTCGCCGAAGACCTCGATTGATGCGTCGAAGCGTGCGACTTGGTCGACGCCGGATTCGTAGGCGACGGAGAAGTTGGGGTATTGGAAGATTGCACTGTTGTGGTGAGCTTGCTGATCATAAAAAGTTGAGTGTAGATAATTGGGATGAGATGGAATGAGATGATTATCTCCAAAACGGCGACCCGGTCATATTACAGGGTGAGAATCCTACTACATCCGATGGCATGCCTAACATCTCTCTCATGGCGCTTAGGTCGTGCGATCTGAGGATTGAAAGGGGCTGGAACATCACGTCTGTCTCTTTGGTTACTTTGATACCTAGCTCGACTTGTAGTGCTTGGTGGATATTCTCCTCTGTCTTCCGCTTCAATTCGTCGCAATCTTCGTTACTGTAGTCGTTAAATGTCTGAGAAAACGTGCCCGTGGCCCTACAAAGATAGAAGTCGGCCCAATGATGTCTCGGACGCGCGCGTATGGTATGGACCCGATACTTTGCGCATCTTTGACTGCGTCTGAGAAGGCGGCGGCGTAGCGTCTCATGTAGCCTATGAAGACTTTTGCGCCGCCTGCTTGCTTGTCGGCGGCGATGATGAGGTCTATATCTTGGGGTGTCAATGCAGTTGGCTTTTCGATGAAGACATGTTTTCCGGCTTGCAAGGCGAGAACGGCTTGAGATGCGTGGGAGGGATGCATGGATCCGAGCAGGACGAGATCAACGCCTGGGGCGTTGCAGAGCGCTTGAATATCCTGAGTGAGCTTGGGTCGTGAGCTGCCAGCAACTTCGGATTGGGCACAGAACATGGCATCTCGGAGGCGTCGGAGAGGTAGGTGATTTGGAAGAGGTGGGACAGGTGGTCGAGCGTGGGGATGTGGACGACTTGGGTGACCAGACCACGTCTGTGGATCATCAGCATATGGTCGTCCTTCCGCTTGGTTTTACTAGTCCAACAATTCCAATGTTGATGATGCGACCAGTTGGTGCAGTCTCCGTCGGTTTCATACCAAACATCTTGAGGGTCGGGGTGATTCACCCAGAATTGCGACTTTAACGGTTGCGTGACATGGAAAAGGCCGTGTTTTCTGCTGTAGACCAAAAAGCAGAGACTATATCATTGTTACGACAAGCTAGCTTTGAAGCACATATGCTCCCAACATACTAGTTATATGAAGCTGTCGCGACTGTTGTTGGCATGGCTGCTGGATGTTCTAAAGGAAGAACGTCATCGCTGTGCAGCGAGACGCTATGGTAACGTAAGGTTCATCAGGCAAGGCGTGCCTCGAAAGTGCTCAGCCTGCATCGACTGACAATCACCACCACCACCAGGTCAATTCTCATACCATCTTTGAAAGTACCCACGAGCTATTTTCCTGTCTCTGATTCAGTCTGATCTCAGGTTTGATACGCTTTTTATTCCCGACCCTGCGTTGCATGCCCTCTTTACTATCTCCCACCTGCCCTACAAGGCTGAGCGATGCCTGGAAATGAAAGAGGGGTCAATATTTGCGAGGTCTGTCGCAAAATAGACTTTCTCAACCTCTCAGCACATCCGCGAGCGCACGTTATGGATGCTTCACATTATTCGTTCCGGCTAGTGTACACACACGATTGTGAGCTGTGTAACATATTGACACCGGGTGGCATGACCGGTGACAAGGCTAAATTGACATCCTACGACTTCCTCGAGAATTGCTCATGGACCGACGTCTTCATTGATGAGTTCGCGTTTCCGAGTGTGGCTCTAGGTGTGGACCATGATTATCGCAACCGAGACACTATCTTCTACATTCCTTCGCAACAACTCGAAGAACGCCCGGTGCTCTGGAAACCAAGGCCTCTGCCTGATACCCCAGACTATGTAGCCGCCCGAGCGTGGTTGCATGACTACCAGAAACATCATGGTTTAGGCTGTGATGACTCTTTTCGATCTTTCATAGATGGTATGCACCTTATTGATGTACAAGAATCGAAGGTTGTTGATGCGGCAGGCTTGGAAAATCCTCATTGGGTCGCGCTAAGCTGTGTGTACTGACTTTATTCTCTGTATTTATGTTAGGGCATGGTACTAACTAGTTCGTACCAGATGTGTGGGGAGTTGTACCTCGTCAGTATGAAGTGGCCAACACTGGTCGTCTTCCTACCAACCTGCCAAAAACCATCGAGGATGCCATAACAGTCACGCGAAATCTTAATTACTGCTATCTTTGGGTGGATGAGCTCTGTATTAACCAGAACGACCCAGAACATCGTTCTTCCCAGATCGAAAGGATGGACCAGATATACAAGGAAGCAGATCTCACAATTGTGGGTGCATGCGGCAACGGTAAACACTATGGGCTCTCTGGTGTGAGCTCAACCCGTCGCATTAAGCATCCTGCTCTGAAGCTTGACCATGGTACAATTTTTAGCATGGGGCCAGATCCACTGAATCTGGTGAAGAAATCAACTTGGTTCAGCAGAGCATGGTGCGTCATCTTCTCCATAACCTTCACACACACATTGAGAAAGCGCTAAGAAGTATCAATAAGGACACTACAAGAGGGCTACCTGTCCAAGCGACTATTGATCTTTTCTGACCACCAGGCAAGCACCTCAAAGAAGTCAGACTCCTGAACGACCTAACTGACCTTGTTTCCACGACTATAGATGACGTTCATATGTCGAGAAAGAGCCTGGATCGAAGGACTTGTAGGACCACCATATTCCGATACAAGGGGAGCCAATACTGGAATATGGGACAAGTTATGGACCGCGAATAACTTAAGCCGCGACATTTTCGATCCAGACCCTGCTCTTTCAACCTTTCGCGAAATGCTCGACATTTACACCCGTCGCGATCTTACATTGTCCACCGACGCGCTGAATGCAGTGGCTGGTGTGCTTCAGCACCTGAGCTGTCAGACCGAGCCCGTCTTCAACTTTACAGGTCTTCCGTATTATCGCGAGCAGAAATATTCAGACAAACTTTTCACTATCGAGAAGACGGTTGGGTTTGCGCTCAGCTGGTCAAGCGCCGTTCTCTACCAGGAGGACTACAAGCGAAGAGATACATTTCCCTCCTGTACATGGGCAGGCTGGACAGGTCGTGTGTCGTGGTCAGGTGCTCTACGGCACACTTGGTTCCTGCGCGACATCGCACTGGAGACCAATTCTGGCGCAGTGATCAATTTACTGGAGACACGCAATACTACAGCAGCTCCGTGGTTGAAAGCTGACTTGGAAAGCGTCAAAACCATCAGCTTCACGTCACACAGTATTCCTGCGGCTTGCTTCCAGGAAGAAAACAATGAGGTAAAACTCGAAGGCAATTCGATACTCTATGAGAATTGGTTTCCGCTCATAGAACAGAAGAAAATGGTGCGGAAGGTCCGGGAAGTTCATTGGTTTTGCCTGGTGCTGGGAGCGAAATACTTCATTAGGAACTGAGAAACATCGAGGAAACCGTATGATGATGTGCGATATAAGGTCCTTGTGTGTCGACGAGTGGGTGGGATCAGTGCGGAACGCATGTATTGCGTGACGATGAGCATAGAGGGGGGGCACGAGCTCGACTCGTTTGAGGCATCTTTGGAGAGTCGTCGCGTGAGATTGGTTTGAGTTACACTTCTCTGGTGTTCAATATTTTGAGCTTTGAAGTGAAACTTCATGTAACTTGTTCATCAATCAGCTGGCTTGCTTCACCGGCAGTTTTGTCCTATGCTGGGCTTGTAGAAAGGCTTTCTGTAGTTTTACTAGGAGTATCTCTGGGTAGATGAGCTCTGCATTGATCAATCAGATCCTGCCCATCGTATGTCTCAGATCAGGAAGATGGACCAGATATATCAAGGGGCAGACCTTACCATCGTTGCTGCGTATGGGTATAACAAGAATTGCGGTCTCCCGGGCGTTGACATGACCCCTCACAAAAAACATCCCGTTGTTCACATGCAGACTGCTACGATATCCAGTATTGGGCCTGATCCACGATATTCATTGAGAACTTCAACTTGGTGGACCAGAGCATGGTAGGATGCCCTCAGTAGTCAGTATCGACTTTCTGATATACTTGTCATTGACACCTGGCGACTCAGGACGTTTCAGGAGGGTTACCTGTCAAGACGACTTCTGGTATTCACAGAACATCAGGTGAGTGATCCAAAGCTTTAGAGTTGTCCCAATATCATCATTAGTTGACCAAAGTATTCTTTAGATGAGCTTTTATTGCCGGGAGACAGCTTGGATGGAGGCTTTGCTCGTGCCGCCAGATGTGAATTCTGCCGCACTAAATGTCGATCTTTCGCACCTTTGGATCAGCTTATGGGATCTCCGACTTGATAACCCAGACACGGCTTCGAGATCTTTTCTACCACTAATCCATTTCGAAATCCTCGTCGGCAAATACACAGCTCGCAATATGTCGCATTTAAACGACATTCTCAATGCAGCAGCCGGAGTCCTGCATCACCTGGGTCAAGGGGATGACCAAGTACTCAATATTGCCGGCCTCCCATATTATCGCGGACCAAAAGGCGTAGAGACGCTTACCCCCTTGGAGACTGTCATTGGCCATGCACTAGGCTGGATGTCAAGAGGCGAACCATGTGTTCGAAGAGCTTTGTTTCCTTCCTGGACATGGGCAGGCTGGAGTGGACTTGCAGCTGTGGGTTGGATGTGGCTGACCCCGAAAGAAGAAACGTACTACTTTCGCAATGTACAGCTCGAGGATGAGTGTAGCGAGGCGCTTATCCTGCCAGAGCACATTGAGGCTGCCACTGGATCTACACTGCAGCACCGACTAGACACAGTGAAAGCCATTATATTCGAGGCGCCATGTCTCCCCGTAACGGCTTTCACGGTTGAGGATAGTCATGTGCATATCTCTGGTCATTCTTTTCGGCTGGGTGAGTATGTCACTGTTGATGAGGCTGGATCCATGAAGGCGCAAAAAGGCCTGTGGTCGTGTTTCCTGATCAGAAATAGTGATCGTGATGACAGCACCGTTTTGCTGTGCCGTTGGTTGGATGAGGAGATTGCTGAACGTTTTGCCTCGTTCAGAACCGAAGGCAGCGTTGATATCGGCTGCTTTGAAACGCGTGGAGAAATCCGTCGCGTTAGGTTGATTTGAAGCTGAAGAGGAGTTCGCGCGTGTTTTTGGCAGCTTCAGTTGTTAGATTCGCAAATGATATCCGAAGGAGAGACCCGATGGCGTACTTCGGATCGACGATCATATTCATCACACGACAATAGTGGCTGCCTACAGTAATTATATGCATCGAAGACGCGCTTGTTGTAAGTGTACCAACGTAGCAAATACTTACCTCTAAGAAATATGATTGTTGAATCTTATTTTAATGAAGTACAATGAAGTGCTACAGTTAGAGAGAGCTTGGATTATCAATATTGGTAGCGACATGCAATACACACCTTCCCTTCATTCATAGCACGACACTCGAAGCGTCTATCGTCGCAATTGAAAAGGCTTAAGCTCAGGCGGAAGGACCGTCGAAGCAAAGACCGAGACAGCCTTTTCGAAATCCGATGCAATGATGAAAGTTAAGATGAGCAGGGCATGTTGGTCCAACAGCTCTCTGCTCTTAGCCTTGGTCTGATCACCTGGGACGTCAACGTCACGTGATCAGGCTAAAGCCACAACCGTTCGCTCTGATGTCTCATCTGTGACGGTTCAGGGTGCTCTTACCCTGCACGATGGATGCACCTATCTGGGACTAGCGCTGTTTACGTTCGAGGACGTACATGCTCTGCAACTTCTAGATAGCACACCTAGATAGTGGACACACAATCTTCTCACCTACTACATGATCTTACATCATCCAATCAGCCCTCGGCTGTAATATAATTTCTTGACTATTGATAGATAGCACATTACCCCGCACATCTTTGTACTTTCGAGTTGCCCACACACACACCTTATTCCCCCAAACTTTGCTTCTTGGTGAACAACCATAAACTAATGGACGACCTATATTCTCCGATCCTCCCGGGCCAGATACGAGTTCTGTACTTACCAAGAGATCCTTCTGCAAGGACTGAAGATGTCATCGAGTGCCGCCTTCATGTAGCAGAAATGCTGCATCCAATCTTCGATGGTGTCGGACTGATATCACAGTCAGGAAAACGAGACCGAACGGTACAATTCAGATGCTTTGTCCTATGTCTGGGGAGCGCCTGAAATGACATCATTCGTAATGTGCAACGGACTGAAGTTGCCCATCATGCCAACGCTCCATGATGCCCTTGCGGCCATTCGAACCCGAGATTTTGGTTGCGAATACCTTTGGGTAGATCAAATCTGCATCAATCAGAGAAACACACAGGAGAAAGCGGTTCAGGTTTCACACATGCTGCAGATATATCAGTTGGCCACGCATACTATTATTGCCTGGCTTGGTAATCCTCGAGAACACCTGGAAGCTGTGAAGATGGCGACGAGTTGGGACGCACGGAAAACGAACAATCATGAAAGTGAATAAAATATGGATATCATCCCCACTGGAGCTGACTGGATTTACTCTTCGCAATATTTCCATCGTCTTTGGATCCAGCAAGAGGTTTTTGGAAGCCGCTCTCTCAGATTTCTCTGCGGTCCTTGCGTGTTTAAGACATGTTCACTACTGTCTCCAGGATCGACTTACGAGATGACGAAGGAAAGCGCTGAGATTGAGGTCCCGGGAAGTGGTGGTGGCATCTTCCAACGAAAGCCGAAGAAAGAGGTCCAAAAAGTGATCAAGCGTGGCTACGGACGATTTTCGGAGTTAATGAGGCGTAATCGAGAACATCTTTCGTGTTACGAGTATTTCTCTACAAAGCAAAGTACCGACATCGTTGAGTGCCTGCTACGTATGCATGACGTCGAGGCCACCAATTCTCTCGACTATATTTACGGGTTACTAGGCATTTCGCAATTCCCAGCAAAGGAGATGTTAGTTGCAGACTGGGCGAATGCCGACGACCGCGACAGCTTTCTTCCAATCGACTACTCCATGGACATCAAACTACTCTGGTGTATCTTGACTCGGGTGCTGCTGTTCAAGTGCGGGCTTAGCCTGCTCATGCGCTTCAAGGTGACTCGTACACGTGGGCTTGAAGAAGACGAGGCTGGGCTTCCTTCTTGGTTCATAGACTGGCGATCGATTGCAAAGTTCTTCGAATTTGACCTACAGACTGTTAGCGGAGGTCACTATGGGACCATCAGGCTGGCAAACCCCTGGAATGAAATAAGGCAGGTGTGTTCTGAGGAGGATCAATTGAAGTATAGCCAGGGGGCTACCAGGCTACAACCAAAGGCAGAGCCTCCTACGTCTGATCTCGAGTTCTACAGAGACAACATCGGCAGCGAACAGCATGATCTCACCAAGCTCAATGTAAGGGGCAGGATGGTGAAGCATTCGAGCATACTGTAGAGATATAAAGAAGGGAAAAAAGCTCCTCGGAAGATGTCACATAGGCCCGGATGTTCACCACGAAGACATCGCTGTTTCTATCAGTGCATTGGACGACGATAGCACAGTCAACAGCGAGTCTGCGAAGCTTTGGCTTCTGAGGCCAATTGGGAGTGACGGATTCAAACTCATCGCCTGCCTGGCGGCCATTCCTGAGATTACGGGTTTCGAACATAATTCGAGCTTCAATAGGGAATGGTCTCGCATACATTTCCAGGGAATACCAGAGCTCTATCGACCGTGGCAGTTGAAAAGAGATGTATTGGACGCCAGCGACGAATGGACACATGTGATGGTAAGGTCAGAAGTCGAATGCTTCGGCATTGATCAGGAGGATGGAATCTATGAGCCGAAAACGCAGTTTGTCATAGTCTGACTATCTTTGTTTCCACTGACAAGCTGCCGGATCTAGTATGCCAGTGAAAAGACTCATTCGCTATTAGACGGTGTGAACAGACAAACAATGCCATAATTCATGCATCTCAGACAGCTTATGTATATTCTTCACCGGACCATTCTATCGGCTTCTCCTCTACAACATACTCTTCGGAAAATCCTTGTACGCCTGCCTAACACCCAAATCTCCCAAAATCTCCTCCGTGCCACCGAGAATCGCATCAAACTTGTAGGTGCGATGGAACTGCTCGACCACGCGTCCCATACCGGACTGCGTCAGTCCACGACCTCCAAAGATGTTGACTGCCTCGTCGGCAATCTCGTGCGCGGAGCGTGTGGCGAAGGACTTGAGCAGACCGATGGGGCCGCCGAGGAGTTTTGATTGCTGGGCGTAGGTCATGTGGGACATTTGGTAGGCGATGGATTCGAGCCAGGCCTGGTTGGCTTCGACGTGGGAGATCATTTTTGCGAGTCTGTTGAGCATATCAATAAGATGCACTTTGGGACCGGGGAAGATGTTTGGCTCACTTTTGTCGGATGGCAGGTTGCTCGATGAGCTTCTTGCCGAAGACCATGCGCTGGTTGCACCATTTCAGGCACTCTTCGACAACGGTGCGGGACTGGCGGATGACGGCGCAGGCCATCATGAAGCGCTCGTGGTTGAAGTTCGACACTGATATACATTAGTTATTGGCTTGCGTAGTAACCGTGGGACATACTGATGACAACGAAACCTTGGTGCTCCTTGCCGAGAAGACCCTCCACCGGCACCTTTGTCTTGTTGAATTCTACGAAAGCTGTTCCAGCTGTGGTGGAGTAGCTCGTCTTGATCAACTTGGTCTCGACAGTGTCATCCCGGGGTACGAGGATGACGGAGAAACCCTTGTTGGTCTTGCAACCCACAACGAAGTAGTCGCAGAACATGCCGTTGGTGATCCACTTCTTGGTACCGCTGATGATGTAGTGCTTGCCGTCTGGTGTCAGCTCAGCAGTCGTCCTCAGACCCGCAACGTCGGAACCTGCAAACGCCTCGGTGATGGCGAGACAGATCTTCTTCTTGCCAGTCAAGACCTCGTTAACAACCCGCGTCTTCAGCTCGCTTTCTGGCATCCATTGCAGCACAGCGGTCAATGAAATCATCATGCCAGCCATGTTGCCGTCTTGGAAACCACGAGCGTTCGCACGGACACCTTCTTGCGCCTGCACAAGATCGTGTAGATAATCAAACTCCTCGCCCTTGACCACACCCATCAAGTTCTTGCCGTGCAAGTGCTTTCCGGGACCAAGACGCATAGCCAGGATATCGTTCGCGGCCATCTTATCAATCAGCTCCTGGCTGATGTATTCTCCGCTCTTCTCCTTCTCTTGCGCCTCAGGTGTGATGTGTTCGTCGGTGAACTTGCGGATCTCCTTCTGGAGCGCCCGATGGCTCTCCTTGAAGTATGGGCTCTTGAACTGCGGTCGCAGCCATAGAGGCTCGGCGTATGGTACGGGACTCAAATCACCGGCCTTGGGCACGATGACCTCGGGCTTCTCGCCCTCGATGACACCAACACAGAGCTCCTCATCGTACTTCGTGAGAACTTCCTGTCGGTGGAGGTTGTAGAATGCAGTGGTGGCGTCGGTGCCTGCTACCTGCTCGAGAACAACGGAGCCACCGGGATGGGCATCGACAAACTCTGTGAGATCATAGACTTTGTGGTCGATAATGCACCAGAGGTCGTCTGGTTTATTGTGCTTGGCGACGGATTCGCGAGTAAGCGGTCCTTGTGACATGACGGGCACCGAATGTGGTGGGAGATGGGAAGGGGAGGTGTTTGAAGGGAGATGGGATGGAAAAGGAGGACAACTTTCTGCTACAGTCTGCGATCAGAAGACATTTGGCCTCGGCCTGAGCGACCGGCTAGTCCACTCCGCGCGCGCATTCGCGTTGTGGAGTCGCGCAAGGCCAAAAGCTGGGGTTGAGCCTCGGTTCATCAGCAGAGTCCCAGAGCCGCCCATTGGCTGCCATGTGCCCCCTGACTCCGCGGACAGAAATGACAAAACACCTACAACTCCATCAACTGCTTGTATCGAGATTGACAAATCCGTGAACATGTGAGTGCCGAGAGCAACGGTCCAGGTTCCCATTCGGAACTCGTCGAGTTGGTCCGGCATCCTTTGAGGGCACCGAGTATCAATATCGGTGATCATCGTACGTGTACTGTGTACACGCCGCATCATCCTTTTTACCATCTCCCTTCAATATTCTCCCGCGGTACTAGAACAGTCAGACGTTCTCGGGAGAATGAGTCTCGTCTAGCAAAAGGGTCTGGTCGATGCTTGTGATGGCCTAGGCCTTGAGCTTTCGAAAGCTCTGCGTAGGCAGTCGCGACAAGCCTGAGTGGCAACATGATTGGGATGAAACGACGGTGCTCCTGTAAGCTGTAAGCCTCATCAAGTGTGTGGGAAAGAAGCTGCTATCCCTTTCTCGCAACACGGAGTCATGCCTACTCCCTTGGTACACCAAGTCCTGTTGCGTCGGTTACACAGTGCTGTGTCGGCCCAAAAACAGCCAGTAAGACAGTCGATACCTGGGCACGTTAAGACATTTGACTTCATTGATAAAGTATCCCGTCACCAGCTCTCAAATGGGAAGGAAGGACGCGCTCAGGCAACCCTTCTGTAGCACCATAACTGAGCTCCGGGCACAATATAGAGGATATTCAGCGACAGCGATTTTGTCTCTTCACAGCTCAACTACATTGCCTTTCGATCGATCATGGCCAGCTCGTTAAGCACAATCACATTAACAGAGTCAGCGCAGATTGCGTCGTACAATCGCGGTCCTATCACTTCGTTACTTGCACTGCCAGATTCGTGCATGCAAACACTTACTTCTGCCGAGCAAAACCTTTACTTTGGACATTACCATGAACCATACGATCAGTCATGTGTTGTTCTGGGGACGCTAGACAACTCACAAATTGCGCCAGCCACTATGTGGGGGCAATATCATTGTAGGTCGAGAGAACACTCCGTTGATGAGCTTCGGTCTTCGAAATTTCAAGCTGACCATGACCTCTACGCGGAAACTGTAGATAGCCCAGCGATCTATCCCCAGGGTTGGACCATCGTAGCTACATTCCTCTCGTCATTCCTATTTACTCCACACGGCGCTGTGCGGACTGCGTACAATCTTCCTCTCGGTCCTGACACAAGCGCAGCGCTATGCTATCCTTGGTACGTGAGCCGCTGGTATTCTGCTCGGTGAAGCGCTATATTGACTACTGGGAAATTAGTGGATATACATCACTCAGCGACGACCATGTGTGCGCATCAATGATTCAACAGAATCAAGCTATACGGTTCATCAAGCCCATGATCGCTGGGCAAATATACAATGCGGGCACTCCAATCGTGACCAAAGCCGCTGAGCCAACGATCGTCAAGGGAGATGGCATACCGATATGGTGGCAGAGTACGGATGCTCAAAAGCTGAGCAGTGCAGTGGCTGCGACACCAACACGAGTGGAAAACTTCACGTATGATAATTTGACAAAAGATGTAGCAAGTGGACTCTCGGGAGAAGCAAAGATTGGCATAGGAGTGGGCGTGTCTCTGTCTGTGATCGCTGGCTTGCTGGTAGGCATCTACGTTGGGAGAAGACGAAGAAACCGGACAGATGGGGATTCGACTCAACAGACGGCAGAAAACGATGCAAGCAAACCTGATCCTGTGATCTTGGGTCAAGAGTTAGACAATCATAGTAGGTTTGAGATGGCCCAGGCAGCACCTGAACTTGGAGAAAGTCGAGAACATGCATATGAGTTAGGAGGAGGTCGGCTTTGACTGATGAATTGGAAGACGTGTCCGTCTTTAACGATACTCGAAACCGGCGTGAGATCCTGAGAACTTGGATTGGTTTTGGCGCATCTAGTCAACCTAGACAAAGCTCGGCTGTCCCGTCCAGCAGCTCACTCTTGCGACCCGTCAATGTCCAAATCACAGACCTCTAGATTTCGTGGCGCAGGACAATGTTCTAAGTCTGTCTGATGGATGCACAGCCTACACAGCAAGATGTGCTCTTGATAGTCCCCCATTTGTCACGCGATCATGGCCAATCGTTTCCAACGAAGTGCGACGTGGACCAGTCGCAGCTGCTTGCCTGTAAGAAGCTGGGATTGAGCGTCTCGGTTCATCAGCAAAGTCTCCGAGTCTCTCATTGGCTGTCATGTGCCTGCCAACTATGTTCACGAACACTCCAGAGGAAAACCTGACACGCCCAGACCGTGCAGCTTTGCAGTCCTCGCGGAATTCAATTATGATCTTTGCTAAGCATAGATATTGGTATGATTACATGTCAACACCTTGCCGATGGTCCTGGCATCTCTGAAACATCGAAGATTGCGGCTATTATATCAAGAAAACCCATTAGGAGTGGGCAGTATGCAAAGCAGGAAAAGATTTGCTCAGCATCCTCACATTGCGCTGTCATGGCTGAAGTTGTGGCTACCACAGCGACGTTGGTTGGTCCCGCGTAGCACAGCAGCCTTGTGGCAAGTCAGCTACTCCTACCGTCGCACGCGTCTCACTCAGCCTTCCTCTTCAAATCTCCATCCATACATTTCACGCCACTTATCAAGATGAGCCGCTCTTGGCTCGACCGTATGCACCGCTTTTCAAGCCGCTACCATCACGGCCGAAAACACATGGAGCCTTCGGTCACTGCTTCGAGGGACCCAGCCCTCGCATACCAATTCGGCAACACCAGTGTTGTTTTAGGCGAAGAGGCTGAGATTCTCAAGAAATACGACATTCCTCGGCCACCACGAGCGGATGGACTTTCAGAAACCACGCGCAGCACAAGTGAAAATGGAGGTGCCGTTCAAGCTGCCGTGAGGTTTCTCGAAACGACAGCCGCTAAACCCCTACCTCCCGATGCGCAAGTCACGAATGAAAAGAAAGAGAAGCTCACTGGCATCGAGAGCGATGATGACTTTGACAAACGCCTCTCTGTGATTGCGGGTGGTCGCACGATGAGCATGGCGGACTTCATGCAACACATGTCTCAAATGAGACCAAGAGAGCGCGATGAATTCATCCAAAATAATGTTGTCAATGTTCCCGAGAGGACAAATTCCTGCCCAATAACACTGGAGAGATCCCAGAGTTCCAGCTTATGCTCGAAGGACTTGGCACCATACCGAATACGACAGCCTTGCCGTGCTTCAATCGTCGAAGGGGGCCACGAAGACCTCGCAGATGGCAGTGACCTCCCCTTCGAATATAGAGACAGACTCGGTTATGGGGCAAGCGCTGTCATCGATGTAGTTGAAGACAAAAACAACGGCCGGATATTCGCACACAAAGAATTTCAAACCTACTCTGGCAACGACAAGCTCTTTAAGAAAACCTTTAAGAAGGAGGTTGATGTCATAAAACGATTAGCATCACATCCTCACATCATCCATGTGTATTGGTCATACACCGTTGGAAGGCAATTCGGTATGCTTCTCACGCCAGTCGCTAGTCATAAAGACCTCGGAGCCTATCTGCTTGCTATACAGGATACCGGAGAACCTCCCACATCGGAGCAATACAAGACGCTGTACCGCGCATTTGGTTGTCTTTCAGGCGGTCTTTCCTACATTCACAATCGTACCATACGCCACAAAGATATTAAACCCAAGAACATACTTGTGCATCACGGCCAAATGATTTACACCGACTTTGGGAGTGCACTCGATACGGGCGGCCAGTCTATGACGACTACGGGAATGGCAGAGGCATTCACACGACGATATTGCGCGCCAGAAGTAGCGAACAACGAGTCGCGGAATCGCAAATCGGACGTCTTTTCTCTGGGCTGTGTCTTTCTAGAAATCTTCGCCACCATGAACCCCTATTTCGATCACGTCGTGTCAGACCCATTACCGTACCACACCAGGCTCGAGGACGTCACGTCTGTGATCTCTTCCTTCATGGATTCAAGTTTAGGAGTTGGTGATCTACAAATACTCTGCACTTGTCTACACATGCTTTGCAGCGAAAGCAAGCTCCGCCCAGCTTCTCATGACATTACGGCCGACTTTGTGTTCGTGCAACGTTATGCAGCGGAGCAGTTCTTCTGTCCAGCTTGTGCATCGCCAGATCTACCATGCGCGAGCTCGACGGCGAAATGGTTAGACAATTCGGCAATTCGAGTCGACACTAGCTGCGATAATAACAGCGTCTCGTCTCGAATTAGCGAAGAGCTTCCCAAATCACCCTCTAGTAAGAATCCAGCGATGATTAATCTTGCTGAACCAAAGTCGTGAGAAGGCGTTTTGGTCTTCTGTGTACTCCTCACGTAAAGCAAGATCTTCTCGAGGCCGGACTTGGATACAGCATCGAGGAGTTGGAGGGATTTCATGGGAAAGCCATAGGGCCAATGCGCGACATTGATAAAAAAAAGAAAATGGTGGAAGGTGGCGAGACCTTGCGACGAGTATTACCTTCGTGTACATGATTTCCTTTGTACATATACCTATGTTGAGTATTACTATTCGCTAAAAGGCGAAAGACTTGTGTGCACAATCCAAATCATAAAGACAAATTGATTCGGAGCCATGTGAAGACCTTCTTGCAGCACCCGCCTACATGACGCCTCTTTTGACCTTGCTGTTCGCTCGCTGGAATCTGAATTCTTTCGGAAAGATTACCAGCACAAGAGTAACTTTGGATGAGCAAAGGAATAGAAGTAAAGAGTGTTCATATTCGAAATTGTCATAATTCGTTGTGGAAAACTGACGATAACGCATCGGCCGCTAGCACAATCAATCTCATATGGTATACTGCGAAAATCCACCAACGCCTATACAAGAAAGAACAATTTCGAAAGAAGCAAAAACACAACTTCATACCAGAGTCCTACCATCCACCCCTCCCCCTCCTAACCTTCTCCTTCCCACCGACTCTTCCACCAGTAATCCTCCTCACCCAGCGTCGAATCGCCCATCCTCTAGCCAATGCCTGGAAGGCCAAGACATCGCTCTCAAGTTGTGTCTGCCTCTGGTCGAGAATGCCCTTCCATCGCCTCTGGATGACTGTCACAGCATTAACGAGCGTCTCCCTCGTCTGCGCCACGGCCGCGCACTCGTGTGCCAGCTTGAGCAGCGAAACTCGCTGAGAAGTCTGTTGGCGGAGACGATGGCGGCGGAAAGCACGTTGAATTGTTGATGCGGCGCGGTGCGTGAGGTTCAGTGGTAAGAGACGCGATGCCAAGAAGGACAGTGTAAGAAGCGTGAAGTCTCGCGAGGGAATGGAACGCGCGGAACTGTGCTGTGGCGTAAAGAGCGAGATGAATGACGACGAGCAGCCCACTGCCTTCAATTTTGCTGCGAGGCTGAACTTGCTGCTTGGATCGATCGCAGCTGTAAGCGAGGTAGGGAGATAGGTATCGACAATGACTTCCAAGACTTTGGGATCCGCAAAGGATGTTGTAAGGTTTACAATGCGAATGCTGTGAAGGCGAGCGACCGAACGCGACCAGGTGAACAGTAGGCGTTTGTGGTACTCTAGATTGGTGACATTGGCAGTCGTGTCGTCCGCATCGGAGTCGAGATCGCGTTCTGAGAAGTTGTCGCGCGTAGAGTACCATTGCTCGCGGAAACGCTCTGTCTCCTTGACAATTTGGGGCCATTCCACAAGGTTGCCGAACCCGCATTTGCCAACGAGCGACCAAAGGAGACTTAGTGTGTTCTCTCGGTGGCCATCAACAATGTCATCAGCTCTGATTGCGTCGAAGGCATGGCGTGGGATACCTGGCGCTCCATCGAGAGCAGAGAGTGCGATCTGTACGTTGTACACCTTTTGTGGTCGGCCAATAGCTGGGTACTTGAGGTGCTGAGACAGCACCCAGCTATCCTTATCTTTCAAATCGCTCGATAGGAGCTCCCCCGAGGGCAGAGAGATGGTAACAGTCTTGTCCTCTTGATTGTCGAGTGTCGGCGAAGGGTATACGAGCAGTTCCACTAGCCGGGTTAAAGAAATTCCGTCTCGAAGGTCAACCGCAATGTTGTCAATGTGGTAAGTGTACTCCTGAAGAGGATACTGTGCGTGCTCGACCTTGTAATTGAGATGGCCCAAGGGGCGGGTGATATCACCGAGTGAAGGTAGCAACAAGTTGGACAACTGATGCAGTACCTCAACCGAAGTCTTGTGTGGTGACGTGGTCTGGAACAGGCAGCCAGGTAAAGCTTCTGTCGATTTTGACTTGTCCAGCAACAGTGCAAGCATCAAGCTGCGGAGAGTTGTGCGCCTCCATGACCAGCCTTGGGAACCAAAGTCGTCCTCCCCTCGCGTGATACTGGCAATGCTTCCCGTAGTCGGCTTTACGCGAACAGCATCCTCGTTCTTGATCAAGAAGGCATCCAGAAACTTCTCAATGGCTCGTCGTTCGGCACGGAACATTCTTGATCCATCATCGGAACAAGTTGAGCCAGTCGACAAGCGGCAAGGTGTTGTGATCTGGCGACCAACAACTGTCTCGGCCGCAGCACGAAGCGCATGTAGGTCGTATGTCTTTGTCCACAGGTTCAAGAACTTCTTACGCTGGCCGACATCGTCCTTGAGCCTCAATGTCTGTGCAAGGAGGTCTTTAGGTATGCTGAGCGCACCATACTGCAGAGATGCTTGCAGTCGCTTGTGTAGGGGAGGCATCGAAGGCTCATGGTACAGCGCCAGCATCTTCTTCCTCAGATCTTCCGGACTCTGTTCAGCATTGGGATCGGTGTTTGCGGTGTCGAAGACGGAGTTGAGGAGTTGCGTGATAGCCACTTCTTGGTAGGTAAGCCAGTTGTCTTCGTACATTGTCGATCGAGTGATGTCTTCTGTCAGTACGGGATATTTCTCTTTCTTTTCTTGCTTGCTTCCGACAATGTGCATCATGCTGACGGTCGGAGCGGCTTTTTCCATCTTCTGGCGACGCAAGGCTGTAGGTGGAGAACGACCCATATGAAACGGGGAAGAAGAAGCAACTGGTGTGCGACTGGATCTGGCGGCTCTTGCTTTAGCAACCTTGATGGTCTCCTTCAATGCCGCCCTGCTCGATGCTGTAGCGTCAGCTCTGGCCTTGAGGGCCTTTGCTGGAGAGCTTTCATAGCTAGCTTGTGGCCGTGACCGCTTTTGAGACCCGGTAGTCTTCGTCTTCGGCTGCGATGTGGAAGTGTTCGGTCTAGCAGTGTTGAAGTGAACCTTGGCAGGCGGTTTCGCGACGGGTTTCTCGGCCTCTGTCTTGGAGAAGTTGACTTCGATGACCGTGGACCCTTTCCTTTCGCTGATCTCGACTCCAGGTGGCAGATTCTCCTTACCACCTCCCGAGCCTATCACGTCGCTACAAAATGAGACACTCTGCAGCGATCGCGTGGTAGAAGACAGTGGCCCACGCTTGGGTGGCGCAGCCAATGATTTCCGAGGTGCCTTCTTCTCTTTCTTCAGAGCTGGCACCAAATGTCCCTCTTCCTCCGATAGCGTGACGAGCTCAAGACCGATGTCTGGAGAGTTCTGCCTGGTACTTCGCGGCGCATGTGTTGGCTGTCCTGGATGGATGGTCATGACTGTGGTGTCATCAGATGGCACGTAGATCGTCCTTCGGCGTGGATCTTTCTTAGGACCCTGTTTCCTCAGTTCCTTCTTTTCGAGTAAATCTTCGCGTAATTGCACAGTCGCATTGACGTCGCCGTCCTGGCGTTCAGCAAGCATATGCGAAACGCGTCTGCGATGTGGCTTCAATAGCTGAGCTTCTGGAGCTGGTGGTGCAGCTTTGGGTATGCGCTGCGCTGGGTGCGCAAGCATTGTTGTTCTCTTGATCCGCGAGCCTTCGGGCATGATGGACGCGCGACTCCGCCTTTTGACGGCTAGAGCCTGCTGCTCCTCTTCTTGTGCGACATCCTCGAAAATGTCCAGCGATTGGTTGAAAGCTGGTTTCTGTGCAGCGCGCATTGGTCGTCGCGGCTTCGCGTTGCGCAGGCTCGCCTTGAGCTCTGTAGTGTATTCGATGTTCGCGGTGGTGTTGTCGTCGGTAGCATAGCTGGGCGCGTAGCTGGATCTCGATGCTGGACGTGCATAGTCGTAGTAAGGACCTTGGAATGATAGATTTGGTGCCGGGCATGGCGTGCCCGCAGCATATCGATGCATTTTCGCGTTGTAAGTGTGGTTGACGTGCAGCGCCGGCGCATAGGTGGGTGGAGTTCTCGCTCTCGTCCAAGGATGTCCAAGATTGACTCGTCGGCGCTTACCTAGCCAGAAGGGGAGGGCACAGACGCGCCTTCTTGTTGTGCAAATAAAAATCGCGCTAGCCGTTGTTGGGACAACCACATTCGAAACACCGCCAGATCCTCACGGGAATGCGCACCAGTCCGTAGGTGTCGAATTCACCATTAGTATCGTGGCAACATTCTACGATTCTCGAAGCGATGAGGATATGTCTCTGCTGCGTCGCTAAGCCCTTCAAGCACCTCGACAGATAGCTGCCAGCAGCGTTTGTGTGATACGATACTAATCTATTGCGAAATCTACGTAGAGCAAGAAGCTAGTCGTATATGCGTGGAAATTTAAATGCAAGCCTTTGTAGAGCCAAAAATGCTACCAGGGGGTATCTCAGGAAAATCGTCTTGGATAATTCGTAATAGTTATCGCACGGATGCTTGGTGGTCGGAATGTGATGTCATGCAATCGTATATTGCCCAGAGGCATTCATGTAAGAAGCACCGTCCGCCGGAGAAGGATGAGAATCGGTCGGAGTGTTTATACTGGGGATCGAGGCTTGTGTGTTAGGTGTATATCCAAGAGCCGCCTTTCTCTAAGTCGCCAGGGAGCGCTTGTGCAGAAGAACAGGAACTGGTCTTCGAGGGCTGATCATCCCAATATGTATCAGTGGATCCTAGGAGCATTTTGAAGACATTTCCGTCGACATGCGTATGATCGATGATATCCCTGTTATCTGTCAGTATTCGCTGTCTATTCTGCGACTTGTTCATACATAATATTCTTCTCCTCCAAGCCATCGTCCAGCCTCTTCAGTCGGTGGCTACCATACGGATTATTGCCAAATTGGATGAACTGGATACCGATTCTATATCGTGTGTTCATTCTAGCAACAGTCTGTTTGATCGCTTCCGGGATTCCACATAGCGAGTCGTTCTCACCGTTCCAGATACCGTCCGTTAAGATGTATATGTTGACTCCACGATCCTTGCCATGTCCTATGATTGAAGCCAATGAGCGCTTTCGAGTGAATTTGTCCAATATCTTGGAAAGGGTTGTCTCCATTCCTCCCTGTCCACATGGCTTGACAGAATCGAAAAGGCGGAGCAATTTTTCGCGGTCCTTTTGACGGTCGCTCTTAGCCCAGTTAGTGAAGAACAATTCCATGCCATCAGGATCCGCATGTTTGACGACGTAACCAAGAACTTCGAATGTCTGTCGAACTTGAGTCCAATGGTCTTCCATAGATTTCGAATTGTCAATGAGGAAAATCTATTGTTCGTTAGGAAGACACGACAACCTTGGAATTATCTCTTACTTGATCCCTATTCCTGAGGCTGCTGAGCGAGAGTAGGTCCTCGAATGTGGCAGTGGTGGACACTTTATTCTTCTTCTTTCGTATCTGGATCGACACCTCTTCAATTGTTGCGAAGCGCTCAGTCTTTTGAGGGTGCGCCTGTGCAGCTTGAGGAAAGCCGTTGTTCATCTTTTCAGGACGGTCTGCCAGACGATTTGCAGGGCCAGTCAAAATGATATCACCATTAGGCGATGAAAACAGCCCATTTCCCATGAACGTGCTACTGTTTCGGTGTCGATCTATTACGGATGTCTGCCGTTGGATTTGATCACCCGTGGTCCGCAGCGGCACGGGCTTATCTGGCAGCCATTCATGATTTGGTTCTGTGCCAGCTTTGATCAAGCCATGCGGCGTGTCGTATGACCTGTACGTGGGAGATGGACTTGACATCACAGTGTCGATAGAAGGATTCTTCCTGTGTATATAACTCACGCGTGGGTCTGCCACAAGAGAATCCTGGGTGGTGCTATTTGGAGCTCTCGTGCTATGAGCTATGGGCGTTTGTGGCGGATTAGGGACGTCTATACCTAGGCCATGACCATTGGTAGCATGACGAATCTCCAGTGACGGTTGTGGTTGCGATATGATCTCTTTGCGAGTACGGAAAGCGACCGGAATTTGGCTCACGCCTGGAGCTGAGAGCTCCCTGGCTCGTTGCAAGGCAGATAGACAAGATTTCCGGACTTTCTTCGCACTTGGCCGATCCTCGATGACTTCGTCCAGCATAGCGGTGATGATTGGGACCATGTCGTTGATGATCTGATCAGACTTGCCGCATGCCTTGAGAACTTCAATATGCATCAGATTGACTTCTTCGAGCGCCCTCTCGCCATCATGAAAACATCCCATGTAGGCTGTGTCACGTATTCGGCTCACTTGTGCGGTAGCATCCACGAGTGATTGTTGATACTCTTTGAGTTTAATAGGTCCCAGAACTGACCATACCAAAGCAAAACTGAAGACGCATCCAAGAGACCATATGTCCTTGCTTGGATGCACCTCGTTTGGGCTACGCTCATCATAAGCGTCCCGCTCATCGCGGAAACACTCAGGCGGACCTGCTATGATTTAGCGAAAGCTTATAACTAGGATTTTTCGCTTACTGTAAGGTTGCGATCCTCGCCCGTCCTTTTTACGGTATTTACCTTTGTGCGCAGCTGTTCGATCGAAGGATACCAGGCCCATGTCAACGAGCTTGAATGTGAAATCGAATAGAGATCCCGCATTGGCTTTAGCTACCAAGATGTTGGCAAGCTTGATGTCTTGATGAACACTTCCTCGAATGCGTGAGCTATCATCAGTTGAGACAAGGTTTTCGCTTACCCTTCAATCAGACATTTTGAGTCATTAGGGTCACTGTGTTGGTGGATGCTCCCAAGTGGTTCAAGGATGCGGATGAGATTTGTCCAGAATACCAGTCTATCCTGGGAGCTTGTAGGGTGCGGGGATTGGAACAAGTCTGCTAAAGTGCCCCCATCAACGAGCTCAAGTAGTATGCTATGAGTCCTGTCTTGCGTCCAGGACCCATACATACGTACAACGTTCTTGGCAACGTCGAAATGCTGCAAGAGCCTATATGCGGCGATTTCGTTGCGATATAGGGCTTCGTATTTCGTGTCGTAGGACTTGAGAACAAACTTGTTGATAGACGCTGATGTCACTGTGTCCTGAAAACAACCATCAGTGAATGTTGTTCGCTAAACATGCAACAAGTTTTACATACCTCCACACCGAGGCAATTGTAATCAGGATGAATATCGATTTCCTCGACAATCGAATCAGGTCCTCGGTTCAAGCAACGTCGTTCGATGATTGGAAGGATCCTGTTAGGATTAAGTCGCTTGTCGCCCAATCGGCCGGCTCGAAATTCTTGTGCGCAGAATGCCCATTGTGCACTTTTGAAGTCTTCGAAGAAGACACAACACTCTGGCGACCATTCGCTTGGGTCGTGGAAAGGTAGACGGTCATCTGCAAATTCCAGATATTGTGTGAAGCAGGCAATGTACTTGGTCTGATTGATTGCGATAAGTGTACCGAGCACAGCTAGATAGTCTTGATGGACTGTGTCGCAGGACACGCCGATGATCCCGTAGTAATCCAGTAATGTTCTGATGTTGCCAACACTTAACTCTTTTCTCAAGACGTGTCGAGGTACGAAAAAGAGGTCTGTGGCTGTTGGGTGCAGTTTCGCTATTGGTGTCCGCAGAGACCTGATACGCTCCAGTATGCGATTCGCTTGGTTCATAAGTTGTGGCTGGCCCTCCATGTTGCGCGATCTAGGATTGGCATGGATTTCGCCGTGATTCTGCGCAACATGCGCGATGCTACTGAAAAGTCGTTTACTGGATCACGGTGGTGGAAAGCTGAAACTAAAGGTTTCGCAATGTATGGCTGAGGGGGCTGCCGCCCTACAGCTGGGCGGTTACACTCATATAGGGTGGCTAGCCCGGCACCTGGATCAGCGCAAATGCGGCTGCGTCCAGTCTTGGAGCCCCGCGACCGAGACAGCCCTGGCGGTTCATGAGCCACTGGGCTATCGAGGCTACTGCAAGCCACCATCATTTGCATCCTCAGCGGACCAACAACCCTTCGCATGGGGCCTCGAAAAGACCGCTGAGGCATTGGATGGGCACCACCATCTTCTAATCGCATTCACAAACAGATTGGCTTCATCGAATCACCACTCACAACATGCTGGAATGAAACATTCGATGAGCAACGAGCCGCAAGAACGACGATATTATCCGGCCCCAGGCAGCAATCGCTGAGAGATTGCGCCTCACTCCGAATGGTGCGGCGCAAGAGACTTGCGTCTGGCACCCCTGAGTAATGCAGGAGTATGTGTGTGTTGACGTATCAATGTCATGGTGTTTGGAGGACGTTGGCATTAAGAGCCGCTAACAAAACTAGTGGGTGAGACGGCGTGCCATGGCCGCTGAGTGATCGTGCTTCGCTTTGGTGGAAGGGTCCTTCCCGCATTGCCAAAGCTCACATTTCCCATCCACTAAGATCTGCGCGCGGAAAATCTTACGCCTCGAACGCCTGCGCCTCCTGTGTTGGCGGTGCAAAGCCACTACGCTACCTTGCTACAGACCATACGGTGTTTCTGCCTTACCGACACAGCCCCGCTTGTTCCGCTTCCCTGCGAGCCATCAGTACTTATCGAAACTCGGGCACAGACATTGCATCATTGAAGGTCTCGACATCATAGTCCTGCTTGAAAAACAATTCCTGGCGTCGGACCTACCACGAGCTTTAGGCATTCGACTGGGTAGTGTCTGACCTCCGTCACAACATAAAATCTTCTGGTCGCGTTGTAACCCAAGCTCATCATGGTAAAGTGACTCTTATGTACAGAAGACTATCATAAACCATGAGACAAAATCGCACATGTTCTGCTTACGATCAGCAGTGGGGCGGAGATCATAAGACCATGCCGTTTTCTCAGGCCATATCCTCGGGTAGTTGCGGTTGGCGTTTTAGCCCCTCCCTTTTGGCCAACCGATAGATGACGTACCAAGCAGCGAAGGTCAGTACGGTCAAAGGTAAAGCTATCGCGAGATAGAGTCCCAGACCTTTGATCTGGAAGTCTTTTTCTCCATGCTCAAATTTCAGAATATCGGTACTCATGAATGTCTGTCGCTTCTCAGTTGCCAATTGGATACCACGCAATACATTTCTTACCGCAATGAATGTAGCTGGCAGAAAGAACAATGTCACCGTGGTGATGACTCGCATAGAGACAGTCTCCTGTTTCGTCTTCTTCGCAATCTCGTGCATCTCGATGGTCATTGTTTCCATGTGGTCGGCAGATTGCTGCGCTCTCTTCGCAAATTCTGCACTCGTCTTCACACTCCGGTGCTGGAGTATACCGTTCAGCTTGTTCCCATCATGTCAGTATCAGAGAAACATAATTTGAACGTGGGGCGGAAATCTTACCAGATTTTTCCTGTTCGCGAGTCTATCGAGCAGATTTTGAATCCTTGCTTGCAGCATGTGCAGATCTTTCTCAATTGCAAGAACACAACGATCGAACCGAGAAAGTTGGCGTTGACAGTCCCGTCGCAGATCCATTGGAAAGTTCTCCTGGTCAACCAGACTTCTATAATGTTGTCGCAGATCAACTAGTATTTGGACGTTGGAACCAATTACTAGGTGTGTCTCTTGAGCCTTCTCTTCAATATACTGAATGCGCTGCAGATCAGCAAAAGAGAATTCTTCTTGCTGCTCTTCACTATCTTGGTCTGACTTCGCAGGAGGATATTCTTGTGGGCCATACTTCTGGTTTGGCAAAGGACATGAATGATTTAGGTCCTTAGGGAGTGTGTATGAGCTCTCGTCGGCTTTATGGCGTGTCCATGTCCGTAGCTTCGTTAGAGATATCTTCATTGATTCCCCAACCCCAGGGGCATCTGTCTCAAGGTTTTTTTCATCATCATCGCGACTTGTGACCCCACAAGGTCCGCTCGTTTTATTGCTTCGAGGTGCGGGGTTTAAGGTTTCGCTTTCCGAACTTGGAGCCTCTGCAGTTCCTGTACGACTGAAAGCACTGGGAGTGAATCGCGAAACCGTCGGCGTTGGCGAGCCAGGCGGACTGTTGCACATGGTTGGTGCTCGCGAGAATAATGGGAAACTGGATGTCAAGGATCTCGGGCTCATACACAAGCCAGAAGCTACCGTTGGCGAAGAAGGAGCCAGCTCTTTCTCTGCTTGCGTAGCAAAAACACCTCCTGTAAGCTTCTGAAACTCCTTCTCTAGGTCGTTAAAATACCACCGCCAGTTTTCGCCCGCCCACTCACATATGAGCAGATGTGCATCTAATGTGGCAGAAAATGCCCCGCTCCGTGATGAGGGGCGGATCTGTGAGGGTGAATTTGTTGCTTCAGATAATCTCTTCTTGATCAAGTCATTTGCTTTGATTATGATCCAAGTCGCTGTGCCCATTTTCAAGTCAAATTGATGACATATTGCGGCTTGACGAATTGACCATGGCAGCAAAGAATCATCATTACTTGGTTCCACTGAACGTAGATTGTAACATAGCTGCAATGCTGTACCAGAACGGCCAAGCTGTGCTAGCCCAGTGCTGTTGGTGTGATCTTCCAATTGTGAATTTTCTCGTAGGCCGCTGAAGTGAACATCTTGAGGTAGCACCTGCTTGCCGAATGGAAATACGAAGTCAAGAAACGACGGCATGACCTGATGATACGAGAACAAGAACTTGAACATCGCAGCAGATATTCGAAGCGCAGCGCGACTATTGGGCGCGCTAAGGAAACTGGCATGGTTAATACGGGCTGTCTCTATAAAATCCTGGGTTACATACATGTATCTAGTTTCGGGATCGCTTGATGCTCGTAACAAAGGCTCTCGGAGAAACTCCTTCATGCTGTCAAGGTCTGCTACGCATTTTAACTCGTAATCTAATAAGTCAGAGATCAATGAAAGTATGGTCTTAGGCTACTAGTTTGTCTACCTTTCTCCCCTCTCTTGAGGTCCCAAAAATCCACCGCAGCTTTACGCTCGTTAAAGAGCAGGCAACTTCTGCTTTCCAGCCTGGCATGGTGTGCTTTCAAAGTATGACTGAGAAGATCAGTCGCAATGAGGTTTCGTGGATAATCCACAGAGTCCTCACATGAGCGATAAAAATAATCCATTCTGCCAAAAGAAAAGAACCCAAATTCGCTCGTTCTCAATTCGAAATTTCACAGAGCCCAATCTTATATCGTTGCGAACCACAGTGTAGCTATTGATCGTCCTCCGGCAATCGGGGCGCGAAGAATGTTGCCTTAGGCGTTATAGGCTTCAAGCCACAAGCCTGACGTGATACCTGATTAGCCCCAGGCTCCGCCCACCCTGCGATGCATCTATACGTGCGTCCAACCCCGCTTTCCTTCGCTGCCAGTATTCTGCATCAACAGGCGTCCTCGGTACGCAGGTCTGCAAGCTCACTTTCCTCGTCCTAGAAGTATAATGAATACAAAAGTCGCAGCTTAGCATTTGGGACAGCGGATACGTACTTCTGTCAACGCTCGAGGAATGAAGAATTGCCAAGTGTCATTGACGCCTCGCTGAGCGCGCTTAGATTCATGTCCAACATCTTTCCTTCGAATACGCCTACCTCGACAGAAAAGTCATAATCACCGAACGTGTCTTTCAGAAACTGTATCAAGGTTGCACGTGGCATTCGGTAAATTGAGAAGTTGTGCCAGATCCAAGCCATTATGTGGATAGCCTCGCGTGTCTGGAAGTGTGGATCTTGACCGTGCAGCGTGGCGCGGCACCGGTCAAGATGTCGGTGAATAGTGACGGTGCTTGGGTTCGCCAGGCTAGCTGCGCCAGATCCTCATGATTTTATGTTAGGCTGACGCGGATTTAATGAGGCTCTGTCCGACAAATTATCATGCAGAACAGTCTCAGAATTCCCGGTGGACTTGAACGTGGACAATGGGGGATGAGGAGGCAATTGCCTGCTTCTCAAGGCTGGCAACTGCATGATGGTACCCAATAGCATTGCGGGCGTGTCCGAAGGGCCACTCCCAATGACCGGTAAGTTGCTGCAGCAATAAGTCATGCGGCATTGATACTCAGCTCACGATTCGTCGAGGCTGGTAGCGGGACACGTTAGACGCACTCTCCACGCATCACAGTGCGCCTGGGAGCTGCGGATTGGTGGGCTGACGCTGCATGCATTCAATAAAGGGTGGGGTCGTGTGCATGTCAATCATCTACCGTAAACCACTTGCAGTATGCGCACCGCAAGAGAGCTGAAGGCAGACTTTGCTGAGCGAAGAACCTTCTACATGCCAATAATCGTGTTGCGCGAACTGTAGCAAAATATCATTATCGGTACGCCTCGCGACATGGCAAGGCTGTCTTTACGTATAGAGTGAGGAAAATGATTTGCTCACGTGTCATCATCTCAACACCATAGAGACTGGATAGGCGGTGCGTCATGGTCAAGGGCTGAGAAGAGGAGTTGGTGGTGCGCGGAACCCCTCCGCCCCACACTCACCTTTCCTCTCCACTCAAACATACCAGGAATTCAACATCAAGCAGAACTAAAACATCTGCGTCTTTTGGGGTCCAATTCTCATATCGGATAAAACTGGGCAATATCAGTGACACGAAAGAGACCATAAAAACACTCCATGCCTAAACTGGAGCTCGGGAAAGCATCAGCTCGACGACTACTTTCTAGAAGGCTTGAGATGACACCCAATTGCACCTACACTTCTATCTCTCGAATTTGACTGAAGGGGTATATACTCCCATACATATTGCCTCTGTATGAGACCTCAATTGATTCCTCACACATCTGCATCCTGCAAATTCAGATTACGCCAAGATCGTTTTGTCATGTACGTTTATTCCAAGTGCAGACACTGCGAGCTGAAAGTCAGATTTTCTTCTACACATTATACATTGCCCTACAATACATCAGAGCAAGCCGAGCCAAATGTCCTTCCACAGAGTAAAACTTCCTCCCTCTCGAGGTCTCTTCTTCACTAAGATAGTAGCAATCATCTTAATTTTTCAAGCATATAGCAAACAGTATGCCATATATATTTTTCTCTCCTATCGAGAAAGAAAGTACGGCGAAAAGTGGTATACTATTCAAAAAAAAGGTTTCGTTCATTCCGCATAAGGAACGCTAGAACCTCGAGTTCTAATCTCGCTGCTGCCTCAAGTCGAACGCACATGAGCTATTGCTTTTGGAAGCCATCAAGTTTCAAATAATAGCTTTAATTGTCATGGAAGTGAAGCAAAGAAGGGTTTCTGAACTTTCCACTTCCACGATTCGTGAACAAACATCTTTGTACAAAGGAAATTCATGTCTCTGCTATGCTTTTGCTTGATTTGTGCCTTTCGGCCTTGATCTGATTCTGTGGCAAATACTGGTCTACAGTACGTAGCAAATTCCTCTGATTAATTGCACTTATCTTCCCTTATCATTACAGACGCAGTACTATATGACCTGAGAGATCACATCCATCCGGGTCATAGACATTAATCAAATCTCCCGAGCTTTGCCTTCTCACATGTCCTCAACCTTCTGGTCATCCCAAAATAATCTCTTGTACTGTCCCAGGAAAGACCTCACTCAAATGCTGCACGCGTGGACAGAAGTACGCCCCGCTCCTATTCAGATTATCAACCGTCTGCGGCTCTCTCCCCCGTAAATCCAGCAATCCAATTCTCTCATTGGCACCATCCATCTCCCTCACCACGACGCCGTAATCCGAGGTAATCATAACGCACTCAAAGGTTCCCCGACACAGCGCTTCATGAAGACCATCGCCCGCTTCAATAGCAGGAGTATGGTGTAGAGGCCAGAAGCTCTCGAGCCTGTTCGAGTCGCTCGTCTGAAGCACTGCATAGCGGAACTCATCGGATCGGTCTCGCGATGTTGTATGCGTGCAATTGGCCCATAAATCACAAAACGTAACTCGAGTGACATCTGTCTCGATACATAGTTTGTATGTATATAGCAATGGCTCATTGCTGGTTTTTTTCCAGTGAAAGTAAATCGACGAGGTCCTCTGTCAACGGCGTAGGAGTCCCATCTTGTCTGAGTACTGAGAAGTGAACTTTAACTTTCGTTGCATCGTACGTCGGCCAAACGACCGGGGTGATCCAGCCTGTCCAAGACCAGCTGGGAAAGCCAGTTCGACGCTTTCCTGAGCCGGACTTGATGCTGTCCCAAGTCAGCCCGAGTGCCAATGCGCTGTGCAAATCGTCATGCTCGATGCCGTCCATCGTCTCTGCCGTGCGCATAGGCCCATAACCAATGTTGCTAGTTGGGATACCCCAGATTTGTTTCACAGGCTGTGGTGCTTTCAGGAAAGAGGCAAAGATACCCTACAGAGCGTTGAGAGCATCGCTTTGATATGTCAGGTTTCGTTTCGTGTAAAATATTATGTGTGTTGGCAGGCCTTTGTACGATCGTACGGGTGATAACAACAACGAGGTTCTTCTGGTGACTTAGTATTGGTATATCTCTTCTCTATGAACTTGGGTGCTACGAAGGTATACATGGTCTCGGTGCAAGTCGGACCGAAGTAGGATCGAGGCGGTTGTTGGGCATCGTCGGGCACCCGTTGCATGTACTGATACCTGTGATCCGACAATGTGGTCAATAAGCGGCAAACCGGCTCGTGGCTTTTCAAAGCTAACACCGAATATATCGCTGGAAGATTTTTCGTTGGATGACACAGCAAAAGGGCATGAGTTCATTCCGCCAGCCCATGTGACATTCGAAGACGACTTGCTCGTCGGTGAAAACCAAGCATCTTCGAGCAAAATAGTTCTCTTGATATGTCTATTAACACGCAAGGTCAGTATATACTTCACTCAATGAATCGGAACATGCTACCCACCCACGCCCGACTTGCCTAGTGAGACCTCATAATTGTTGTATGAGGATAACGTGTTCCAGACACCCACGTCGCACCATTAATCTTGATTGAGGGTAGTAGACTCCGTGGCTTGCTACCGACCCCGGGGAGTCCACTGTAGGCATCAAACCCAGATGCAGCAATGATGGTGACTGCAGCGCATTGATAGACAGAATCCATGGCTGCTAATTGTTGTTGGAGGTCCCCGTGCTGACCTGATTGATCAACACAGTACTTATCGACCCAAAGGAGTTGGAAGCCAAGCTGAAGAGTAACTTTGATGGCATCCTCGATTGTATTTCGTAGACCTTGTGGCAATGAGCGACTATCTTCCTGTTGGGATTGGCCTGAGCGTCATCACGTTGCTCGGATCGTCCCCAAACGTAGCTCAGCGCGACATACTCAGGAACCACACGAGGTGTCACGAGCTGTCTGTTTCCACAGTCGATTAATCGAAACTTGGAAGTGGAGCCAATTCTCATGAGGCCACCCGGGTCCGGCGTAGCACACCTGGCATGCATATTCCGACAGTCTGTAATACACCTTTTCATGAACTCTATATCCACGAAGTTCCTCTGCTGACATATGTATGGTCCCAAGTGACTGTCGTAGGACCGTGAAGAGGAATTTTGGTGTGCATCGTCTGATTTTGGCTGGCCAACCTCTGCCTTTGTTGGTTGCCGCAGTAAGTATCGCTCCCCTACGAAGTGGCCTTGTCGGTCAAGCATTCTCAAGAAAAGCGTTTCATGGAGTATAGGTTTCTCTGTACAGTCATTTGTCGCTTCTGATAGTCTAGAGTTCCATTTCGGACGATAGTCACCATGGCACACGAGAGTTGGGCCAGTGCTTCGATGAAATGACACAATGGGCATGTTGAGCCATCCATCTCATGCACATATATCTCTTTGTGCAATTTGTGTGATGCGCTCTGTTTATAAATGCTCCATTTTTGACACTGCTCACAGAACTCGTCTATCGTATATTCGCCATGAGTCGGTGTGACGGAATTTGCGACGGCTACCGACACGCCGAATGAGTCCATCGTAAGGAGAATTTGTATCAACAAAAGCACTGTAATGAAATGAAAAGTCTGGAATCGAGTTCACGAGAGTAAGAAAAACCATGACAATATCCTGTTGCTTTCAAAGAGTCGCGAGGCTGAAGGACTACGGGGTCACAAGTCAGCCGAAGGGGCGTTTTCAAGCGGATGGGAGGTACCTAACTGCCTGAGGCAACTCCAAATCTTGTCCAGCCTTCCTGTGCTGCACCAATAATGCGGAAAGAGCCACGACATTCGGAATATCGTTCCGGAAAGTAGGGTGAGTCTAACTGATAGCATGCCGTCGGCTCAAGGCAATCATTTCACAGCGGCGAGGTTGAGCCAAAACAACGCCACTTCGCATCTGCCATAGTTATTGTGATTCTGGAAAGTCATGATCCACCCCTTCGACTACCTGGATACTGGTATACCTGCGTTTACTACTGCATGCAATCGGCTAAAGCGGTAGATTAAAGTGTCTGGAATTTGATTGGTCGCTGCAGCTCATAATTGTACCAAAGGTCGTGCTTCTGGCTTTCGGGGGTGAGATCACAACTTTCCAGAATCACCGGTATCAATCCTCTTCTACTACATCCATCAGCCAAGCACGACCTCCCCCTCCCTCCCCCCAAAGAAATCTCTCAGATGCGGCCCCGTACTCCTCATAGTATCATACGAATCATCATCCCACACATTAGACAGATCCTGCCAACTACACAAATTGATCCGTCCAAGCCGCTCAGCCACGCCTCTCATCTGCCGAACCACCAAGCCATGCACAGGCGTGAGCACAATACACTCAAACGCCTGCTCACATATTTCCCTGCGTAGCTCGCTGTCCGCCTCAATATTGGGTGTGGGTTCCAGGATCCAGAAATAAGGAGTATCGGCCCCTTCGATTCTTTGCACGACTGCATATGTGAAGCGCTTGCGCGGCGTGAAGTTTGTCGTGGAGGGACTCGTGCTGAGATTTATGCTGCTTCCACGAGTGGTGGATATGCTGGTGTGGTCTTTGAGAGTGAGACGGTCGAATCGGATGCGGATGATTTCGGCTTTGATGCGTAGTTCGTAGGTATATATAGCAGCTGTGTTGTCACTGTTCAGGAAGACATCGTCTATCAGCTGCTCCGTCAATGGCGCCTCTGTGCTGTCTGTCTTAAGCACGGAGATCTGAGATGTTTTCTTGGATTTGGGCGTCTGTGGCCAAGCGGACGGTCGCCATTTGACGGGCGCGGTCCAACCGGCCCAGGACCAGCTGGGAAATCCTTGTCTCCGCTGTGCTGAAGTGCCAGCACGGGTAGACCATGCGAGTCCATACATCAAAATAACAGTAGGGTGACCCCATGATGGCGGCGGGAAATTCGACTCGTTATGGCCGGTGAGCATAGTGCTGACAGGGATCCCCCAAAACTGCCTTTCCGGAACTTTGTTCTTGGAGAAGGAAGCGAAAAGACCTTGCATAGCGTACAGCACATCGGAGGCGTATGTCAAATTGGTTTCAGTATAGTTGTGGATGTGAGAATGGAGGGTCAATTTCTTCCGTGGCGAGGCTCTGTTCAGTCCAAATATGTCGGATGAGATGTCCTCTCGTTTACCCATGGCGAAATTCATAGTCTCGTTCCGAGTGCAGTTGTTACATTCGTACAGAACCTGCTCGTCGGTGAAGATCAGTCGCCGACGGGCGAAGTGTCCTTCTTGATAAGTCTTCGCACGACTATCATCAGCATACCCAACATAGATTGCGGCTGTACGAATCAGCACTTACCCATCCTCTTGTTCTCCAAGTCGATTTTTTGACCAGATACTCTGTATCCCGAATGCCTGACGTCCAGGTTGTTCCGTTAATTCCAATCGATGGCCGCATCACCCGTGGTCGCTTTCTGACCCCCGGTAGGCCGTAATTGGCACCACTGCCAGCTGCAGCTATGAGAGTGATATCTGCGCAATGGTATATCAGATCCATCGCTGCCAACTGTGTTCGTAGTTCGGTTGAGTGAGGAGCCTGGTTGATGCAGTACTTGTCCACCCAGAGGTATTGGAAGCCGAGCTGTGTTGTCACTCTCAGAGCGTCTTCTATGGTGGTTGGTAGCTTGGCCGGCAAGATGCCCTGGGGATCCGCGCTCTTGACTGCGTGTGCTAAGCTTTGGCCCCATACATAACTGAGGGCCACATATTTGAACTGTGCTGGGGGCTTGATGATGTTTCTTGAAGAACAGTCGATGAGCGTAAACCCCAAGGACGACCTGATCTTAGACAACGATTCCTGGCTTGGCGGAGGACAGCTATCTTGATGTTCCGCGAGGCAGCCATCAATCCACCCTTTGATCAGTGCAACATCCATGAATTCTGCTGATAAGTGTCGGTAGGGCAACGGGCGATATTGACTGGGCAGCTCGAACAGCGCATGCCGGGAATCTCTGGAATAAGGCCACTCCTTACCTGGATGTCTTGGCAAGGGGAGTAGGTAGCGGCCGTAGTTAGGACCATCGTTACTCCAGTGGGGTTTGTATAGCCTCAAGATACCTGTCATTGGGGGACGGTGCTGCAAACGTTCTTCAGTGTTTGTAATAAGTAGATCATCGAGTCGAAATGTGGTGCTGTGCAAGACCCTCTTGGAGACCTGATGGCCGTGTAAAGCAGCATCAAAAAAGCAGCACAAAGGACAAGTCGCGCCGGTTTCCAGTTCGAGCTTCCTCCATGTGAACCCACCGGCTTTTTCACGAGCGTTGCAATCTACCTCGAACCGGAGACTTCGACATTGCTCACAGAACTCATCGTTGATCCATTGTCCGTGCGTCGTCGTACTGCTGACAGGGACAGTTCGCTGTGAGGACATCGTAAACTAAGTAGCAGTGTCAACCGTGCAGCGCCCCGGTATAGGGATCGATGTCGGCCAAGACGAGATGGTGGAGGCGCATAGCTGAAAGCGTGTTAGGTTTGGAGCATAAAGCTAGAAAGGTGCACGTCATATTACGTTACAAGTTCTAGAGTCGTATGTAAGCGAAAAGTCATCGTGCTGCTCTCTTCGGCCCCCAAATCCGTGGACTTTGCAGCCCTGTCTGCAACATGTGGGGACAACGAAGCGGTAGGGATAAGGTGGCCAAGCCGCTAACTTATATCTAATTAGCACTAGTCGAGGAAAATGTTAGTACTCCCTCAGGGTTGGCTCATACTGAGAGGAGACGCCCCTTCTAAAAGCTGAGCGAATCAAGATAGTGCAGGCTTCTTTACTTCGTGTGATGATTGGATGCAGAGACAATTTGTTGTCGTACAAACAACCCTGTCACTTTCGCTCGTATGTGCCAACATGGAGTAGGTACTGCCAGGGATCATTCAGGATCTTGGCAGGACTGATGAATCACGAGATCATGATATGTTTTGTGTGGAGATGGAAGGTTTTAGTGGTGCAGGCGAGACATCAATGCATCTGCCGAACTACTGGTTACGTGACGCGCTGCGAGTGTGTTTGAAGGCGCACAGAAAGCATAGTCAACAGCGTTTCGAAACACGCATAAAGTTTGCATTTCTATGCGGCCATTTCCGCTCTCCGCACTCAAGCTATCCATTCTATCAAACGTCAACTGTCAAAGCTGCTGTTGTGCTGATTCCGCCGGTCACCACACAAGCCAGGCGTTCGTATCCCTCACTACAGCCAGCACTCGACTTCCCCGCGCAATTATCTACGGCTTGGGTATGCGAATAGTCTTGCTGACCATCAAGCATCCATGTGTCACAAACAGGAATACCGCAGGATGGAACTCCAAAACAGTTCCCTCTAACCACACACCCAGAGGAATCTGAGCCTGCGTCCAGCCCTTGTACACCCAGTATGCCATGATTTGGACGTTGAGCATTGACATGGGAATTGGGGTGCCCTCGAAGTATTTCGACTTGCCGGTCTCATCCTTGGGGACCATGGCGACGGTAACATTGAAGCGCGCAAGACGAATAAGACCGCAGATGACGAAGAAGGTAAGCAGGAGGTGGTCGACGGGGGTGCGGAGACCGAGACAGAAAGCGGCAGCTGCAGGGCCGACACCGAAGGAGACCTGAAGTTCTTTGTTAGTGGTAGTTTCTGGAGGATTTCCTGTGTACGGCATACCAGATCGGCGAGAGAGTCTAATTCCTGACCCATCAGACTGGCCTTCTTCCTCCACCTCGCGACTTTGCCGTCCAAGGCATCGAAGAAGAAGCCGAGCGGTACGAATCCAAGTGCCCAATAGAGGTTCGCGTGGTCATGCGGGTTGTCTTGTAGACAGTAGCGGAGCGAAGAGAAGACGGACATTACACCGCAGAAGCCTGTTAAAGCATCAGTATGCGTCCACGTAATTATTATTGTGCATTCAATGTGGTAGTACCATTTAGTGCGGTGATAAAGTCCGCCAGATGCAGAGCGCGAACAAGGGAGAAATGTCCGGCTTCTTGCGAGAGCAGGCGGGCTTGCTTGTCTTGCGCTATACACCGTTAGTATACAAGATCCTACTATGCGACCATCGAATCTTACTAGCATCCTTCGCAGGAGGCATCTCGTCCTTCGGGCCTTGTGGTGCGCCGTTTCTTCGTGACATGTTGCCTGAGGATATGGGAGCGGTGTACACCTGGGTATAGGAAGTCCGGAGCTAAGATGTCTTGGCTGGACAGTGGTAAAAATGAGGAAAGTGGAGGAACAAGCGTAGGGGTCCAGGTGCGGCGAGAATGCGTGGGCGTGCTTGTTGTTATGTCACCTGCGGCTTGGTGACGCGCTGGGTGTGATGGGATCAAGTTTACCGAAGCTGCGTCATCTGTCGAAGAGGGTCGCACTAAGCTGTACCCAGCCACTCCCGCAGACCGCCATGTGATTTGCTGAATTCTGCGATGCAGTTTGCATGCATTTAAGACAGGTCTTTGCCGTGAATAGGCTGCATCGAAGAAAGGCATGTGCATGTCTTGACGTGTTCATTGGACACGGGTCAACATGCGCGAACCGTTCGCCGGCTGGATCATTGCGCTTCCGGAACATATCAGCATAGTGTGCATCTCGTAGCTTACAGGATGTAGCAGGAGTAGTTGTATCTCACGTGGACAATAATTGTCGGATCACCACTGACACTTGATCATTTCCAGTTTGAACGTAATTTGCATTGAAGTATCGCAGGCAGCCCATACAACAATTTCCAACATGGCGCCGTAGGCCGAATCTTTTACATAAATCCATCTAAACACCTAAACGCCTTTCAAATGATGATCGTGGTATCGGCTGGTAGTAGTCTCATAGTCGTAGCATTCGGGATGGTTCCAAACCGTAGACAACGTCTCTGGTGGCAAAGCACTGAAAAACACGCGCGACGAGGAGCTCAAAAGATACTTTGCAGTATCTCTAGTAGCCTCCACGACCGCGTCCTCCACCACGTCCACCTCGCGAGAAGCCACCACCGCCGCCTCTTGAGAAGCCACCGCTGCCTCCGCGACCACCACTGAAACCTCCACGCGATCCTCCACGTCCTCCGCGGTCGCCGAAACCGCCTCGTCCTCGGGGAGCACCACGTCCGCGTCCTCCTCGTGCAGCGCCGCGACCACCGGCACCAGCGGGCTTCTTAACCCTGGCCGCACCTGGCGCGGGCTTGGGCTTTGGTAGGAAGCGGTCGAGGGGCAGGAGCTTGTCGCCGCCGATGTAGAACTTGTCGCCGGCCTTGAAGGACTTCGCTTGGATGCCTTCCTGGGGCTTGATGGTGAAGAAAACCTGGTTCAATGGGCCGAGGATCTCGTCGACTTTACCAACGGGGGTCTGGAAGCGCAATTAGTCTCGCTGTCGCATTCGATCTGCTCGGTAGTATCTACCTTGTTCTCCAGGTAGATAGGCGCGTTGAAGTAGGGAATCTTGGTGTTGATGGATTCGCAGAACATCTCGTTCTCGCAGTCGTGCACGAATTTGCCCATTTCTGATCGCAATTAGCAACATGCTCAATGACCACAAAAGAGCGCATTGTACCATAGACCTGGTCAGGTGGGCCGAACGAGGAAGCTCCTCCAAATCCACCGCGTCCTATTCCTGGGTTAGCTGAGCTCCAGCAGCTGCTGCACCGGAGCTACACACCTCCACGGGGAGTGAATCCGCCCCTTCCACCGCCGAAACTTCCTCCTCGACCTCCACGAGGTGTGCCACGGAAAGACATTGTGTATGCGATAAGTGGTGTGTAATCGGTGTGTGAAGTGGACCTGCGCGCAGCTAGAGTTGGAAGTTCGCGAAGAATTCTTTGAGGTTGCAAAATCTCGACCAATCGGCGCTATGTTTTGCCGACAGCTCCTTCCGCCGCAACCCCACCAAATGATGTGCCAAGATCATAGTGGGCTGTCGCGCGCGCGAGGGGTTCCAAAATTGTAGCTTCATATAAGGTCCATTCTCGCTGGAATTGACCTCTCGTATCGAAATCAAGTCAATCAAGCTTCTATTATATTTGTGCGATTGTCACGTTCAAGCCAATCGCATCATCTCACCCGGAGTTGGTTTGACTCACTGCTGACGCTGACACGGTTGAGTCAGGGTTGCACATAAATCGACAGCTTCCGCTTCCAGCTCAGACAATTACAGCAAACATGGCGGAAGCGGTCAAAGACGCCGTCAATCAGGCGGTAGAAGGTGTCAAGAACCTTGCAGTCTCAGCAGAGAAGAAGGCAGAGCAAAAGGCGCCAAAACCCAAGAAGGAGAAGAAGGCCAAAGGTGGGGACAGCGGAGATGGTCGTCCTCTGATGCTCGACCCGCCTGCACCATACATTGACCACCGCATACAGATCTTGTAAGCGACAGCCACTTCCGTACATCTGTCTAGACCCTAACAACGCTCAGTGAGAAGCTCAAGGCGAAGTACGACGAGGAAGTCGCTCAGAAGCCACGCGGTACGCTGTTCCAATAACATACGCGAACAACTCACACATACTCATACGTTGTAGAGGACATTAATATCTCACTTGGCGATGGCAAGATTATTGAGGGCAAGTCGTGGGAGACAAGCCCGGCAGACATTGCCAGGAACATCAGCAAGAGCTTATTCGAACGCACCGTCATCGCACGTCTGGACAAGGGCACTCCCGACGAGACCCTTTGGGACCTCGAGCGACCACTGGAGAAGAGCTGCAAGCTAGAGCTCCTACCATTCGACGATCCCGAGGGCAAGAAGGTCTTCTGGCACTCGAGCGCACATATTCTTGGAGAGGCGTCAGAACGCAGGTTCGGCTGTGACTTGTGCATTGGTCCTCCAGTCGAAGATGGCTTCTACTACGAGGTACGAGAGGTCTTCTCACAGTGATGGCGTGTTGCTAATGACTACCCAGATGGCTCTACCAGAGAAGGCTCCCGTTGAGCAAGCAGACTACAAGCCCCTTGAGACCATTGTCAGCAATATCGTCAAGGAGAAGCAAGTGTTCCAGCGCTTGACTCTCTCCAAGGAAGACCTGTAAGCTATTTCTTAAGTACATATACTTCACGCACTGACAGTCCAGGCTTGAGATGTTCAAGTCAAATCCGTACAAGCAGCACATCATCAAGGACAAGATTGCTGATGGCACCTCCACCACCGTCTACCGCAACGGACCCCTCATCGATCTCTGCCGAGGACCTCACGTACCACACACCGGAAGGATAAAGCAGTTCAAGATCATGAAGAACTCTGCGTCATATTTCCTGGGCGATGCCAACAACGACAGTCTGCAGCGTATCTATGGTGTATCGTTCCCAGACAAGGACGGTATGCACGCACATCTCAAGTTCCTAGAGGAGGCGGCGAAGCGCGACCATCGCAAGATCGGAAAGGAACAAGAACTTTTCTTTTTCCACGAGGCCAGCCCTGGGTCCGCCTTCATGCTACCGCATGGTCAGATTATCTTCAACACATTGCAGGCATTTCTGCGAGAGGAGTACTGGAGCCGTGGCTACCAAGAGGTGCAGTCGCCCAACATGTACAACTCCTCGCTGTGGAAGCAATCTGGTCACTGGCAACATTACTCTGAAGACATGTTCACCTTCGACGTCGAGAAAGACAAGTGGGCTCTCAAGCCCATGAACTGCCCAGGTCATTGTCTCATCTTCAAGCACCGCGAACGCAGCTACCGTGAGCTACCCATCCGCATGGCCGACTTTGGTGTCTTGCACCGCAACGAGGCAAGCGGTGCCCTGACTGGTCTCACCCGTGTCCGTCGTTTCCAGCAAGACGACACCCATATCTTCTGTACACAGGATCAGATCACCCAAGAAATTGCCGGACTGTTCGACTTCCTACGAGCTGTTTACGGCAAGTTTGGCTTCACCTTCAAGCTGAAGCTCAGCACCCGACCAGAAGGTTTCCTCGGCGACATCGAGACCTGGAACCGTGCTGAGGCCAAATTGACCGAAGCGCTCAATCAGTTCACCGCTGAGGGTGGAGGCGAGTGGGAACTCAACCCTGGCGACGGCGCTTTCTACGGCCCCAAGATCGACATCACCATCTCCGATGCACTGAAGCGTGAGTTCCAATGCGCCACTATCCAACTCGACTTCCAGCTCCCGAACCAGTTCGAACTCGAGTACATGACCTCTGAGGTTGCAGCTGCGAAGCCCAAGGAAGAGAAGGTCAAGGAGGAGAAGGTCAAAGAGGACAAGCCCAAAGAAGGCGAGCAAAAGAAGGACGGCGACGCCGCTATCACCAAGCAAATCGCACCTCCCCAGCCAGGCTACGCGCGCCCAGTCATGATCCACCGCGCCATCGTCGGATCCTTCGAACGCTTCATGGCGTAAGTCCAATCCACTCCACGCAGATTTTGATTCCGTACTAACACGTCCTCCAAGTATTATCACAGAACACTTCGCCGGCCGCTGGCCCTTCTGGCTCTCCCCGCGCCAAATCATGGTCATCCCCGTCATGCCCTCTGCCAACGACTACGTCCGCGAAGTGCAGACCATCCTGCGCGCCAAGGGCTTCCACGCTGACATCGACGTGTCCGGCAACACGATGCAGAAGAAGATCCGCACTGCGCAGCTCAGCTTGTATAATTTCATCATGGTCGTCGGCGCCGAGGAGCAGGAGAAGCGGGCGGTCAATTGGCGGAATAGGGATGATCAGGCGACGCAGCAGAGGGGTGAGGTTGTGCCGCTTGATGAGGCGGTGGAGAAGTTGGTGAGGTTGAGGGATGAGAGGAGGATTGAGAATACGGTTTAGGTTTAGAGAGTGGGTGGGAAGGGAATGTGGTTTGATGCCGTTGAGCGAAGTCGGACAGGTTGGCTGCATGTCAGCACAGGTGATGAGCAAGAGCACTTTGTAGCAAGCAAGAAAAGCGACTTCATCGAATAACATGTTCGTTGTGTATTCTAATAGGGCAATGACGTGAGAGGTGTCAGGCTCGGTACAGGTATGCGTACAGCGACCCCTCCTCGCGTTCAAGCACCTACCGCTACTTCGTAAGTATACTTCTCGTCTTCCCCGTGTTCTTCTTCCTGACACTTCGAATTACTCCAACTACCCTTGTGGCTTCCAATGTTCGCCTGGACTTCTCCTATGATGCCATGCCACGCAATGTGTGCTGAAAGTAAATGCCGTCGTGGGTATGGGTATTATGCTGATGCGTCCATTTTCCGTTAACCAACATGCTCTTCATCTACCTCCGACTCTCGGCAAGCTTGGTCCGTGGCCGTGGAGGTGTACCCCTGTCTTCCAACCTGTGCTATTCGACGTCCAAAGAACGCGAGGCTGAGCTATGCGACGTGCGGGATGTCAATTCTCAAGTCTGTGATCACCGGGTGATGATGAGTGCGAAGCCATCGAGCCACTGTGCGCAGGAACCTGAGATGCCGCAGATGTTGTAGCCACGTGGTGGAATAAGTGTTTGCCTGAGAGTATTAGTTCAAGATCCAGGTCAATTAGTTCTGGAGAACTCACCCGCCACCGCCATTCGGGTTACCAAACCACTCACTCTTCCTACCCAAGCTAGTCAAGATCTGAATACCATCGATCCAGAGTCCTGTCCGCATAGCAAATCCCAAAAGCAATTCGCCGCGCCGCGTGTCCAATGCAAAGTCGGTAGGGCCGCCGCCTCGCTTGCCAAATAATTGGCTGGTCGAGTCTTCGTAGATGAATTCCAGCCCATCGACTGCAAAGCCAGAGTACACTCTGATGGTCAGCAGAAGCTTGGTTGAGATGTGCGCGCTATCCAGAATGATCTCCTGTGGTATCGAGCCATCCATCTTCGAATATCCCAGCTTGCTGCTACGATAGCCCCAGCGACCACCCGGCAATTTGACACGAGCTAGCTTCTGATTCGCAAGCTGGCCAAAGTCTTCAATGACATGGTGGTTGCCGCCTGCTGAGAAAATCTCCACTTTGAGTTTGAACTGTTGCTTGCCCTTGTCCTTGAAGTCTGACCGCAAAGCAGCCTCATCGAGTGCTACTTGTCGCGGGTACTGTCCGTCCACTTCGGGAAATTCTCGCCAGTGGTGGCAAACATCGTCCCCTTCCGCGTACAACTCGATCCAGGCAATACCCGATTTTGATGTTGCAAGTACTCCGCCCGAGCCACTGTCTACGGTCCAGACTTGCACACTGCCGTCGCCGTTAGCGTTGCCGTCCAGGGGTATCCGGAAGCAGGGATGAAAGCGGAAGCGAAGCACATCCAGTCTGTGCCATTTGCATTCATCCTGCGGTAAGACTAGTCGTTGGCCGGGTGATTTGGTGCGGGTGGAGTACGGTTCTCGGCAGGTAAAAGTGCGGTTGAACGTAACGTAGTCGCGCAACATCACACCAGATTCTTGATGAGGGCATCCAAACAAATGGCCTGTCTCGTGTAGATGCGCACCAATGCCAATGTTTGCGGCTTCCCAATTGCTGCCCGATTCGCCGCAGTCATTCGCGACGAATGCCGTGTCTGTTCGTGTGCAGTCTTGGAAAGATTGGAAGACCTCTTCGATGCTTGACGGGTAACTGTGGAGCGCTTGGGAACCGAATATGCCAAGCTGTAGGTCAGGCATGCCTCCACCTAGCGCCGCATGTCCTCGAATTGTCTTCTCTTTAGTGTCCCACTGGGAGTCTAGGAACATGCACGAAACATAGAGCTTGTTTCCTGGTGCACAGTGGAAATAATCCTTGCACGCTTCCGCCGCAATGTCGAACAGTTCACCCTTCTTCGTCCCTGGCGTGTACTGTTGAGCGCGCTCGAGGTCGCGGATCTCTGCGACACTTCGTTTCGAGCGTATGACGTGTATCTTTGCCTGTGTTCGGAACTGGTTGGAGTCCCAATCTTGGAAACTCAGCGTCCCTTGCTCCCAAGCATCCTCCAGTCGGAAACAGCGTCGGCCGAATCCATAGCGGTTCATCTGCTCGCCAGTAAAGGCCTGCCACAGATACGCCGCCATGCGGAACTTCTTGATCGCAAGGTCAAGTCCGTTGCCTTCGCGCTGCATACGCTCGGGAGGCGCATCATAGGTTCCCGGAGAATCGTGGCCCAGGATTATGGCGAGCTGCAGAGGCGGCGAATGAGTCAAGGGAAGATAGTTAATGTTGATGAACGTGGCATGGGCGGGTAGAGAAGTGTTGCTAGACGATACTTTGGGCGAAGTAAAGTCAAGACGTATGCGATTCCAGCCGGGCTCGAGATGCACCAATGCCTTGAAGTACGAGTCGTGGACGGGCCAGGCGGTTGGCGGGAATCGGCCCTGGTGGTGGTTAACCGTGAGGTTGCCGTCCAGCGGTTTGTGAGACGATTCGCCGACTTGTCCGAATATGAGAAGCACTTGTTGGTGCACCTGTCTGCAGTCAGTCACTGCTTGCCTCCAATAACAAGCCGGAATTTACCCAAGAGCCGTCCGAAACGGATATCACGCGTGGCGCGAGTAACGAGGATCTGTTCACGGAGCTGTGCGAGCCATTGGAACCGTACGAAGAGAGTCCCTGTACTGAAGTCAGTTGGATACTCCAGTAGCCGATCGTTTGCACACACATTCATGCTGTATCGCTTCAGAGGATCTGCGCCAGGCCGTTGGGCGCGCGTGGGTGAGCGGACGGGGAGGGGCGTGGGACCATTCGTCTTGGTGTGGTCCATGACCTCGTCTGTGGTGGATGTGGCAGGTGTTGTAGACGGGTCTGACGAGCCTATTTGCGACGAGTCCAGCGTCGAAGTCGACATGCGATGGGCGCCATTGCCGTTGGCATGTTGACCTGGGAATGTGTTCTCGGGCTTCCCGTTGGTCTTCGCAGTCGACGGGCGGCTGCTCCTTCGCTGCAGACGGTGGAAGATGGAAGGCATGGTCGTTCTGGTGGTGCGCGGGGGCGGGCAACAGTATAAGAAAGCATACAGGTAACGAGCGACAGTCGACGGACGGTATCTAGTGAGTTCAGGTCGAGCAAGCTACGGCAGTGGACGCGTAATATAGCGCCGTCGAAGCTGCAGGGTGGGAACACGAGCGCGGAGGCGACAATGGCAATAGGTGGAATGACTATGCTGGCAAAAGCAAACGAGCGGCGCCAGAAGACGACGGCGTAGATGAGAACGAGAGACGCAGTGGAAACTGGGTTGGAGAGGAAGTCTAGGTTGTCGTGCACGGTAACTGGGAATGCAAGCCAGGGCAGCAAGCACGTCCGGATTGGTCCTCCTCCACGTGGGAGCTGCCTGCACCAGGGAGTAAAGGGACGGCAGGCGCAGGAGGAGGAAGTAATTGCTAGAAATCAACAGCAATTGCACGGTGAATACACACTCTGGAGCTGATGTTGCGCAGGTCGAGGCATACGGCGGATGCTAAGCTTCGACAGTGACGTGATGCCGCCAAGGCCGAGACAGCCGCACCCGTTTGGTTCGCGGCGCACGTTAGAGCAGCCAGAGCTGTCCGCCCGTTCTGTCACTCAGACATCGACATGGAGATGAAGACGAAGTACGGTGTCGCACACGTCAGAAGACACACAGAATGCAGAGCACTGCGGCAGCCTGCATACAGACATCTCGCATGTGCTTCCGTGACCAACTGCGCCGCTGCTCGTACTGTCTGTGTACTTCGTATGCATGCCATGGACCGATCTCACATGCAGCTGTCGGACCATTATCCGCCGCGATAAGAACCGGGGCACCCGCGATGCCATTGTTTCACTGGCTCACAAAGGTTACAGTAAACCAGCACGATTAATACGCCCACGTGACCAGCTGACTGGGCTCCCCTGCTCCTCGCCAAACACCCAAAAGCAATTCCAGAGGCACCAGCGCCGGCCACCCACCCGCTATGGGCCTCGACTAATGATTTCCTGACTTAATACGCCGCCAAAGGTTCGCCGGTGCGCTGCCCTGACACGATTGGGCCTGTGCTCTCGAAGACATCGCCCTAACCTCTTCCAACCTCTCCTCACATTCCTTGCTGCCGTGACCTCAGCTCCAGGCCCATGGTGTTTCGCTGCCCGCAACCGCCGTGAGACGTCCCTACAAGCTACAAGACATCGCTCTCTGCTCCCCGCCGTGCACCCCCTCTACCAGCTAATCCGCCATGGCCGAGCAAGATGAGGTCGCCAGCAAAGTTCTGCGCAGAGCACAGGTCTCCAAGGTCCGTTTGCCGTGCTACGCTCGTGGCCCCTAGATAGGCCGTCTGTGCTAACATTGTTCTGTCTGTAGATGACCCGCACGCTGCAGAACCGCCTCGCTCTGGCCAACGTCAAGATCAAGAACGGGTGGGAGAGCCTCAGTCTCGATGCCATTGAGCCTGTCGTCGATGTGGAGCTCAAGCGTAAGCGCCCTGGCTCCAGCAACGAAGCCATGTCGGATGCCTCGAGCGTCTCCGAGCGCTTCTACCATCCCAGCGTCCTCGATTCCTCCCCGCTCGCTGCGCCCATATTCTCAGACGACGTCCGCCGCTCAGTAAGCCGCTCGGGCAGCAGTCACAGCCAGAACAAGCGGCCTCGCTTCGACCAGTCGAGATATCCAGCGTCCAGCAACCACACCCGCAACAAAGTGAGGTCCGCCACTGCTGCGAGCAACTGGAAGAACAGCTTCCAGCTGCCCGAGTCGTCGCCCGTATACCACCGCCGCCATGCACGCTTCGGTCGCACGCATGTGCCGAGTCTGTCCTTTGTCTCCGAGGGCTCCACTGTTGCCGACCCACGCTCCCCCCTCCTCTCTGAAGACGACGACGAAGATCTCCCCATCACCTCCTTCCAAATCAATCGATCACATCGCCGCCTGTCACCGCCACAAGCGCCTCACACACCTCCTCCTGACCGTGCCCGCTCCGCCCGTCTGCGTCAGAGCGGCTTCAATGCTGCCGGCGCCGCTCGTGAAGGCAAGAATGGCGAAGATGATGCCAACTTGCTGATGTACCTGGCTACATCACCCACCCCAGCACGCCCAGACACACAGAGGAACCACATGCCTGCTCCCTCGACCCCACCGCCCAAACAGACCCCGCTGCCCTCGTCGATGATGTCGACGCCTGGCGGAGGTGCAGCCTACACTGGCTTTGGCCTCGCCACTCCTTCCACCAACCTCAACTTCGCCGAGTTCCTCAACATGACACCCAGCCCAGCGCAGGTTGGGGGTTCATGGAACCGCACACCCATCGCCGGCGGACCGAAAACACCTGCAGCGGTCAGAGAAGCTCGACGACGGCTCAACTTTGAGAACCTGCATCCGCCAAGTGGGGAAAGCTCACACATGGCCACACATGTCGGCAAGGTCGAGGGCCTCGGCATGGACCTAGGGGGCGAGCTTGTATCATGAAAGCCCCCATACTCACGAGAAGCTCACGCCCACGAGACGATTTATGAGCTTAAGGAAAAAGACACTGGATCAACCAACGCATCCAGTATATGTTGTCACATGCACGACAACCAACCAATCTCCTAGTGTTGGACTCATTCAAAAGCATGGCGTTCAAGGTGTCACGCCCTTTACTTTCCGTTGGATAAACTGTACGCATCGGTCGTGCAAACTCTGTTCTCATGGTCCCTGGATACCGCCGCCCCCTCGTCACGCCTTGGCGACAACCCTCGTCCGGCGCAGCAAGCGCTCTGTACCACATATTTTCCCAGCATACCCATTTTTCCAGCATGTCTTTACAGCGAGTTTTTCTAAACACTTGTGCCGCATCTCCTTTGTTCAGATCTCTTGCACAGTGCAGCGCACTATAGCATAGCACCCTTTTGGATCAGCGGAGAAAACCCAAAGTTTTGGATACACAAGCAGTCTGCCACACGCGGCCCCTGCGAGCGAGAACAGATAGCCGAATAATACAAACAGAATCTATCAAACAAGCACATCTATCGCACATGAATTAGCGACCTAATGTTGGCACAGCAGCACAGCATGTTTCCGGAAACGAATGCCGGTCAGCCAACGAACCAAAGTCGCCACTAGACGATCGTCCCATGCAAGGTCGCCTACGCCGCAGCATGCTCCGCAGGGTGTTCCGCGTCATTGGAATGCAGCACGACGCAATGCACCATGTCAATGCAAGCTTGAAATGCGAACTTGATCTTCAATCGCTCGCATGGCAAGTGGGGGCCAAGATGATAAAAATCGATGTGTTGGCAATTTAATCGTTCATGCATGGCCTTGTCGGCGATGTTGAGGCGCTGGCGACCTATCGTTTGAACAGGAGCTGGGTCATCCTGGTTGAGAGTAGACGAGGGGACGAGACCCTTTGGGGGGCCCTGAGCCGGACTTCAACTCCTACCATTACGCTGTTTGCGGATGCGGATGATAAGAGATGGACTGCGATGCTTCTATGTTTGTCGATATAGTGATGGTGATTATCGCGTTACCCCTCCACCACATACATATTCACAATTCATGAGAATCGTCTAACGAAGAGCCCAACGCGCCCGACGCGACGCGCGCGAATTTCGCGTTACGGGCCAGAGGACTTGATTGGCTGAGACGTGCCCGACGACTTGGATGCACCATGTCTAAAGAGGAGAGATAAGTGTATCGTAAAGAAAAAGGATTGGATGATGTAAGCACGTAAAGCTGGACGTCTTGGCGGCTCAGATCGACGATCAATGGGGATAGCGCTGGGGTTGATCCTTGTTGTGGCGCGAGCTATGAGAGGGGCAAGGACTTGGATAGGAGATCGTCGAAAGTAACCAGAACAATGCGAATGCGATGTTCAATTGCGTATATAGATGTTGCAGATAGTCGAATGTCGCTCGTTCAGTTTTTTCTATTTCACGAATTCACTCTTCTAGCATATTTCTATAAAGAGACTCTGTTTGCTCTTCTCGCGGTGCGAATAGTCCGAATCGAGTGTACAGCCGAGTCGGCGCAATCGCATAGTCTTATGGCGAAAAACCTGTTATGGGAAATTGCGCATCTTGAAATCTGACTGAAAAGACCATGTCGGCAATTGGGTGCACGGATTAAGATAGGAGATATCCCCGGGTATTGGCAAAGTGGCGTTTTTAGGGCATTTTGTGTTTTGGGGATAGGGTGAGTGCGGAGAAGTTGTTTGAGGGAGGGCGTTGGAGAGAAGTGAAAGAAAGAGGATGGGTATTTGGGGGATGTCATTGATTTACTTGATGCTCGTGAGTTTTTCTTATGAGTTGTGGACATTTTCTTTGCATTTATCTTCGTTCCGCAAAACAAACTGATGTGAATAGACTTGGTTTGTATTGCTATGAACAGGTTGAATTAGGTATACTACATCGTCGCCGCAGTCTGAAAATGTTCCTGACACTTCTCCAGAGGCCTTATCACATTTTTTATGATTTCAAGTCGCCACGAACCTTTTGTGTGCTGCACACTTGGAAGAAAACACCATCGAACCGCTGAAGCGTAGTCGTCTCCGCCTTCCTCCTGGACGCTTGGAGCCCATTGCATCGCGGCTTGGAGGTCGAGCGCTTGCTTGATTTCCTGGGTCACGGCGGGATATCGCGTGCGCAGGGGATTGTCTTCGAGACGCTCGCCGAAGCAGAGCTCTAAAAGGATGATGCCGAGAGAGGTGAAGTTGCGGTCGTCTTTGTCGGACTGGGGTGTTGCGGTGTCGAGAGGAAAGCCTTGACAGATGAAAGGTTCGTGGCATCGTAGGTCTGTTGAGTCGTCGCCGGCGCATGGTAAGAGGAGGACGTCTTCTTTCGTAAGAGATGTGTTGAGCCAGGAACTGGCGTGCAGTTGGGCCACTGAGGATGCTATGAGCAAGGCAATTGAGTATCGTTGACGTCGTGTTAGACGTGATGTCGATTGCCTGGAGAGAACGCGGTCCAAGGTTAACACATCGTTATCGCCTGGTGGTACTCTTTTCGCGCTGGGATGGAGGTGGTATGTCTCGTCATCGTGGCCGATGATACCTATACAATTGCCTTGCTGTTGCGCACGCAGAATCTTGCAGAGATCAATGCTCGGCGGAGTCGTTACGCTGATGCTAATCTCTGGTATATTAGACATAGGTGCGGCGAAAGCGACCCTTCGACTGGCTGGCTTTGGGCAAGGTGTAGATGCTGGAGGCGCAAGCTGTATCTTCGCCGCCTGTTGCGAAGTCGGACAACAAGCCATCGGTGCACACTGCAGCTCCTTCCAAGTCCAAGGTCTCCCGGCTGCCAGCGTTGGTGTCACGTATGTGAGGATGATCTCAAAGTTAAAGGTTGGGAATGTGCGGTGCTCGAGTCGGAGATTGGCGAAGTGGTGCTGTCGACAAGTGCATCGCCACGCATTCTGCAGGGCTCTAAAGAGGGTGTCTGACTGCTTCCATGCCTTCTTGAAGGCTTTCTCGAGCGCGAATGTCCGCTTGGTGTTGTCTGGGACAACTTCTTCTAAAGCTGACATCTTGTCGCTTGTGCTGAGGAGCTGCTCCAATCGTCTGTTGCACTCTTTCAATTGGTCGAAGTACCCTTTCCGCACCACTTCGCCGAAACTGAACCTGACTCGAAACTTTTCATAAGTCCATTTGGTCTTCGCAGAGGTAATGATGTTGGTTTTGCTCGGTGGCTGCGGACTCGAGGGTCGTTGCTGCTTCTTTGGCTCTGGTGGGGCTAGCTTGTCCTGGACCGATGCTTTGTCGAAGGCTAGATCATTCTGCAACGCTTCTGCTACGTCGTTCATCTCTTGGATAATGTCCATGTACAGTTTGTACGACTCTTGCAGCCGTCCTTCCAGTCGATCTTGTACAGCCTTGTCGCTCCAGCCTTTACCACCAGGATCTTTCACCAGATCTGTCACCTTTTTCGCATCATTCATGATTGGCAGCAGCAGCTCCGTCAAGTTCCGTTTGTATACCAGCACATGGAAGTCGACATCTCTGCGGCAGGCTGTATACTCTTTTCGCACTCGCCAGTAGAAACCACCCACTTTAGCAACATCACGCCAGTGCTCGAGGCCAGAAATGATCAGAGGAAAAGCAGCAAGGACGACACCTGCGACTTCGAAACCACTCATTGCGAGAAAGTAGCAGTGCAGTCATGAGGAGCTGTAGAACAAGGAATGCAAAGACGGCCGAGATGAAGTTGAAGAGTGGCTGCTTCCGCCCCGCATTTGCCGCCCCCAACCCGCGTCACATTCACACAACGCTGCATACACAGTACTTTCAGCCTTCATGACTTCTGCAGGTCAAGCGATATCCTTCACTTCTACCAACTATGAACGAGTCCACTGGTCTTGATTTGTTTCCATGATCCTACTGTACCCGAATAACTTCCATCTTCTGAGCCTGGCTCCTCGGATTCGAACGAGGCTACCACCTGTTCGCCAAAGATGGCTGCCACCGTGTCAGCCCAATGCCACAATATTATAAGAAACCTTCAATCTGTGATCTCTTTCCTCATGGTTGGAGGCGAACCGAGCAGCCAAGTCGATCAAAAGCAGGTAGTCGATGAATTGGAGAGGTTCAGTCTGTGGGTTGGCAACATTGGAGCAACGCATCGCCCAGAATCCTTGCTGTCCCTCGAATCACGACTTAGAGAAGCGTCTGATGTGCTTGAATTTATTTCACAGTTGCTAGAAGATCTCACTGAAGTTGCTGGAGAGCGTGAGTTTGCAATTCCGTGAGAAGATGTGGCGACTGACGATGCTGCATAGTCTTAGCAATTGCGTCAGGTGAACGCGTCGGTGAATCTGCCGCTTCAAATGGTGATACAGAAGACGAAGCGGCCTCAGATGAGGTTACTGGGCTTTTGGAAGAGATTGGGGCATGCGTTTCGCGGCTCTTCCGAGTAACGAGCCTCATCCGCCAAGCTGGACCCACTGATACATTCGCCAAAGCACTGAGTCGTAGCAGATATCTGTTTTCAGATCAGTACGACATCGCCCATGTTGGCGAAAAATTTCCGAAGCTCGCCATGACAGAGAATTCATGGCTGAAAGCTCGGCTTGGTCGCGCGATCACTCATCGCCGACGCTATCTGAGCTACATTCATAATCACCACGAGAAACTCGAGGGCCACCATCACAACGAGGACATGCCAAAAGAAAAACCGCACGTTCTCATGACAGCAACCCAACTCGACACTTCCAGTCGGCCGTCCACATTCTTTACGAAGGCTTCGAGCCTGGTGCCAGGTCGCATCACGCCTCAAATGCTGGCCGCGGAAGACCAGTCAGACGCGGAGAGCGATGCGAAGTCATACACAACAATATCTCGCTCTGTTGCTGGAGACCTCGATACCTCAGCAATCAGCAAGATTCCAAAGCTCGATGAAATGCGCACAGGTACCAAGAAGGAGTTCGAATGCCCTTTCTGTTACCGAGTGAAGAAGTTCAAGAACGAGCGAGTCTGGAGACAGCACGTCTTTGCTGACCTACGAAGCTACGTTTGCACGTTCCCTTCTTGCGAGCATCCCTATTTCAGCGACATGAACGACTGGTTCCGCCATGAACTGCAACATCATCGCGTTGTTTATAGATGTCATGTATGCAACGACAGAAAGTTTGACTTGGGCGAACGTTATGACAAGCACGTCCGCAAAGAGCACCCGGATATGTTCAGTATTGGCGAGGAGCAGCATATCCTCGATATGGCGCGTCGACCATTGGATCAGATCCGTGCTCAGGACTGTCCATGCTGCTCAGAATGGGTCGGCCGTCTGACTGAGCGAGCAGAAGTTGTCAATGATGCTTCTGACCCATCAAACCACACAATCCTAGTGGATCCGACGGTCTTCAAACGCCACCTTGCTTCTCACTTGGAGCAGTTGGCCTTATTTGCTGTTCCTCCTGGGTCGAAAGAAGGCGATGCCGATTCTGATGCCGCTGTCGAGGAGGATGCTAATACAGCTTCCAGTAACCTCGGGATGTCGTCCCTTGCGTTCACTGAGAACATTCCATCTCCCAAATCGAGTAACGATGCTGTCCAATTGTAAGTACAATTTCATCGTTCATATGTCAAAGCCGACTATATCTGACTAATTTTGCGAAAAGTGAAACGGATTCACTCATCGACACAAATCATCCTCAAGACGCTGATTCGACAGCTCAGTCGCAGCAAAGTCAGATTTCCCACGACCACGTTCAGGCAAGAAAGAAAGGTGCTAGTAGTAGTGACACTCGCAATTCTCAGACGAAGAATATGCGTTATGACAATGCGAATGATTCATATCATGTGCGAGATGGAATCTTCTTCAAAGAAGGCCAGGTATTTTCGGTTCTCCTGAGGAAGCCCATAGACCGTGCCGGTGACTCTAGCCCCACAGACAACGACTCGTTGGATTCTTACAACACGGGAGATTACGGGGGCGACAAAGTATACACGAGCGTCCGAACATTTGTTTCCGTACACTCGAAACGCAAGTATTGTTATGCGTTACCAATATACACATACCCCGAGCGTGCAACGACAAAGCGCGGCATTGAACTCCCATCAGTTGCCACATCCCATCAATGGGGAGAAACGCCACGAAGCTCAGCATTTAGCATAGCTTATGAATGGGGAAAACAGCCACAGTCAGTCAAGGGAGCAATAGGCAATTTGAAGCCTTCGGTTGGGATTGTCATGGCGGAGGGGTGTACCCTTCCTGTTACTTCACTAATCAGTTATGGAAAACATCGCCTCGTACACCATATCGTGGAGGCGAAAGAGATAGGCTACGTGCACGAGAACGATATCAAACATCTCATTGAGATTTGGGGAGAGGAAGACGTAGATCGGGGAGATGATGATCAAGAAAAATCCAAGCAGGGAGAAGGCAACTCGGAGGGTCATGCTTTTGAGCATGATGTCCGGGGTTTCCCTCAAGAATTCGAGGAGGGCGCCAAGGTCATGATGAGGGTCAGCGAGACGCGAATGAAGATGTTCACAGTGGCTGCTGCTAATCGAATTGATAAGATCGGGTGGCAGTACCAGCTCAAGATGGACAATAGTATTCTGTGGAATGAAGGGTCGTGGATCGGCGAAGACCATCTCAGGAGAGCAAGAGAAAGCGATTGGGTGGACAGCAATTCAGCGAAACCTGATAACGATGGAGGCGAATTGGGACGTCATCCGCGAGAAGAAAGTGAACGGAAAGAAGAAGTTCAAGAAGAGCGTGATCGAGAAGAAGACGATCAAGAGACAAGAGCTGAGAAGTGCATCGAGGACGAAGAGCCCAAGGGTCTGGTCGAGCAGGCAACACAGGAAGGACCCGCGCAAGCCAATACCGAAGAGCCAGAACGTAACGCGAAGACTAATAAGACGGAGGAACATTTGACGAGCCATCAATCAAATCCTGGCCTACAGAATTCTGAAACCACGGAGATGGCGAGGCTTTTAACCCCTGAAATCGAGGCATCTTACTCTACTATCATTGACGACATCCTGCGTACTAGCGATCTGAAGACCATTTCCTCCAAGCGGATACGGCAAGGTCTTCAGGAGCGAATTGGCCATGACATCTCGGATCACAAGCATCAGCTTGGGAAACTGATCATGCGACGCTTCGACGTGCTCATTGCCATTGACGAAATTCTGGGCGCCAGCGACCTGGACACCATCTCCGCCAAGCGTTTGCGGGAAATTCTTCAAATACAAGTTGACCGCGACGTCTCAATTGAAAATAATAAGGTCACCGAACTCGTCAAGGAGCGCTTTGAAAAGATTAGAGCGGACGATAGTAGCATCAATGACTCACGGGAAACTGCTCTGCCTGTGACGACGAGCGTGAATACTTCTGATGGCGACACTGATACGATTGAAGCACAGCGGGAAAGAAGTACTGCCGGCCCCGTGCAACAGTTCGAGATTGGCGCCGAAGTCGATATGTGGATTGTCCCAGCTCGTAAACCGCGACGAATGAAGCGATTCAGTGTGGCTGCTGCTTCCCGAGACGAGAATTCGCGATGGCAATACCAGCTCAGGACACCGGACTTCACACTTTGGGATGGAGGAGGGTGGTTTTCTCAGCGCCAGCTTGTGCCAACGACATTGAGCATAGAAGTGTCCGATCTGGAAGAAAACATTTTAGAAGAGAGTGAGAAAGAAGAAGATGAGCCAGAAGGTGATGAGAACCTTTCCGAACGAAAACAACGCCGAGATCCAGCATTTTGGGAGGGGGCCGAAGTTACCATCGCGGCATTTGATGACGCGGTACTGTCACCAGTCTTCTTTGTAGTCGCATCCCGATACAATGATCCAGATTGGTACTATCAGCTCAAACCTCTATCTAACGATGATCCTCACGACAGAGAAAAGTGGATTCTGGAGGAAAAGATCAAGTTTTGTGGACAAAAAGCGAGAACCTTCGACCGAGAAGAAGATGTTCAAGAAGGAGGTGGTGGCAACGCACCAGAAGGTGGGGAAGAGAATTTGATTGATGAGCGCGATAATTCTATACTCGACACTGCTGGTCGACGAATACCGTTCGAATACGATAGATGGCAGACAAGTGGTCATCAAGAGCAAGACGAGGATACACAAGATGAAGATACGATGGAAGGAGAACAGCCAGAGTGGGCGGATGCCCAGCTAGGAGAGGAGCCCGAAGATCGCACGGAAGAAGACTTCGTTCGCTGGAAAGAACAAATGAGGGCAGAAGACACACCCGCGAAAGGTGTTGACGACTTAGAGGAAGACCGTCGTCGCGAAATAGAGCACCAGCAACGCTACGGTACAGAGGCCTCTGCATCTAGGGAACAGGCCACTCCGTTGATTGCTGGGCCTTCGCAAGGCGGAAGCTTTAGCACAGCAGAGACCCATGATCACATTGGTGTTCACGAAGGGCCAAGTAGTATATACAACCAGCTTACCAGACCAAGTAATGTCGGTGAAAATGATGAGAAGAGCGGTATCCTCGAAATTGAAGGCTCGAACACAAACCTGCTTGGATCAGATGCACTCCACCGAAAATTCGCAATACAGCAGGACCGCCTGATAGCATGGGGGGTCGAGTGGAGCGACGAAAGCACCCCAGGGAATATCGATTTCGATAAAAGAGTCCGGCAGGCAGGCCTGTCAGAGACAGTCACGAGCGTGCTTGCAACCATCAAAGAGATAACAGATGAGATAGAGAAGCTACGGACGAACAAGACGTTGTCTGGTGCGTCTTCATGGGCAGTCGCTGACCAGCCACGTTACGAAGATCTGATCAAGGACCTCACTACTTCGATCGACATACTCTACGATCTCTCGCGAGCACACCACGCTTCACGCAATTCGGGTTCAAACCTGGCAGCCGACTCCCGTGCCCCACGACGAATACAATCTAATGCAGATCATGTGTCATCATACTACGATGCTTCAGATCTGGACCTGATCGACCCACGTGAACAGTCAGTACGAAGAGCTAGTGCCTACGAAGATGCAGGTGACCCAAAACCCACAGAACCCACTACAATTGAGTCACCAGGCTCCAACGTTTCGTACACTGAGTACACCTCCAAAAGAGGCATCCCACGAAACGAGACGTCCTCAATCAACCAACCTACGCCAACGGGAAGTGGAACTGGGAAATACATTGTACAGCAGCGTCAACCCTCCAAAGGACCGTCAAGTCATGATGGACAGAAGAAAATTATCATTGAATTTGGTAAAGGTCACAAAAGTAAGAACAATACTTCCAGGTCTCGTAAGCGTTCCCCTATTGATATCACCAGTCACTGATAGCGAGAATCCGTTCGCAGCACCAGCATCGTCGGCGACGAACCTTGATAACCCGTTCGCGACTGCTGCGTCGAAGTCACCAGTCAATCCAGATCCTTGGGAAAACCGGAACCTACGCGAGGCTCTGCCAAACCCTCTTTCAGACGACGACCAAGACGAAGAAAGAAAGCGACAAAGGGCCTATGCCGAAGAAAGGGAGCGCGACGTCAAGGAAAAAGAGGAAGAGGCCGAGGCTACCTTACAATCCCAGAATCAGAGCGCAGGAGCAGAAGATGGGGTGCCTGTATTCAAATCCGGAGTACGCATGGCAGATTCCGCCTCAAGAAGTGCGCCAAGATACAGCAAGGGCGACATGGTCAGCATGCGAGTCACAACAGACAACGTGCATCAGCTGAAGCACTTTACCATATTTGCCGTTTCGCAAAAAGCAGATTATTTCCCGCGGTACCAGCTCGTGACGACGGAGGGGGAGCTGTGGGATTGTGGGGTGTGGGTTCGGGAGGCAGATCTTAGGCCGAGGAGGGTGTGAGGACGGGAATTGGGGAGGTGGTTGAATGCGACGTGTAAGGGCGGTGGAGGCTTGTGGTGATTGAGGATGTGTTTTGGTGGTCAAACATCAGATACCACGCGCTAGAGGATTCGTGAGTACGCTCTACGTAGCACAAGCGGCAGATGTTGTGATACGTGCTTAGACACAGAGCAAAACAACCGTTTCACGGATGCCAAATGAGATGATTGCGAATCGGGTTCCCACAATCCCTCACACCTATTAGTCCGGACGCAATCAAAAGCAGCGCTCTTATCGACGGCATGAATCGTCGGAGAAACAAAGTGGCATGCCTTCGGAAGCTAGACACATTTGGCTACGAAGAGAAAGGAACTGTACCTAGCTAATTTGTTAAGTCAATAGTCATCATGTAATATCTCACTTTCTCAGGCTCGAGGTGGCGTGTCACGTCTCTTAACTTGATGTACGTTATCATACTATGCTACTATAGTGATGGTGCTGAATCTGCTCTAGCACATATGATATCGACCATCTCCCAGTGCATCCCATTTCTCGTGAACCAATGTTATCCTCATAACGCCCGTGACAGATCGTCCATGCCGAAGTATGCCATAGCCAGCATCCCATATCCTATCGTGTATACATAGCATATCTATGTTCCACTCCGCTGCGCTGTGCTCAACTCGAATATAAACAAATAAAGGGGATATACACAGAATCGAAACGTATCAAACCATGCGAGCCGCGGAAAGAGAAGAAGAAAAATAAAGGTTGAGAGGAAAAGGAAAGGCAAATCAGTTATACTGATTCGAATTCACTTGACTCGCCATAACCATCATCCAGACCAAGAACACCGTCCCAATGATCCAGAATGCGAATTCTGCTTGCCAATTTTGACCTATGGCACACAAAAATTAGCCCCTCATTCCCCTTCCCTCGAGATTTCCAAAACTTACATATATTCCTCTGCTGCAACCACGCCAACGTATCCCTATTCGGCCCCTCGACATCCTGATTAAACACATACGTATTACACTGATTATTGATATTCGGGCCCGCAAACAGCTGGATCGCGGTGCCGATGATGCCCGCGATGAAGAGCACGAGCAGGATGAAGGAGAGCAGCATCATTGTGCCTGGGAGCAGGCGCCGCTGCGCGATGAAGACGATTTCGATCAGGATGAAGAAGATGGCGAGGGCGCCGACGGTTACGCCGTAGGGCATTATCCTGGGACGCGAGACGTTAGTCGAGCCAGAGCGGAGCGGAGCGAAGCGGAGCGGAAAAGAAGATCAATATAGAGGCGAGGAGTGGTGTAGGGAGTATGTATACGTACCAAGGCGTCCCCAACCCCATCTGGCTCTGAATCGCCATAAACTGCGCATTCACACCCAGAATCAGCCCCGCCGTCGCCAACATGACGATAGTCCAGATATTCAGCTGCAGGTCGGGCCAGTAGTATTTCTCGCGCACCACGACGGCCGAGCCGACGACGGTGCCTGAGTGCCCTGCGCGCGCCATCGTGTGTGTGTCGGGATGTGGTTGGAGGGAGAGGTGGTATAGATCTGTCGTGGCTTTCTCCTTGTCCTGGTCGAGAAAGATGTGAATGAATCCTCGACTCCCAGCTATCTCGTTTCTTTCGTCTCCCTGCCCTGCGCTGCCCTTTTCTTGGAAATGAGCCGCTTAGCCGCTCAATGCGTACGTCTGGAGACTTGGCGTTCTTTCCTTCTTTCCTCTATCCCCTTGCAAATGCGACTCTTTCTCTCTTCAAATTTATATCCTATCGTCTTTTCTAATCCCTCGTGTTGCGCAATCGATTGTAATGTCGCGATCGAGTCTCGTAGTTGCGCAGGTGCGGGATCCCACGGGGGAGGCGGGCGGGCGCGGGTGCAAGCGAATGACGTCTGGTCGTCCTCGGCGTAGATAAGGACTCTTTATCGGGATACGCGAATGTCGTAGCGAGCGTGCGAGTGTGCGGAAATTAGATTGTGGTGTATGTCGTGGAGGAAGAGGTATGAGGCGCGAAGTGAAGTGTCGTGGGGTGCGACCGAATCTTGATGTTGCGCGGACGTCGTCCCGCAATCACGATGGCTGGGCGAGGCTGGGATGCCAACATAGAATGTGGTTGGCCGCCCAGTTTGACCAACTTCATCATGGCGATGCAGAAAAAGAAAGGTGATGGAAATTGGCAGTAAGACTTTGCTCAAATCTACTCTTGCGAATATTCTGCACCGTCTGGTTGAAGATGTTCTCTGATACCTGGGCTGCCTTGCACTACTGGGGACGTTTGGCACATTTGTTGTCAGCGCCAACTACCCATATACTCAGATTTTTCAAGCAAAGACCGTGTAAAGCGCAATCTAAGTCTATACGTATTAACATTATATCTATATGCCCACCAAGTATTATACAAAGAAGCACAGAATCACAGTCCTTATGACTCCAACCTCATAATCCACATTCGTCCGTCATTTCTACTTCCGCCTCGAGATGATCTTCGTGATAGCATGCCTAATCATCGTCCCCGCCTTCTCCGTCTCTTTCTTCGTCAAGCCGCTAGTGACACAGACCTTGAGCGACGGCTGTGGCTGCCAACCCGCGTCTCGTGGGTTGACGCCGAGACCGAGCGGGAAGCCCTTGAGGCGGGTGACGAGGACACCGTTTGCGAGGCACTATGATGTGTTAGCAGATATTTTTCATATAAAGCGTGAAGGAAGCTCACCTCATCAACGACATCGCGAAGTATTTGGTTCTGGTCGTCGATAGAAAGCCTCTTCGCCTCAATGACCTCCGCCTTCAAGACGAGGATCAACATGGGATTGTCGGTTGCGCTGTGTGTCCTAATCCAATCGCTTCGTGGGTCCAGCTGGGCGCGCATGGCTTTGATGTTCTCTCGCAAGGCAGTCAGGATCTCAGGCTGCTCTTGGAGGAGTGAGATAGTTTCGCTGGCCGTAGTCGACAACAGAGCAGGGAGAGCGGCAGAGTATGTGTACGAAGCTGAAGAAATACGTTGGTGCTCGACAACCTCCTCATTGCCAGCGCAGAAACCTCCAGCAGCGCAGAGAGGACCAGACAGCGAACCAATGATCATGTCAACCTCGGCCGCGTCAACGTTCTGTGCTTCGGTCAAGCCACGACCAGTTCGGCCAAGGACGCCATAGGACCAGGTCTCGTCGAGGATAAGGCGGAATTTGTACTTGAGCTTGAGCTCGATCTGTCAAGCAGTCAGCATCGGCAATGCATACTCCAAACACTTTTATGAAACGCACCAGCTTAGGCAGGTTAGAGACGTCTCCAATGTTCTCAAAAAGTCCCTCGGTGATGATAAACCGCCTCGTAAGCGGCTTCTTCGCCTGCTCCTTGACAACCTTCTTCAGCACGTTCTCCAGGTCCTCCATGTCATTGTGCTCGAACCAGCGCACCGTGCTCCTGCTGATCTGTATGCCCTTCCTGACTGCAAAGTTGACGGCCTTGTCCGCAACAATGATGTCGCCACGCTTGGAGAACGAGGGAATGACGCTGGAGATGGTAGAGAAGGACTGTGCGTAAATGATGCATGCCGGGACGCCCAAGTGCGCAGCCACGTCTGCCTCCGTCTTCATGTGAACATCCTGGGTGCCGTAGAAGCCGGGAGGACCACAGGGCCCAACGCCATATGTGCGCAGAGTCTGGATCGCCTTCTCCTTGAGCGTCTCGTTTGCGATGAAGTTGTAGTAGTTGTAGGAAGCGAGGTTCGTGACGGTGCGGCCGTTGGAGAGTTTCGACTTTGGTCCGGTCGGCCTACTCCATGTTAGAACAGTCGTCGCTCTAGTGCCTACACGATTCTCACCCAACAATGACAGGCCGCTTCTCGTTGTCCAGTTCCTCCCACGGCGTAGGGGCGGCGACGAGGGGTTCGGGCGTCCAGTCGTCGACCAGCTCGTCGATCTCCTTTTCTGATATCAGCACTGGCGGTCGCGGCCACACCCACGCAACATACCGCATCTGTGAGCTGCACTTTCTTCTGAGTGCTATACTTTGGCGCAAGCAGATATCTCACTGCGAAAAGAAACAAGAACAGCTCGATTGCGCTGCGCACCGGGTCGTTCTGGTAGCTCGACTTTATGTAGCGCACGGCGATGGCGGAACCGGGGATGCGCTGAAAGTGTGCATTGGCATCGTTAAGGAAACGCGCCGTGGCATGTTGTACGTCGTGTAGATCCATGGCGGCGAAAGAGCAGCACTGCGCAGTTGTCGTTGTGGTAGAATAATTCTGGAGCGTGTCTCGGGGGTCTGCGGCGACACGCGGAGGTGCAAGGCACGCGAGACGTCAGCACCAAATGCGGTCGTACCATGGATCCTTCATTTCACTGCCTCACGTGCACGGCGTCTGGTGTACATCCGCGAGTTGGTAAACAATCACACAGAGCTGAGACTCCGAGGGAAAAGTGATGACATTAAGACATCCATATATTTATTGTTATGCAATCGCTTTCTAAGATATTCGCCAACCAAAACCAACCAAAACCCAGCGTAATGTATGTGCATTCAAGCCCGCTTCTTTCGGCAGGTCAAGTGTTCAAAAAAGAGAGAAAAGTCGAGGTGAGCATCTAGTTCCGCCTCAACACCGTAATGAGAGAAATGCAACGCTGGTTGTTACAATCATAATGCGACTTTTACAAGTCACCATGCTCGTGACCGTGTATTGTACAACGCAAACCATCTAGTACGCCATGTACCGGCGGAAGCGGGCAGCCGGATCGGTTGTCTCTGCGGCACCACCACCACCGGTCGAGTCCGCTCCTTGACCACCCTGGTATTCTGGGCACTTGCCCATAACACAAGTACCCGTGACTTCCGCATTTGTGTTGTTGTTGTTGTAACCCGTGGGCTGCATGATCTGCATTGGGATCATGTCGCCAATGTCGAGCTTGAGGAACTTGCCGGCGACAATGGGACCGACAATCAAACAGAGGAAGACAACGAGCATGAAGAAGTAGAGGATAGCGTAGCGAATGACCCTGCGCTTTCGCAACTTCGTCTGCTTCATCGAGTAGATTGGTGGGCGGATTTGGCGACTGAGACTTGTTAGCATTGTTATAATTTACGTCGAGACATGAACGTACCTTGGTCGGAGCCAGAACAGCATAACCGAGTGGAACTTGTCGGCATATGGGATCAGGAGGATTGGCAGCATGAAGAAGAGCAGGACGTGGCCCAGGATGAAGTCGGCAGCGAACATGCCAAGTTCAGTAATCTTGCAAAGGAACTCACGTCCTGGCTGGGAGATGGTGTGCCATCCCATGGTGTACCATTTACCAGTCCACCAGGCAATGTTGGCGGTGTCGGCCTTGAACTCACGGGTAAGGGCGAGCGAGATGATGAGCTTGAAGACAAATCGCTGGATGGCGACAACGGCAATCATACCCGAGAGAGCACGTGGGAAGCTGAATCCCTCGAGGAACATGAGAACCACGAAGAAGACGAGCAAGATGATGACGGCGATGGCGTGAGCGATGGCAGCAAGGACGGCACCAAACTTCTTGCAGCACATGCTGAGAAGAGGACCAGCGCAACACGCCATAGCGAAGAAGCCGCCCAGAACACCAGCGTTAATGGCGACGGGGCCGAGTGCAATTATACCAATGCGGACGAGGGCACCAGAGGCCTTCGGTTCCTTCAAGTCTGCGTTTTCGTTTGACTTGTCACGTGCGTCGGTGACACCTGTCTGAGCATTGATGAAGAGGTACGGGATAAGGGTGATCGCAACCAGTACCAGGGGTCCGAGGATCTCGCTCAAGAAGATGTTCGTAAAGGCGGCACGGGGAACATCTCCAGACAGCTTGGCCGTTGGGTCACCAAGAACCTTGCGCTTGTAACCAGTGAGACGCGTACGGGAGAGTCTGCAGTATCCGATCCAAGATGCGCTATGAGAACGGGTGTTGCCACGAGACAACCAGCGGAGGTACTCCCTGTAGTCAATGAAGAAGTCGTCCCAGGAGAACTGGTGCGGGTTGAACAGGAATGGTGCCAAGCACAAAGACAGCAGGGACGCCCAGAAGTAGATGAGCCATGGTCCCCAGACAGTGATCGTGGCAAAGAGGAGCATCATCAGAGATCGGGCACCGATGTAGATCGAAGGGCCAGCGAAACGCGAGTACAAGATACCGAACGGAATGCGAGCTGTGGCGAAACCACGACCAGTACCAATGTAGCGGGCACCACCAAACGACAAGTTGGTGTGGAGAGCGTTGGAGTAGATCTGAGTGACGAAGACCTCGAAGAAGGGCGATCCAGACGAGAAGTGCTTGGCCAAGCGAGTCAAGGCACGCCATGCACCGCGCTCAGTCAACTCTTGCACCGTGAGAGGAATGAAAGAGATGAAGAAGACGATGAAGATGGAGACGATACAACGCGTGACCCAGTCGAAGACAGGCACCAAGTTGGCACAGCCGTTTGGCCACTCGGGATCGGTCGTGGGAAGGTCCTTGTCGAACTGGCAGAGAATAGTCTCGTGGTGAAGAGCGCCCAGATTGATGAGGACGAACATGAAACACTGGACAGACAGCATGATGAACATGTTGTTGATGTGGAAACCGGGATGGGCGTAGTAGAAGGACAGGAAACGGTCGAGGGGAAGTTGAGTACCCATGTAGTAGTACTCACGGGACAACATCTGCTCACCCATACCAGTACCAATCTTGGTGGTGAAGTTGAGAACGGATCCGAAACCAAGATCACGACCCTTACCACACTGGTAGTACTCGCAGTGCTTTATGCGACCACCACGGAGGAGAGCGTTCATACCAGCGTAAATATCTTCGTTCAAGTGCAGACCCTTTTGAGCCTTGGAGACACCACCACGAGTAGTCATGAAGATACCGTTCAGGAAATCAGGATGACCATAATGGAGCTTGCCACCAATCTGAGCCAGCGTACGGGCAAACATGGTACCGAATGTCTGTTCCTTTCCGGCAGCGATGTCACCGAGGATACCGATGTTCTCAGAGAAAATGTACTCGCGAGCACCGAGGATAGCGACAGGGTTGAAGTTGGCGTTGGGCAGACCAGGCGTGTAGGGAGATACATTCTCGGTAGTCATCTCCTCGAACTCAGCAAGGACGCTGCGAATCTTGAGGCACTCCTCCAAGTAGTTGTCCTGGTTAGCGTCGATGAGCTGGATGTACTCGCCACGATAGAAGATGATGCAGTGGTTCTGGTTGTCAGACTTGCCGTCACCGAGAATTGGGTTACCGGAGAGCTGAACGCGGAACTTGGGACGACGCATGCCATTATCCATGATCTCGGAGTGACCATCGATCAAGGCAGAGTAGATGCGAGGCTCGTCGCCCTCGTTGGCAGGCGGCTCCTCGTCCAGGTAGGCAATTTGCAGATCGGGGTAAGCACGGAGCAAGAATTCAGTGTTCTCGCGCTCCTCTTTGGTGAACTTCGCGTAACGCTGCATAGACACGCAAATCTTGTACTTGCGTCGAGCCATACGTTCCAGTTCACGCTCGAGCTTGTCAGAGTTGCCACCAAACATTTGCACGACCTCAGGGTTCTCGACACGGTAGAGAAGCTTGATCGCACGGCTGTAGTTCATGAAACCAGAGATAGTGCGGTAGAGTGTCTGAGAACGGAGCGAAGCCCAAATACGTGTGCGGAGAGTGTACTCGGGGGCGGCAGATTTGAAACCAATGCAGTAGAAGGGGAGATCGTCGATCTTGCTCTTAGCGGTGTCCTTCTCGCCCTTCTCGTCTTCGCCGTTGAACTGCGAGGTCTCGTCGGCGAGAATCTTGGTGTCCTTGACGAAGCAGTCCCACTCGTGAGGGTGAAGCTGCTTGAGGTACTCGAGGAGAGTGACACGGGAGTAGGGTTCGTCCTCGCGAATGATCTCACGGAGAGAAAGAAGAATCTTCTCGCTGTAGTGAGGAATCATAACGGTGAAGGTGGGCATGTTGTCAACAGGCAGAGGCTCTGGGATGGGTGTAGACAGAGACTGAGCAAAGAAAGAGATACGACGCTCAGCCTCGCTCTGCGCAGGGAAGAACTCGGTCTTGAAGGAGTGATCTTCCTGGGATACGAAGAAAGTGGGCGCGCGCAGGGTGCGCTTGCCCTCCTGCTCAGAAGGAACCTGGTGGTACAGCAGCTTCTGCACGTGATCGATAGCAAGGAGATGCTCGCGATACATGGAGATGACGATGGCGTTCCAGATCTGAGAGATGAGGACCTTGGGCTTGTATTTGATCTCCATGTCCGTCGTCGCCAACACCTTTGAGTAGATACGCTTAGGCAGGCGAGAGAAGATGTTCCTCCAGGGAGTCCAGATCGAGACACCAAGGTAGAAAGAACGGGCGACAGAGAACAACATGTTGGCGATGATGTACCAGAGGTAGGAATCCAGGAAGAACAGAATGAGATCCATGAAGTACATGAGACCCAAGAGGATTCGTGGCTGGTATTCGCAAAGAATTTTGCCGATGATAGCATCACCCAAGCACTGGGGCTTGTTCATGTGAGAAAGGATACGAATGGGATCCTTGATAGACAGCGTCAGGAAGAAGTAAGACTCGGCAAGCTTGGCAGCGAAGACGAGAACCCAGAGACCGTAAGACATCCACATGTCGTTGCCCTTGAGGCGGGGATAACTGGCGGTGAATGTCTGACTGGCCACGTACTTGCGAGAGTTGCGTGTCAGGTAGCTTCCAAACAGACCACCCAGAGGCATGACGGAGAAGAAGACGGTGGTGACGAGCGCGATGGCGAACTGCACACCTCCAAGAATGTCGGGAATGGTGCCGGTCGTCTTGTCCAAGCCGAAAATGTACACACTGGGTGCAACGTTGACAGCAAAAACAGCGATGAGGAACAAGAGACGCTTGGTCAAATGCTGAGCACCGGCCCATTTACGAGGAACGTAGCACCATTCGATACAGGTAGCAGCAATCTGGATAGCGGAAGCAATGGTACCTCCCAGAGCAACAGCAGACAAAACCGCCGCCTTTGGTGGCGTTTGGCCCAGCTGTCGTTCAAATTTCTTGGTGTAGACAGGTTGCGAGTTGTAAGCGGTGTACATCCAGAAAAACGTCAAGTGTATGACCCAGATACGGTTGAAGTTGACAACCATGTGGAACCACGAACGACGCTCGTAGTATGTCTTAAAGAAGACCTTCTTCCATAAAACGTCCTTGAGCTTTGCGTAGCGCTCCGCAGGAGGAAGGTCAACAATGCGAGACTTGTCCTCGAACACGATGCGCTCAAGGCCTTCTGGGTACCAGAAAAGCTGGTTGATATCATCGTAACCAATAATTGAAGAATGGTCACGTTCACGACGCACGTATTTGCCATCCTGGATCTCGTATCCTTGGTCTCGGCAGTACTGGTAGAGAGGTGTGATAATGGTGTTGAGGTAGGTGAACTCCTCGATGGGCTCCGTCTGCGCTTGGCCAGCAGGCGAGTTGAGGTAGTCGTCTGCGCACTTGAAGATAAAGCAGAGCAACTCGGGCATGAAGCGGACCTGGTTGGCCTCACCCCAGCAGAGCAAGTACAAAGCGATTTGACGGACACGGTCGTGCTGAGACATGCGGTTCATGCGCGTCTTCCAGCGGAACTCTGCAGCCTCAAGACTGTTGTCACCCTCATATGCGTCGAGGGTCTCCTGCTCGTTGCCAGGGTTCTCGTTGGCCTTCTTCTTGGCAGCCTTGCGGGCTTTGCGGGTCCTGCGGTTGGCTTTGCCGAGATTCATGTTGGCGAAACCGACAGCATCGTCCAAGTCGAGATGAGCGGCAAAGTACCAGCGACGGAAATTGGCGTTCTCGCCGCCGATGTAGTCGGCGTGCAACGACAAAAGAGCCTGGTTAGGCGACATGCGCGATGCGCGCGAGTCGAGGAGGGTCATGAAGTGGTCGTACATGTTCCTCATGCTGTCGCGCTGAAAACCGAACTTTGCAGTCAAATCGAGGAAAATGTCCTCAATCTCCTCCTTGGTGCAAGGAATTTGGGCATCGGCAGTCCAGGCAGGGTAGGGCTCGCGGGAGCGTTGACCGGCAGGTAGTGCGTTAGAGTAGTCCATGCCGTAGATGGGCGTGGATGCACCGGAAGAGCGGTTGCCGCCGTAGGAGACCTGGGACGATGGTGGGCGGTATCCGCGGTTCATGCCCTCACCGTAGCTGTTGTAGCGCTCATCGCCACGGCCGTAGTAGTCCATGTCGGTGGCACGAGCCATGTCGGAGCGCATCGTGAAGTCGCTGAAAGTCTCCGAATCTTCCTCGGAGTCGTGTTGGCGACGACGGGGCTGGCCACTGCGACAGTTTTAGCAGAGGCATGCGAGCGTTGTGTATGCGAAACTTACCCGTAGCCATCCTGAGCACCTCCTTGGTCATAGTACTGATCGTTATAATATTCGTCTTGGTAGCCCTGCTGGCCGCGATCGTCATAGTAACCATTTTGCTGCCCGTGCTGGCCGTCGTAGTATGAGCTGTGGCGTATTAGCAATGGACACAGCAGCTGCAATGGCAGGCACTCACGACTCGTCATAGTACGCATCGCCCTGCTGCTGGTACTGGCCCTGTCCGCGAGCATCGTCGTGATACTGCCCGTACTGATCGTCGTGGTAGTACGCGTCCTGGGCGTGCTGGCCTTGCTGGCCCTGTTGGCCGTGGGCCTGATTCTGGCCGTAGCCGTCATCGTAATGACCTCCCTGCGGATGTCCGGACATCTTGGGGGAGCGATTAGGGTGGTGGTGCGGAATCTACGAGAAGCTGTCAACAAGCTGAAGGGTGCGTGCGCGGGGCCGGGATTGTGAAACACGGGCAGTCGGAAGGGCGTACCTCAAACAATGAGCATTAGGAACGGCGAGTTGGTATTAGCTGAGATTAGGCGGAGGCGAGGTCGAGTATTGTGGTTGCTGCAATGGTGCGCGAGCGGGCACGGTGGTGAACGAGTGTTGACGTGGGAGCGAGGGAGGCAATTGGGCGGGCGAAGTGAAACAGCAACCGCGTATTTACCCCGGGAACGACAGTCAGGGTAGGACAAAGGCAGCCCAGGGTGCTTGCCGTGCGGAAGCGTTCTGGTTGTTGTTTTGGAGTGCTAACGAGTGAATGGCGCTGACAGCCAGTAGTCGGGTCGTGGTTGCCAGAGGAGACGCGCGGCGAATCGGCGCTTGCTGCAGCTGGGCGGCGGTGTTGAAAACAGGGCAGCACAGCTCTCCCCTCGGATTAGGTTTCGACGGCGACGGGTTCCGCAACAAGGCCTCACACAGAGCGAGAGGCTGGGATGAGGAAAAGAAACGGGTGAGGGTGGCGGAGGGATGGGGGGAGAAGGAGCGACAGTTGGAATGCAAAGGGCAGGCAAAGAGCTTTTGAGTGCCCCTGAAAATGAGAGAGAGGCGCACCGCTCGCCAAGGCCTGGACGCTAAAGTTTGGACAAGGATTCGTCGACGGGCCACCAACGCTTCACGGTCTGCGCATGGGGCCCTCGCTAGCATTCACGCCTGGGTAATTGCCAGTGTTGCCACTTTAAAAACAGACTGCGATGGGATTCACGACGATTGCCAATGGCCATGTTCACGACGCATGCTGTTTGCTGGAGCAGCAGCGGGTGCTGCGATGATCGTCTCTGTGCCGCCGCGGAGCACTGCAAATGCAGTGGCTAGTACTTTAGGCTGGGGAGAGGCGACTGTGAGCACCGAGCAGGTTCTAAGAAAAACCAGCGTCTGGGATCCCGATCGACCGCATATCGATAATCGATACGCCCAAACAGGACTCGAGGTACCTCTTCGAGCCTGGGAGACACACCACGCGCAGTGATCGCCTCGCTTGTGGCTCGCCAGCTGCGTTGCCATGGACTCGTGGTGCTGGCGGGCCATCGACTGTCGCCACCAGCGTGCGCTTCACGTCACGACAGTGCAGCGCATGGCGAACATCAAAGCGAAACCTGCGGACCGGCATGTGGATTGGCCTGCCAACTCTGCCCGGCTCCCAGACGGCGCGATAGCGATAACAGCACACGCCCAGCCGCTGCCACCCACGAGCCAATGATAGCGTGGCGCTGCTCCCGCAGAATCCCGGTCAACGGCTCTTGGTGTCGCAATGCAAAGGGGGCTGATGCCCACCAGCGAACTGTTGAGTTGCGCGCCGGACCAGCGCCGGATGCACCACCACCGCGCGCGGCACATCTGCTAGAGCTCCCAACGTGAAGTACACGCTGCCCCGACTGCCAGAGACCGCCCGACAGGACCTGGGTCGGAGCCGCCCACGCATGCCCGCTGTCAGCACAGAGATTGCTCTCCTGAGCCTCGCATGGGGGATTGATTGAGGCGCGTCTAACGGTATCGCAGCATGACGAAATTGACAGTTGCAAGCATCTCGGTTGGTTTCGCCTAAGCTATGGCGGCCTATAATAGACTGCCTTGTTTCCCCTCCTGTGATTCCAAGGACCGCTGGCTGTTACAAAGCATCCGATTTAGACCAAAGCCCGCCGTTGGCGTTGGTACATGTTTCTGTCTGCGTGCGGTTTTCATGCTCTCGCCATGTGTGTACTGTGTGTTACTGTGTGTGATAGGCGTGGTTGTGCAGGCCGCTATACATAGGTCCCATTCCTCGCAGCAGCATTTCTAGAGCGTCTGCCGTGGACTACCAGCGCTCGACGGGTCGCGTGTGCTCGCTCCCTGCCTCCAGTCCCAGCTCTGCGTCGATTTCTGTGATACATTCGCGACCTTCCGCTCCGTACCCCATACTTGCGCGCATGGTGTGACATGGTGACATTGACGCTGTCCAATCACTCCCGCCATGTCTGCACCTCGAGCGCGGGCAGAGCGAAGAGCTGGTCCAGCACAGCCGCAACTCGAGCTTTATTCCGTCTCATTGGTGCGTTGCAGACTGCGTGACTTCGCCACACTCGTCCCAGCTTCTGCCGGCCTCTCCAGGTACCGGAGTCTCCGCGACATCTGCACACGACGTGTACATTGTGCGCTACTGAGTGCTCGTGGAGTCTCAGTGTCCCAGTCACCGTACCATGGGTAACGTGACGTCTAGAACATGAGACGGATCATTTTTAGAAGTGCGGATGTGCGGCGCGGCGGCTTTCAGTGGGGTGCAGGACATTTGACTGACGCGTCTGCTGTTCCTGCGTCTCTGGCTGCGTCTCTGGCTGCGACCAGTCCACTTTGGGACGCCTCTCGCTCTGCTGCAGCGCAAAGCATCGACGTGTGCGCCAGAAGACGCAGCGAAGCCCACAATGTATCGAAGGCGTCGGCGCCGTCCATGATGCACGATCGCCTGGCGGCTGTGTGGCAGTTTCTGACAGCCTGGAATGGCGAGGGTGCTCGATCGCCAGCCAGCCAGCGTGAGCCAACAGTGGAGCTGGGGCCACCGCCATGAAACGGGTCTAGTGCCAGGGGTTCAGGCCCATCCTCGACGATCCCTCTTGGGCGAATGCTTGAACAACCTCACGCTCTTTCACTCTGTCTGCTTCAGAGTTGTTTCTTCAGTGGTATTCCACGTTTCACCCGTCGGTCTTTACATCGTTCCTTAATAGCTTTCGCCAACAGCCGTGTGCGCTGTTACACCACGGTCTTTTCCACGTGCCGTGCCTGCCGAAACACTTTTCAGACTCTCCTTAACACCCAGTCTCGGCGCCTCAACTCCAAGCTCTCCAAGCTCTTGCCAACACCTCTCGACATCTTGTCCAGTCTTAACCACTAGCTATCACTATGAAGGGACTCTTCGCTGCCGCTGCGCTGCTTGCCGGCGCACAGGCTGCCATTGACCCAATCGTCATCAAGGCACGTCGTGGCACCGTGCATGCTGTAGCCCGCTGCTAACTCTCTGCAGGGCCAGAAGTTCTTCTACAAGACTAATGGCACTCAATTGTAAGCATTGCTCAAGTCCTGTGTGCTCCGACAGTTGCTAACCTTGCCCCAGTTTCATGAAGGGCGTTGCCTACCAACGTATGCTCCTCGAAGTCGCTCGTGCGGAACAACTACTTACACTCGGCAGAGGAAATCAACTCCAACACCACACAGTCCGTCGAGAGCACCGTCAAGATTGTGGACCCGCTCGCCGACGCGACGTCATGCAAGCGTGACATCGAGTACCTGAAGAAGATTCAGACCAACACTATCCGTGTCTATGCTATCGACCCAACCAGGGACCACAGCGCGTGCATGAACGCACTTGCCGATGCTGGCATCTACGTTGTTGCCGACTTGTCGGAGCCTAAGAACTCTATTATTCGCGATGCCGCCGGTTGGACCACCACCATCTACGATCGCTATGTGGCCGTCGTCGATGAGTTGATGAAGTACGACAACACCCTCGGCTTCTTTGCCGGTAACGAGGTCTCCAACCAGCCCAACAACACCATTGCCAGCGCTTTCGTCAAGGCTGCCGTTCGCGATACCAAGGCCTACATCAAGAGCAAGAACTACCGCCCCGTCGGTGTCGGATACGCCACCAACGACGATGCTGAGATTCGTGAGAACCTCGCTGCCTACTTCGACTGCGGTAAGCCCGAGGACGCCATTGACTTCTGGGGCTACAACATCTACTCGTGGTGCGGTGACTCTTCGTTCCAGGAATCTGGCTTCGATGTCCGCACCAAGGAGTTCGAGAAGTACAACGTCCCCGTCTTCTTTGCTGAGTACGGTTGCAACACTCCCCGTCCCCGTCTCTTCACTGAGGTTGGTGCTCTGTACGGCAAGCAGATGACTGGCGTCTGGTCCGGCGGTATCGTCTACATGTACTTCGAGGAGGACAACATGTTCGGTAAGTATGCTGAATCAATTCCCGGACTGGCAAACGACTAACATGACCAGGTCTCGCAACTGTCTCTGGCGGCAAGGTCACCACCAACAAGGACTTTGACAACTTGTCCAAGGAGATTGCCAAGGTCAACCCCAGCGGTGTCAAGATGGACTCGTACAACCCGTCCAACACGGCCGCTGCTGCCTGCCCGAAGGTCACCGCTGGAAAGTGGGAGGCTGTCTCTGACCCTCTTCCTCCCTCTGCCAACTCCCCTCTCTGCGCCTGCATGGAGGAGACTCTCAGCTGCGTTGTCGCCGACAAGGTTGACGAGAAAGACTACGGTGACATGTTCGGCTTCATCTGTGGTGAGAAGGACGGAAAGTACTGCACCGGCATCAACAAGAACGCCACCAAGGGAGCTTACGGCGCCTACGGCATGTGCTCTTCCAAGCAGCAGTTGTCTTTCGCTGTCAACGCATATGCCAAGGCCAACACTGGCGGCTGCGGCTTCAAGGGCAAGGCCACCACCAAGGCTGCCGTCGCTTCTCCCACCGCCTCTGGATGTGCTACCATGCTCTCAGCCGTCGGTGCCGAAGCAACCGGTGTCGTCGGCGGAGGTGCCCAGGCAGGCAGCGCATCTGGCGCGCCCAAGGGCTCTGGTGCCGCTGGCGCCGCTGCTGGTCTCTCCGCACCCCACTTCAGCGTTGGCGGTGTCGGACTCGGCTTCTACGTCATCGGCGCCGTGGCTTCGGGCATGGCCATGATCCTGATGTAGAATCATCATTTTTGATATGTTTTGGATTTTCATTGGACTGCATTGTTTGCGCGTTGAGCTTGTCAACTCAGCCCGTTGCTTGGTTCGGGCTGAGGTTCTGGAGATGAATGGAGATGTCTAGACGGAACTGTAATTTTTACCTTGTAAATACAAGAAGAAAAAATATCTCTAATACTCATGTCCTTTTGAACCGTGATCACTGTGAACTTGGCGTGTAATCAAAAAGGCTGACCATTACTTGATCTCGTGTTCTGTTTTTGATCAAGTTCTTACTAGCATCGTAGATGGGATTCACGAATCTTGTCGGCGATGCGTGCATTAAAGATCAAAGATACTTGCCCGTGTCGCGTGAAGAAGATATTCAGCTTGCTCGGTATCACAAGCTCTCTTTCAAGCCGCACGATACAGTGGGATCGTATATAGCGGAAACATGTAGATTTAGATTACTTTTTCTGCTACTTGTTAGAGCTCGAGGCTTTGTGTCGTAGAGTAGAAGGGATGGAAAGCATATCTAGAGCATTGAGTTGGAGGTGGATTGGAGACTTGAGGGGAAGGTATGTGGAATCGAGCAATTGAGTTGGACACTCGGATTAAGAAAGAGAACTAAAAAATTCTTTATGTATCTGTTTAGGGCATTGAATTTCATCTGGTGTGTGCTGGTCGCGTGCGATGCTGTGAGGAGGATGTCATATATAAGATGTATGGTTTTGGTTTGAGGAGTACGGATAGTGATGAGAAATATTTAAATACTTCGGATTCGATGGAGGGAAATCATGATGTATGGATCCCGACGAAGTCGTTGGATTTTCTTGACCTAGTCGAAGCTCTGTTGCCTCGTGAATAGTTCAATCGAATTAAATCCTACATATTTCTGCTCCTTATGTACTACACCGCTCGTCAACTCCATACTAGCTATACCCTATACGCTCCTTTATCCCTCCTCCAAGTCGCAACTACCTACTCAATCTCAACTTTCACACTAATCGACCCCTTCTTCGTCTGCAACACAATACAATCATGATCATAACCAACATCCTCCTCACTCGTATCCACCAACCTCGCCCTCGGCAAGACCTTCGTAGCCACAAGCGCACCCATGATATACAGCTCGCAATACGCCAGACTAAACCAGCACGTCAGTTCCATGCCGCACAACCCCAAAATCACATGTAGGATGTAAGACTTACTTCTCCCCAACACAACTCCTCGTCCCCTTCCCAAACGAAATCAGCTTCGACCGCAGCGCACTGTCTACACTCCCATCGTCCCTAATCCACCTCTCGGGCCTAAACTCGTCCGGCGACGGAAACAGATCCGCGTCCCAGTGGTTAATCATGCTCGTCATGCCCACTGGCGTCCCCCGTGGGATCACGTACGAGTACTTCCCGTCGGAGGACGTGTAGCGCAGGTCCTCGAGGCGGGCGATGCGCGCGGAGCGGTGCGAGACGCCGGGCATGAGGCGGAGGCATTCAAGGAGGAGGGCGGTGAGGAAGGGGAGTTTTTCGAGGGTTAGCCAGGTGAAGTCTGTTTGAGATTTTGGTAGGGTTGATCGTAATTGGGTGAGGAGGTGGGGTTTGGAGAGGAGGTGGTAGGTTAGGACTGTCAGGATGGCCTGGAGAAGGTATTAGTATGTATATATATCTCAGACAGCACGATCTTCTGTCGTGTCGTGTATGAGAACGACGGAGAAGGAGGGGGAGAATAGAAGCGTAACAAAAAAAACTTACAGCCGTCGTCTCCGTCCCCGCCAACAAGAAATTAAACCCCTCCCCATTATACCTATACTTCTCCTCATCGCTCATATCCTTCCTATCCCCCATGACCTCCGCAAACACCCGCCCATTCCCCGGCTCCCGCAGCGCCTTTTCAATATACCCAGGGATCGTCACATTCATCACCCGCATGACAGCCTTAACATCTTCTCCCAGATAATCCGCCATGAAGGGCAAAACTTGAGCAAGCTTCCGCGCGAGAACGTTGTGCCGCATCATATACGCCTGCTGAAAAAAACTCTTAACCCACGTTGCGAAATTCGGCTCCCACCCCTCTTGCGCTACGAATCCCATGGGTTCGCCAAAGCAGTACTGAGAAATAACATCCGCAGTAAAGCAATTAAACGCCTCTTTCACATCAAACACATTCCCCTGCCCCGCGGTCTTAAGCATCTTGGCCACAGTCAGGTTCGCGAACTCGTGCACCTCGCCCTCGAGCTTGAGCATCTGCCCACGCGAGAAGAAGCGAGACAAGGGGGCGCGTTTCGCGCGGTGGGATTCGTGCGAGATGGTGCTGAAGCCCGTGACGGAGACGGGGCCTGCGCCGCCTGTGGCGAGTTGGTGGGACCATTTGTCGCGGATGCGGGTGGGGGAGGAGGAGTAGATTTCGTCGGTGAAGGCGGGGTCGGAGACGTGGAGTTCGTCGGGGTTTATACTATCGTGATGGTTATTAGAATTTGTGTTTTAGATTATGGGATGGGATGGGAGTAAGTGTAACGCACCGAACAACAGGTCCATAGCTCTTATGCATCTGCGCAATAACCCTCCCATACCGTCCCACACACCACCAATCATAATACGCCTCGTATAAGTACGACACCGCCGCGATCTTCGGCCCCGGGAATCGCGCCAGCGGATGGAATGGCGAGATATTATACAGCGCCCTCGCCGCACGATAGAGAAGCCATGCTGCAATGAGCCAGAGGATACTCGATACCGTGAGCGCAGCGTTGAGCTGGCTGAGTATACTCGTGCTAGACTCGTCCTCCATCTTGCCTTGACTTGACTTGAGCTTCAGGAGATCAGTAGTTGGTGTCTGTCGAACAAAGATGTAATGCGAAAGAAGGAAATCCTACACCGATAAACTCCAACCCCATTTTATCCGACAAGGCAAGTCAACTAGGTAGGTGGTACAACGTTCTTCCACCAACTTTCCAGGCCTATCCATGGCGTCCACTTCCTCGCCGACCGTCATCGATTTTCAAACGACGTGACTGGCCCATGCCTGTACGGTGAGGCTGGCGTGCTGTAAAAGTGCATGGGTACAAGTGGGTGGGTGGAGTACGGACACGGGCTGGCTGCCTGATGGAGTAAGTGGCGATTGCTCCACGGACCAGGATGCTGGGTGAAGATAGTGGAAATTTGGAAGTATCGAATTTGGGAATGTCGTGGTATGTAGTGAATGGAGAATTAAGGATTCAGAAATTGGTAGAACGTCAGAGGTATGTGGAATGAATAAAAGAATATCATATCTCCACAGCTTCTTCATTGTCCAGCTTCCCAATTACTTCTCATGCGCATCCTCGCCCCTCTCGTCGAATCCCACCCTCCTGTCTGGCTTCTCCATCGTCTCTACACTTTGCGGACTCTCCATATCACGTCTCCTCTCCACGTCTTGTCTCCGCTCCATCTCCTGTCTCCTCGCCATGTCTTCTTTCTCCGCAGCATCTCGCCTCCTCTCTGCCTCCTCTACCCTTTCTCTCTCTTCCATCCGCTGTCTCTTCTCCCGTTCATCGTTCTCGGTCGGAACTTGTGCTCCCATCGCTGCATCGTACGGGCTTCTCCCTCTCCTTTGGCTGTCTTCATAAGCACCTGAAGCGCCTGCGAGACCTCCTTGAGCTGGTGTTGGTTGGCGATATGCGCTACTTTCCCTGCTCTGACGATTGCTAAACCCTGCTTGAGCGCCCATCATTTGCATCCTCTCATCATGTCCAAGTCCCCCTTGAGCAGGTGATGGCTGGCGATACGCACTACTTTCCCTGCTCTGACGAGTGTCGTATGCAGGTTGGGCAACCAGTCTCTCTCTCCTTTCGTCATGCTCAAACTGCTGCGGTGCTTGCACATTCTGTCCAAAGGCACCTCCCTCATGTCTCTCATCCATGCCCAGTACAGCATCCGCGACACCCTCACCCAGAATCTGTCTCAATGGGCCGTCGGAACTCAGAGCGTGCAGAGCATCGCTGATATTCCGTGGCATGTTCGCCGTCACTCCATTCATTCCCTCCATACCCATCACCGTACCTCCTCCAGTTTGCAAACCAAGGATTCCCGCCCCCAGTACGGCCGAGAGTGCAAAGTATGGGTTCGCAAGAGTGTCAAAGCACGATAGCGTCCAATGGCCGGGCTTCCTGTGCACAACGGGGTCGTTGAGAGACTTTGGATCCGAAGAGAGCGTGAATGCGCAGATGGCTGGGAGGTGGGTTGCGACGCCACCGGCGAAAAAGTGTGACTCGTAAGTTGGAGGATGCAGAGAGATGTGCATCTTTGCCGGCTCTGAGGTGGCTCTGCTCTGTGAACTGAATGTACGTGGCTCGAGGCTTGTGCGGATAGAGTGTGTTGCGGCGATCTGGGTGATCACCTGTCGGCTTTGAATCAGGCTATCAATCGCGAGGAGCGGGGGCTGGGGTGTAAACTGGAAGATGTATTGACCGTCGCTGGATTTCGTGGCGTGGAACGACTGGAGCTCGATGCTAAGCTCATCGAGAGCGAGAAGGATCTCGCTTAGGAATTGAGGAATGCTTGAGGTAGATTCGAGAGGCTGATACAGGTCTTGCTGATATCTGCCAACATTGCTGCTTCGGGACGAGAATGCAACAGCAATCTCGAAGCCAACAAAAAGTGTCGTCGAATAAGTGTACTGCAGATTATTGATCAATGCCTCGAGACTGGTTCGTGGACACGAAGGTAGGGGAGTACCAGATTCCGCACGACAATAGCAAAAGACTGAGGCCGATGGCAGGGAGTCCTTATTGTGTGTACGGCTCAACGATCGAAGGTCTGGCTCAAGATAGAATTCTGAAGCATTCCCTGCGGAGTCGGCATCATGTGGAGAGACACCGATCCTATCTCCATCGTGGATCAGGCGAGAAAATTCCTTGATCGGTACGAGGCGAGTGCATATGGTACCCTGAATGTCGAGCCATTGCACATACACAAAGCGGACTTGAGCATTTTCTTTCAGGAACTCATCGAAAAGCTCATTGTTGTACACTTGCGGTACTTTTGGCGGAGGTGGAAAGCTGGGTGGCACAAAGGGTGATCCGGATCGAGGATCTACTGGTCCAGATGTTGATGGTTGGGTTGTTGCGCCAGCTGGCGGGATTGGCGGCATGCCCGGTGATGAGTACGGTGATCCCACCTCAGGTTTTGCATTGAACGTGAGCTGCTTCGGAGACTCGCGTACCGTCTCGTCGAATATGGCTTGGTGGCGCAAATCGTAGAGGGTGTTGGCGTTGTTGAAGAGGATGTCCTTGGTCATCGCAATCGCTTGAAAGACGGTGATATCACCCCTTTGCACGTACTCCGTGAGTATCTAATCATCGCTGTCAGTCTCCACCCGATCGAAAAAGAATATCGCCAACTCACCTCGAGCCAAGCTTCTCGAAATTGCAAATGTGCAAGATAGAACGACTCCGGAAACCAGTGGCCATCGCTAGAATATAACAGCTTACTTCCAGGAGCCAGCTGTAGGGCTTCACGTAGCACCGACAATTGACCATCCCGACTGACCATCGGGAAGACCTCTCCCACATCAAGGTACACGTGACGATAGACTGAAGTGAGATAACCGGCTTCCTTGGTGAATGGATATCCGGCATGAAGCAGAACGAATGGTACACTAGGATAAGCTTCAATGAGCTTCTGGAGGTACGCAGGGTTGGCTTCCAGCAGATCAATGTCGTTGTCCCCAAGTCCGACATGGAACTGCATTGGTTTCGCCAACGAGTCGGAGTGTGGCGATTTCTCTGAGAGGATTTCCAAGGCTCTCAATACGATGTAGTCGTTCAATGGCTTCTTTTCGATGCGATAGCTGCGTTTCCTGACAGCAGACTTGACGTAGCGTTCAAAAGGATGGCCAACTGCTCTGGCAGCCACTTCATAGTCTGGTTCGACGTCCAACCCAGTCCTGTAACAGACGACAGTCTTGAAGCCTGCAACGTCGTCGTCCCTCACTGCATCTTGGATTTCCCGTTCGAAGTCATCCGTGAAATCAGTCCAGACATTCGGCAGGAACTTTGGCCGTCCTAGATCGTCGTCTTTTGCATCTCGCAAGAGGCGTTGCATGATCCGTTCCGCGACGGTCTCGATCCGTACAATTCTCTTGCTTGGGGCCTGTAAATATTCATCATGGGAGTCGAATGGATACACTTTGCGTGGATCCGCGAGGCCATCGTCGACGAGGAGAGCATGCACGCCCTCAAAGCATCGTTTGTGTAGCAGCTGGGGGTTGCTCCTCAGCCATTCGACCCGTTGACCAAGGATGTCTTCCCAGTCCGCGTCTTCTCCGCACTCGTAAAGTTGGCGCAATTGTCGCGCAGCACGAAGGTGAGGCAAAGATTTGAATGTGTCTCTGAGCGCTCGACCCTGTGCTTCCGTGGTTATCGACTCAAATGGGATGCTCTCTGAGTCTGTTGGTAGTATCAAGTTGTGAGTGTGGCTGTCGATGATGGGGAAGTTGTTCGCGACATGGCGTAGCTGCTCTAGTGTTGGTATTGGTGGTTGTGCGACTTGATCCATCATGCGACTGCTCCCGATTGGTGCGCGTACTCTGTGCTTGCTGTGTTGTTTAACTACCGGAGACTAGGTCAGTATTTACCGCGTCGCAGCGCAAGACTGGAACGGCCCAGCGACGCCCGCGGAGGGAGTAAAAGGATCGAGTAGCGCGACGTTTGTCAGAGGAGTGTTGTGTTTCATATGCCCCTCCGTTCAGCTTGAAGGTGCAGCCAACTTGGTCGTATGACGTCGGTTGGCGCGGAAAGCCAGGATCAGTAAGCACCGGACCACACCACGCTCGGAGGCGTCAAGAATCTTGTGACACTGTCCTTCGACCGCGACAGCAGAAAATATTGTCGAAGGATGATCCTAGAGGCCCCACCTCGAATGGCTCATGCCATGGAAGTGACAACGGAACTAGGCTCCTTTTGTCCGTGGTATACTTCTTTAGGCTGTGTACGCACGCTTCAAGAGCAGAGGTAAATCCTACCTGGGTACAGTCGGCATGTATGACAGAATTTAGACTTTTGATGAAGATTATGCTTATGTATTGCGGAAGTGATATTTATTGTATACATAAAGAAGCGTGTCACGACCGTTAATTGTAGATTAGTCCCTCACAGCAACCCCAGCTTCTTCATGGTCCCGATATGGGCCTTTTCTTGTCGAATTCCACCTATGCTATCATGCACATTCTTCGCATGCTTTATCAGATCGCCCCTCCATTGCCAGAAATCAGCCTCAAGTTTCTTCGCAACGTCCTCGCCTTCGACCTTCTCTACCAGACGATACACCCAGATTAGACGCCTCGCACTGACGAATTGGTTTTCCGACAACGGTCGAGTGATCGAGGCCCGGACGACAGCTTTACTGAAAAGTGGCCCAATTTCGAGGGACTCTTGCTGCAAATATTGGTAGAGACGATAGATGGCACGCGACGCCTCCTTCTGGCTTAATTCAGTGTTTGTCGAGTATTGATGGGCGATTTGGTGAACCAGAACATTGCGCTCCTTAACCGGTATGATTGTGTCAACGAGGCAATATTTCGATGGCAGTAACTTGAGCGCCTGAGCGCCTTCAAGGATGGCCCTGAAGCGTCGCCGGGCTATAGTCTGGTTTACTCTGTTCTCCAAATCGTCGGGTATTTTGCTGATCTCAGAAAGTATACGAAGTATCCGATGGCACGTGTGGAGAAGAGCGTTCTCGTGCGTCGAAGCGTTAGTGATTTCCTGTATGGTAGCAAGCTGATGTGATATCCGTGGATATATCGAGGTTGCATCAACCAAAGCGAGGCGACGTCTTTCGAGGACCTTGAGAAACTCCCTCACAGACTCGAGGCTAGCGTGGTGGGCTAGAGAGTCAACGATCATCTGAACGACGAGCTGGGAGGGCAGGCATTTGGCAACTATTTCCGACATGACTACACCGGACATGACCTCGAAGGATAGGGAGCCGTGCCGTTTTAATGCGACATAGCAAGCGTGCAACGGGACATCGATCGTGGATGGGGAGATATCCTTGTATTCCGCCTTCTGAGATGCAATGACAAGACATGTGTACAGCAACAGAGGCGCATTGTTGTTGAGGGTTTGGAAAGAGAAAACATGCTCGACGATGGTCGTGAAAGCTGTGTCGACTAATGGTCGCTTAGTCTGTGGGTTGCTGTCATCTAGCGTGTGAAGGAGCTGCAGCCAGACTCGCAAAATCTGCATACGCCTCCATTTGCGATGAATGGCTCCCCAGATGGCTCGTTTGGCAATGCCACTGGTGAGCTTTCCGACGACTGCTAACATGATCTCATGTGGTATACATGCTACGATATTGATGGCGGGCACCATCAGGTCGGCTTGCCCTCTGAGATCCTTTGTGAGGTCGTAAATAGTTGCGTCTAGAAGCTCCACGTCGCTGAAGATTGTAGTCAAAGTAGCCCTGCAAGTTGTATTGCTGCAGTTGTTGGCAACAGAGTGCAGCAATTCCAAGATTGGCCCGCTGCGCCCCACGCCTTGCAGATGCGCAGACAGCCAAAGCTGTTGTACCAGCTTAAGCACCCTGCTTTCTAAGTAAGGATTGGAAGGGCCCGCTACTTCAGCGACTTTGGCGAGTTGAACGTGTATGCGGTGAACATCGGGAAGACAATGCGGATACTGGTGCATGAACCTTTCAAGACACCATAGCATGTCTAAACTTTCCTCGGAGTGGATGTATGGTACAGTATAATTTGATGTGGCTTGGTGCGAGAGTATGGCCTGGGGATTGAGCCCACGGTGTAGCATATGTCTGAACACTCTAGTGGTGTACATCCACACCTCGGAAGTCGGACAGCATTCTCGAAATGCTTCTGTTAATACGACGTCCTGTTCTTGCTGCTCGAGTGTGTGGACCTCTGCAATTCGGGCCTGAAAAGCCTCAAAAGCGGGCTTGTAATCGGCGAAGAGACCTGAACCGGAGATATCCACCAACAAGCCCGTGGCTTCGGAAACTGCAGTGTCTCTTGCCCTTCCATCATGTGTTGTCGATTCTTGTTGCGTGTTCGAAGCAGGTCCAACTTCAAGCGAAGGCGACGAAACAATATTGGGCGGCGCAGGTACCGAGACTGCTGTTGCGGCCGTTTCAGTGATCGAGTCAGACGTCCCTACAATTTTGATTAGCTTTCTATGTGCATAATTGGGGTGCTACACGGCATACATGTAGCCAATGTCTCTGGATCTGCGCGGGGTGTGGGTGGTTCGTATCTCCAAGATGGCCGTGTCTTCGAGCGAAAGCCAAACAGTGCGCTGAGGTCGAACGAGGAGGGAAAGCTCTCCTGAGGGTAGGAATTGGCCGGCGCGGTCATGCGACGCTTCGCTGCCCTCCTCCTGGCCTCCAATGGCCCCGGGACATGGCTGCCATGGCGCTTCTGGTGCGGGCAGGTTGTGCGCAAAAATCGGTGGAGGGTGGACGACAAAAGCTGGTCCGAGATCCAAATATGCTGTGAGGGGGAGTATTGGAGTGTTTGCGCTGCTCCACGGCAGGCACTGGGCGGTCGCATCAAGCAGGGTGCTCTTATGACATGGTCGCATAGCACTGTCGAAGCTGTTCCAATTGGATGTCTTGGCATGGATGCATGCCCGCTAGCAGGATCACGTGAAAGGTCACGTGTCGTTTGTGCTCCAATTCGAATCTGAGGGTCACTAGGGTTCCATTTCAAGAAGACACGATTATCCGATCATGCTTGTCGCGACTAGCTGCATGTGTATTCTTCTCGTCACGCATTGCTTCTCATGTCGTGCATGCATTAACATCGAGTCACCGAAGGTTCTTGAACCTGATCTTGAGACAGCAGAGTCATGCAGTAACCCGTGTGACGTTGAAACTCCCCATACTTTTGCGGGACGCTTAACGCCTGTCCGAATCCTTGGCACGGAAGAGCCATGGAGGATGAGGATGAGGTGCGAAGTCGTCTGGTGTTGGCTTGCCACTGCTTGTAGCCCCTCACCACGTTCTGTCCCTGAACATCAGAAAGGATCACTACGGCGCATCCCTTTAGCATAGCGCAAATGGGATTCGCAATGATCTGACATGTGCAACTGTTTGTGCGCAGTGGCAGTGCAGTGTTGATGCTGGGAGAGGTCGGGCCGGTGTTTTCGCGCAAGCAAGCCCAGCACGCCAGCTGTCTATTCCATGCACACCGAGAATGGCGTCGACCACGACCTTTCCACATGCCAGTCTTGCTCCACCGCACTTTGACCGGTCAATTCGCGTGCGGCGTAGTCGTCAGCTCTTTTGAGGGGCCTGATCGCGCAAACCTAGGGAAAATCTATCTCAACATCGAGTGCGCAGGTCTGCAGAACCTTCTCGACCGCTGTACTATGCCCGCCTCAGCAAGTCGCGACATCACTCTGGTCCTCGCTATGCCGGCAACGTCAGCAAGCAAACAACAACGCGTGCCCAGGAACCACGTCGGCTGGGCCGCGCGGTTGGCCACAACGAGACCAGGATGGCGCCGAGTGAAACGAATGGAGGAAGGGCATGCAGGGGTCTGGCCTGTAATAGAATCAGGCACCGCAGCTCATTGGCCACAGGAGCCCCGTTCCTGGCTATCGCGAGGCTGCCAGGAGAGAGACGCCGCTGAAGCGCCCTTGTGTGTGCGGTTGCGGGTGCATAGTGTCGAGCAGGCTGGCGAGTCGCAGCAGCAAAAGCACAGCAGATGAAGCCCTATATCAGCAGCGACACATAGATAGCAGCGAGCAATCAACGATAATCACACAGTCAGACCATCCGGCGTGGCGGACTCACTCCGTGCCAAATTCAACCGTGCAGGGTTGGACTAAATTGCGCTTTCCCCATCGAGACGGGCTCCACTGGTGCTTCCCATCCCCCCTTCACGACCCACTGCTTCTCTGCCTCTGCCCACAGCTTGTGCTTTCCTGGTCGTTTTGGCCATCACACTCGTTACTGTTCCGTCTCTGCTTCACCAACCACTCCCTCCTTCACTGCAACCACCGACCGTTCCCACATTCCTTTCGCCTTCTGTACTGCTTCCACGCTTGGAAAGGGGGTTAAAACACTGAAACGCGCAGACGCATTCCGGGCCATACGACTGTCCAGCACCCAACGCACAGTGTTTCGAATACAGCTACGGTATCGCTGAGCGATTCCACCGCTGCACTCACCCGGCTGCCACCTGCCCGACGTCCTTCACAACCCACACACGCCAGCCCTACAGCCGCCCGCTGACCACCACGTCGCCGCCCGTCGCCCATCTACACACGATCCGGGCTATCCGTCTGTCCCCATCAGGTGAAGCCACACAGGCCTTGCATGTGTGACCAACCTCGCGCCTAGCCAAAGGTACAAACGGACCCGACGCGCAGTGAATGATCGCACCGCTAACCACTCGGCAGTCCACATCTGCTGGTTTAGAGTGACAGGCACTACACGGCTCCTTACACCCCATCGACCAACCCCTCATCACTGCAACCATGGTCCTCATCAACCTCACATCCGCGCTCGCAGCGGCCTCGCTGCTGCTGACCGCCGCCGCCCAGAGCAAAGACACCCCCTCCAAGACGACGCATGCCACCACCATCACCACACCCACCGTGACACTGCCAGCGCGAGCACAAGTCAGTATTGGCTGCTTCGAGACAGCGACTCCGCTGGAGCTGTACGGCGAATACGAATTCCAGAGTCCCGGTAATTGCCAACTGGTCTGTATCGAGCAAAAGAAGAACGTCTTCGCCGTTTCGGATGGGCTCAACTGTTACTGTGGCGATCAAATACCCGCCAAGAGTTGGCAGACCAAAAACGAGACTTGCAATACTGACTGTGCTGGCACTGACAAGGCAAAGTGTAAGACGATGCACCCTCGTTCCGAGTAGCTTTACTGACAGACTACAGGTGGTGGAGCTTCAAAGTACTGGGTCGTCCTTACTGGAGAGACTCGCAACGAGGTCGAGTACTTCCAGCCGCAATCGAGCTCATCCGCGAAGCCTTCGACGGCTGCGGCCACCTCTGCAGCCCCGGCGCAGACCTCATCGAGTGCCCCCTCAGCAGCACCACAGGAAGAGAGCAAGCCCAACAAAGCAGGCATCGCTGCCGGCGTGGTCGTAGGCATTGTCGCGCTCTTCGCCATCGGAGGAGGCGTATGGTTCTTCCTGCGCCGCAGACGCCAGAAGCAGGCTGAGGAAGACTACCGCCGCAATGCTGCCAACGTCGACCAGTTTGTATCTGGCGGTAAGCTGCACACCAGCGCCTCGTCCATGAACGACTCGCGCATCGACCCAAGCTTCATGGACAGGAGGCAGAGCAACGGCAGCATCGCCGACAACGAGGACTACTCGAGGCGGATATTGAAGGTACGTCGAACTGCAACTTCTCCCCATTGCTACCACTAACATGACATCAGGTCACCAACGTCTGAGCGCCTGACGACGCCACTTCGGTAACAACGACCACCACCTGTTGCCGTTGCATTTCACGACACGACTTTATCCCCTTGTACAACAACATCCTCCGCTATTGATCCTAACCTCACCATCTCTGCACTACCGAGTGCCATCATGCTTGACGATGAAGTAGAGCGTTTGCGCGCCGTGTGGGCATTGCTTATCGGTTCACATGGTATACCCCCGCTGCTTGCTGTTTGCAAAGGGTCCAGGCGGGAATAGGACCTTTCTCTTTTCGTGTGTTATATATCTCCAGTTTCGACTCACATCTGGCGTCATACGGGTGTTAGATACGGACAAATGAAATGGTTAGCTCTGCAAGTTTTTCTTTTCTTATGTCGGGCGTCACCACCTCATCACCATTACTTGCTACCGGACGGTAATTTCGTCCACGCCATTCCTTTTGGGTGTATCGCCTCTGCTGCTGCAGTGCAGCATCCGTCTGTATCTGTGTCCATTGATCACACGGCTAGTCGTAGGAAAGCTAAAAGCATCTCTATCTCATATCTATCTCCCTTACTGATGACAGGTCGTGAAGTTCTTAACATGCAGCGCTTCGACACACTGCCACACACACACCAAGAAACCAAAACTCGAAAATTCTAAGCAAAACATGTCTGCATCTGCCGCTTTGACTTCCCTATCCCCTGGTCTCCCTGCTTTCTCTTCCCTTGTGTTTCTCCACACCAGCCCCGAAACGCGAAATCACGATCGTCGCGGACAGGGCCAATCAGCGCTAGGCTGGAGGATGATCCCCGAGGAGGCGATGGGCGATGATGGGAGCGAAATGGGATGGGGGGATGATCAGGGTTGGAAGATTGAAGGTGGGTGAGGAAGACGTCATGATGTGTTGGGCGGGTTTTGGAGGTGAGTTGGGTGTTGGGGTTTGGGTGTTGGTTGGGGTCACGTGTGGTTCATCCTTTAGCTAGGTAGTGCCATGTGGCGAAGTTACAAGTGAGACATGTATATTTTGGTGGATTGATTCATTACAGAGCTGAGGGAAGGAAGCATCGAAAGCTATGTATCCTGTCTGTTTGGCAGCTTCATTTACTTGACTTGCGGTGCTTTGCATGGCGCTGGAGGCTTGGGGCTGGAGCTTGAATTGGAGAGTTGGATGTCTGTATGTACTGTGTATGTACTGCAAAAGACTGAACTTGAAGTATTCATTCATCGACTATGCATCTGCCTCCTACGTTTACCAGCCTACCTCCCCCCATCGCCTCCCTATATCAAGATTCTGGCCGAGTTATATCTTCTCATCCTCCCGCTGCTCCCACCTCTCCTCCGTTACCTACATACCACCCACTCAACGACATCCAGCACACAACCGCATAACCTTTCCCAACGAATCGTGGCGCACCCACCATACTTCATTTCCCCAACGCAACGCCTCATTTGCGCACTTTCAGCCGCGCCCCTCACGCCACAGCGCCACGAGGCTCAAACTCTGAAATCAAGGCTTGCGCAAAAGAAAATATCGCGCCACGTTTGGTTTCACAATTGACATCTGTGCTGCATCATCTCGGCAACAAAGAAATTGAGTTTTGAGCGTCTTTGCTTTGTGGCGGTGTGAGGATGTGAGGAAGTGTGCAACGTGCGAGGACCATCTTCATCACGACTCAAGGCCTTCCTTGTCGGTTGAAATTTGAACACAGCCTCGGCTTTGAATTTCATGTTAGAGGAGCGGGCGTGCTTTGGTATGCATCTTCCAAATATCCATGGTCGGATTCAATGCAAGATCTTCAGTCAAGTGTGGAATCATGTATATTGGCAGCAAACTATAGACACAAAACACAACTACAAACATGGGGCAACGCGGTGGGAATGTGCGGGTATCAAAAAGGGGATATACGGGAAAGCCGAGCGAGAGAGTCGAAATAGAAGTGTGGTGATGGAGGGGCAATAGACAAAGAGAGAAGGCAACGACATGATCGCAAACCGGCTCGCAGCGCAGAAGGTGATACCCAGACAAAGCTTCCCTCCAAATGTACATGTGCCTCCTAGTTTGTCCAATCCAAGATCAGAAGGCAAATGTGAAAGCCACGATGATCTAAACGACAACTCCTCCCCCGCTGTGTAAATACATCCTACATCTGCACTACGGACTCCTCAGTCACTGGAGGAGGCAGCTTTGATGCAGCCATCGCACCACCTCCGCCCTTGGGATACTCGCCTGGAACATGCAGGTCACTAACACTGATGTCCGTATTCGTGCGATGCATGCCCGGGTGAGCCTGAGCCTGAGCATTCGCTACATCCACCAATCCTACTGGTACAGGACCGCCGTTGATGGTCTTGCCCGAGGCAGGAACGGCGGAACCGACCTCAGAATCATCTAAAAAAGACGGGTCCGTAGTGGATGGCGAAGAGACATTCGTGTTGTCGAGATGGGAAGCAACGGGTTCGCGGGAAGTACCGACAGCGGCAATGGGAACAGGGATCATAGAGGGATTATCGTGGGCTTTTGCGACATCGATGAATTGCGTTGGAGCGTGGTGATCGGGATCGCGTTCAGGGACTGCAGGAGCTGCACCAACAGGTCCGCCGACTGGGGCCTGCTCGGCAGGGTAATGCTGATCTTGATGCTGCAGTTGAGATTGATCGTTTAGTTCCTGCTGCTGGGCACGTTCTTGCTGCTCCATCTGATGGCGGCGAATTGCATCCGTTGCCAGAGCTGCGCCAGCTGCTCCACCTGCCGCAGGTGCAATCCAGTCTCCGTAGTTACTGTCGTGGCGTTGAATGGGCGCTTGCTGTTCGTAAGCCTGGGCAGGCTCATAATGCTGTGGAGCGGAGGTATAAGGGTCCGAGTAAGACATGGGTGCTTGGTAAGGTTGCGTTGTTGGTGGGTAAGAGTTGACATAGGACGAAGCTGGGAACTGTTGCTGGTCCTGGACTGGTTGGACTGGTTGGGCATACTCGTTCGAGTGGTCCAGATACATTGGGTGGATGGCGTTCTGAGCTGGACCTCCGGCCGCGGTGGTTAAATCATGGCCGATGTCTGAGCTGCCGCTAGATGGCGAAAGAGGCGCGTGTAAGCTACGATTGACATTCAAATCCGAAGGGAAACGCCCACCTGGAGATGGCCGCGCGGGTTCCTGCCTGACTGGCTGATTGACCAAGGACTGATTGGCGCTGAAGGGGACCGCATCGGCCTCGTCTTCTTCCAGTCCACCGTCCGAGCTGGCCGAACGTGCGCTTCCGGCACTTGTGCTTCTCACACTGGCGTGGCGGCGAACAAAAGCATTGCGCTCCTCGCCACTCTTCTCCGTCAGAGCCTTGATGCAGTCGAACCAAGCCAGCATAGTCTCATACGATTCGGCTCGGAACACCCAGGTATGGCCACGATGCATGGATCCAGTCTGACGACCCTTGATGACAAATTTGTGCGAAGAACTTCCAGGCTGCGAGCGCGAACCGAGCTTCTGATCTGGCAGGTAAAGAGACATGACGGGAGGCTGGGTGTAAATGCGATCGGCGGACTTGAACTCGTGCAGATGAGTCGGCGACAGGACATACCTGGCCATGTTAGCAAATGATGTAAGAAGTGGCATATTACATACCATCCGGGTGTATAGCTCTTCAGGTATTTGCTCTTCCTTTCTAGCATACCCGCCCTGACTTCAGCAGTCGCAGGGTGGTGTTTGCCGGGATATTCAATTTCCTCGAGTCTGCGCAGAGGCATGTCGGGGTTGACAAAATGAGGATCACTCTTGACAAACTTGGTCCACTCGTGATCGCGTGGCATGGCAATGGGCCCACTGCGAAGCTTCTCGATCGTCGAGTACATGTCGTCGGCGTCGCGCTTCAGGATGTTCGCAAGTGCATTGTACGCTTTCTGAACCTCGCCGACGACAATCGACTCGAGCTCGCGCCCAGAGTTCTCGAGATTGAGGTAGGCCTGGATATGTTAGTGCTGTAAATGCACTCTCGAGCACCGACATACCCTGTGGAGGTAGTTCTCCTCATCGATCTGTCTCTCGACCTGGCGCTCGACGCCCAGACGGACAACATATGGGTCGCCCTTGCCTGCGACAGCCGTAGGGTCCGAGTCGACCAAAGCCAGTGCCTCCTCGAGTGCTGTAACGCACTTTCGAGTAGTCTCCTTTTCCTTCTCCACGTTGTTCTTGAAGTCACCCGAGAGTGACTTGATCTCCTTGATCTTCTGCGCAAGGTCTGCGCGCAGGCCGCTCAGCTGATTGATAACGTCGGACTCGATATCGCGGGCCTTGTTGGCCTCGACGATGGCCTGCTTGTGGAAGTCGCGGAGAATGCGATTCGCATCGTTGAGGCCCCCTTCAGTGAGCAGGGCAGAGGGCGCGTTGGTGTTGTTGATGACATTGGAGACCTTCAGCAAGCTCTTTGCGCGATGCTCGTACGAGGACGAGACCTCGCGGAAGTATGTGATGAGGTCCTTGAGAAACTTTCGCCAGGCTGTCGATGTCAGTATGGAAATAGGTGTACTACGTGGTTCACCTACTCTGGAATCGCTCGGCCAGGACTTCGGTGGGAGAGCCCTTGGTGGGCACAGGCGTGTAGAAGACGCTGTCTTCGCGATCATAGCCGTGCTCCTGATCGTCTAAGGTGACGCCGCGGATGCTACCGGCGTGCATGCTTCTCCTGCTGCCGCTGCGCTTGAGGCTGGCAGCTCGCTTGACGGAGCCCTTCTTCTTCAGCGTTCCACTGCGCGAGGGCGTGGATCCTTGGTTCAGAGTCGTCGAGCCTCTTGAAGCTCGGGACGCAGAACGCTGGGGGATTTCGCCGTCGAGTACCGAATGACCGCGCGTGGGCGCATCAAAGTCCTCCTCGAACCTACCCCTGCGCTCGTCGGGCATGCTGGAGCCATAGTGGTCGTTTGCAAAGTCATTCACACCCACATTGAGGGCAGACGAGGAGCCGTACCCTCTGCTCAGATGCGAGGGGTCGTCGATGCCGGGTACAGGGTTGTTGTATGAGGCCCCTGGCGTGACTGGTCGTTGGGTCGCCATGGTGTGGTTTGTCGAACGTGTGCTTGTTCCTAGCAGAACAGGAGCAGAGTGACGTCCGGGAGGGAATATGTAAGAACGAGCTACAGTCACAGCGGAGCGGCTTCCGAGCGACTTCAAACACGAGTCGGCGCTGTGGCAGCAACGCGGAGGTGTGGCTTGTCAATGACGTGTGGAGTCGCGCTAATGCTCGTCGGGGAGATGATTTTTGAGGCGCAGCCCGGATTTGTCGCGGCCGAGGCAGATGGTGCTGTCGATCTCTACTTACAGAAAACGAAAACCAAAACCCTCACTTCTTGACACTTCCCACGTTGTTTACTTACAGAAGCGAGACGTGTGGCGCCGGCGGGCTTTTGTGGCCGGCGTTGCGACGAGCGGAGCTGCTCACCTCTACGTCATGTCTTCGATAGCTTGGCTTCAAGAAGTCAACACCAACAAGCGATCGTCATCGCACAGCACGATCCGACCTCACCCAACGAGAATAGCGCCCGTCTCGCCGGCTGCTGCTACTCGGCCTATGAGCGGCCGTTCTTTGCACGCCGTCTTCTCTCTCGTCTTGTCCCGCAACCGAGCGCCTTGCCCTCCTGTCACATGTGCTGCTGTGCTTCAAAGTCTACGCAAGCCCAGGCGCACAGAAGCTGCACATATCTGGACTTTCTGCGGAGACTTACACCTTTGGGCTGCACAACTGCTGCTGCCTTGGTTGAGGTCAGACATGCTAACCCAAACACGTGGACCCGGTGTGGAGAGAGGATCTGCCGGATGTTCCGAGCTCTAAGCGATCATGGCACATAGTCTATGAAGCAGCGCATCTTCGCGAGCCTTGAGCTCCAGAGCGTCAGACTTGGTCTTCTAGGCACAACGTTGATTTCAACAAAGCGTTGAAAATGCCGTCGCTAGCAGTCAGCCACACAAGCAAGGGTGTGGCTGGTAGCCTCCAAGAAATCCTTACGTCGATCACTGCATTAGCAAATGTCAAGATCTCGGGCCATTCGAAGCGGCCGCATCCGGCATCTTGAAAGAATTGGCTCTGGGGACGAGTGCTTAGAGGATCGGACCGGATCGACCTTTACAGACTACGGTGGGCAGGACTGACGTCATGCGTTCTTCTTGAATTCACTACTCTTTGAATGGTTTACCTCTCACATACAGCATGGAACAAGTTCCGCTCGCTCCCCAGGCCCTAATACACCTACAATGCGTGAATGCCTGTAGCTCTCACTTGCGGAACAACCGACGCCTCGTCAACGAGCACAGCTTCTTGCTCTGGGCACTAACATAGCGTACCAAACTCGGGCACGTACTCCGGCACTTGCCTCCCGGTCGATGACCACGACTTCGCTCGGCGACCTGCAAAGATTTGGCAGAAAGGAAATATGCAAGTTGCTAAGCCCGAAGCAGTGAGCCATCGTTCAGCGAGGGGTATCTCAAAATCATCGTCTACGCAAGGAGCTGATATGGACCACAAAAACTTGAGTACAGAATAATCCAGCAAGTTACCTTCTGTGCATCCTCCGGGTCACTATTCGAAAGTGCAACATGGATTTTGGCAACCCGTTTGTGTACTGATTGACTGTGAACACAATAGAAGATGAGCAAGAAGAACTATTCAAGATAGTCTTGCATGTCAAACAGATCGCCGCTCATTCGCCTATAATCGAAACATGTACTTAGTCAAAACGAACAACCCTTACTCGACCGTTCTCGACCACACACGGCAAGCACTTCAGCCTCACCTTGACGAGCGACTTCATGCAGACAGCGAAAGTCGTGAGACAGCCTTCACAAATACGTAACGCCCCAAAGGATGCACCCCACATTCGTCTCCGAGGACTTGTTATCGCGATGCGTTGGGCACGGATCATTCGATAGCATTCCATATTACCCGGGACCACCTGTTCCATCTATACACCAATGGGGTGGCAGGTCTCCATGCGATTGATTGCACGTTGCGCTAGAAGCCTCGCTGCCGAAACTTGACAAAGCTTCGCCCAGGCTTGTATATATCTCGAGACAAGCCACCCTAGCATGTGGTCGCCTTGCCTGAGATTCATTGGTCAGTGACACCACGGGGCAAGCCTCTCCGCCAGTAGAAAAATCCGAGGTGCAGTCTAATTTCCTGGGCGGTTGCTTCGCGGCTCACATATGGTATGGGCATATTGCGGTCTGCACACCAAGGCGTGGCTCGTAATGAGCGATCGTCACCACATCTGACTTCCGACTACCGACATGGCTGGGCAAGACCGGCAGACGGTAGTATATAAGAGATGGATCGGTGCAGTGTATAGAGCCTCACCTGCATCGGCATCAGTCTTTCGCTTCATTGCTTCACTTCTGAATACCAGGTCTTGCTCGTTCGTACACCCGTCATGAAGTTTCTCGCCATCCTGGCTGCTTTGCCAGCCTTGTCGTCTGCCCACTGCATCGCTCAGCGCGTTAGGTTTGTCGACCTCCGACTGTACAATGAACATCGATTCTAACTCCCTAAAGAGTAAACGGACAAGATAATGGCCTGTCTGTCGGTATCAGGGTCGCCACATCCAATAATCCTAGTATGTTGAGACATCCACTCAGCCTTCACTGATGCAATAACTGACTTCGAACCTTCCAGTCAGCAATGTGAACGATGCCAGCATGGCCTGCAAATCAGGCTTCCAATCCCCAGTATCCAGCAAGGTCATCGACGTCAAGGCTGGCGATAAAGTCGGTGTCCAATGGGGCCATATCATCGGCGGTGCGCAAGGTGGCAACGACGCCGACAACCCAATCGCCAAGAGCCACAAGGGACCTGTGCTATTCTACATGTACGTCCACCACCCCGAAACTCTCCATGCCATTCGTTTCAATCAATGCTGACTCCACCCAGGGCCAAAGTCGACAACGCCGCCTCCGCCTCCACCTCTGGCCAAAAATGGTTCAAAGTCTACGAAGACGGCCTCGACTCCTCGGGCAACTGGGGCGTCGACCGCATGATCTCCGCCGGCGGCTGGGTCGACTTCACCGTCCCCATGTGCGTCGCTCCGGGCCAGTACCTCCTCCGCGCCGAAATCATCGCGCTGCATTCCGCGTCAAAGTCCCAGGGCGTCCAGTTCTACATGGGCTGTGCGCAGATTAATGTCTCGGGCAGTGGCACGAAGATGGGCTCGACGGTTAGCTTTCCGGGCGCGTATGGGCAGAGTGATCCGGGGATTTTGGTGAGCATTTATGATAAGCAGGGGAATCCGAAGGGGAATGGGACGCCGTATAAGATTCCGGGACCGGCGGTTATGACTTGTTAAGTGAGTCGAGGTGGTGTAATTATGACGTGGTTTCGTGGGAGGAGCGCGAAATGTGAATTATGGATGGGAGTAAGGTGTAGTGATTGGAGTGAAGAAATGTAGCCGTCAATCGCTAGACTCCGTCTCGAGAGTGCACATGCAGCAAGGCTGAGCCAGAATTCACGTGTTTGAAAAGGACATGCCGCCAAGCTGGATGTCAGGTCGTCCTGTAAAGGAATCGAGCCGGATCAGCATGTAGGCGGTAGGCGAAATCAAATCTGCAAAAGCAGCACCTCAGGTAGATTTCACTATCCATTGGACTCAAAAGCATAACGTGTAGAGAATAATTCGTCAGAGTATACTAGATCCATCAAGCATATCTAGCCAGCACTACTCTCTTCTACATGAACACATGTCTCATAACTTCTCAGTCCAGCCCTCCAATCCAAAGATCTTACGACTGCAATCCAAAGCAATGACCTACCGTCTACCTCAAACCACCCATGCACAAATCCGTGTAAAAGTCTGGCTATATGATCCAAATCAACTATTCTCATCATATCACAACAAGGTCTCTTGGTGTAGTGCTTATCGCGCCGTTCAAGTGTTACTGGGGTCGGACGGCGTACGCTGGATGCTGCGTCGGGGACCCTGGTTCTTGGTGTGGATGGAGAGCTCGGTTCGAGTCCGGGAGAGACTGTGAGTGTTTTTTTTGGGGGGATTGGTCTGATGATACCTGGGTGCGATGGATCAAGTCCGGCAATACAATAGGCGTCAGTTCACATCCGGGGTCATGCCGCTTTTCCTAATCGGAACAAGTCGTGCGGAGAAATGACTCGCTCGTTACATCCGAGAGACCATCCCGTCCACGCCGTTAACACACTGCCCCACCTTGCCAACGATGATCATGCACTATTATTCCGATGATTATGCGCTCGCTTTGCTGAAGCCGCCATACTGCACGACAGCCACGAATGCTATAAAACGAATTTCAGCGGTCTTGGGAGCACTCTTTATCATTCACTTCTTGTTGAAACAAACGTTTCATCTTCCCCTGTACTCGCGCAAGAAATATCGAAGTCGTTACATCGAACACCATGACAGCCATGGATATCCCACATTTGCGCAAAACAAAGACATCCAGTCAGCTCATCGTACATGGCGAGCCCTTTCTCATGCTCAGCGCGGAGCTGCACAACTCTACTCTGAGCTCAGCAAAATATATGGCTGATGACAAGATCTGGGAGAACATGAAGGACATGCACATCAACACATTACTGGGCTCCGTCTCTTGGGAACAAATCGAACCAGTTGAAGGTCAGTTTAATTTCACAAACCTTGAGGCAGTGATCACAGATGCGAGAAAGCACAACATGCATCTTGTGTTACTGTGGTTCGGCAGCTTCAAGAATGCACTATCCACATATGTCCCAGCATGGGTGAAGAAGGACGTCAAGCGATTCCCGAGGGTACATGTTTTGGAAGCAGGAGGCAGAAGGAGAACACAGGAATTGCTCAGTCCTTTTTGCGAAGAGGCATGGACGAGCGACTCACGGGCATTTGGAGCACTTATGGCTCACCTGAAGGAGTTCGACGGGCAACACAGTACTGTGCTCATGGTACAGGTGGAGAATGAGACTGGTTTGCTCGGCGATTCGAGGGACCGTTCGCGCATTGCAGACAAGAAGTTTCAGGAGCCGGTTCCTTCGGACCTGCTTCGGGCGCTGCAGTCCAAGAAAGCCGACATGCATCCAGAATTCAAGAACCGTTATCCAGAGATAGGTTCCGCAACGGCAGGACAGGCAACATGGACGGACGTCTTCGGCAAGAAAGACATCGTTGACGCGGAGGAAATGTTCATGGCACATTACTTCTCGAGCTACATCCACCACGTTGCGTCAGCGGGCAAAGCGGCATACCCGATTCCTCTCTACGCCAATGTGTGGCTCAATGTCGACGATCCCTCCAGCATGGACTTGTCTGGACTGCCTCCGATAGTTGGCGGTGGTGGCAAGGCTGGCATCTACCCATCTGGCGGTCCCTGCCCGCACACTATGGACGTATACATCCACAACGCGCCCAGTCTCGACTTCATCGGACCCGATCTATACTTTCACGATTATGAGACGACCTGTCGGAATTACCGACATGGTGACCAGCCACTCTTCATTCCGGAGCAGCAACGCACTGAGAAAGGTGCTCGTCGAGTTTGGAGTGCGTACGGTAACTACCTTGCGCTCGGCTGCTCTCCGTTCGGCATCGATTCACTCCAAGCTTCTGAGAGTCCATTTACGAAACACTACGGCCTTATACATTCTTTGAGGAAACAAATCCTCGATGCACAGGCCAATCGGCCAGAAGACATGCTGGGTTTCTTCTTTGATGACTTCGTTGAAGGCGGCAACACGCAGCAGTCATGGAGAAAGATTATGGGTGACTTCGAAGTCATTGTCGAGCGTGCATTTGTCTTTGGTAAACCTGGTCCAGGCGCAGGCATGGTGATCCACCAAGGTAGCGGAAAATTCCTCTGCGCTGGATGGGGCTTCAACCTGTACTTCAAGAGCACAAGTCCAAAGTCTACCTTTACAGGCATCCTGCATGCCGAGGAGAAGGAGGTGGATGCAGCGACATGCGAGCTAAGCACCTTGAAAGTGTTCGGCGGCGATGAGACGAGGAGTGGCGAATTTCTCATCATGCCAAACGAGGATCCAGACTACGGCGGCTTTCCCATCGCCGTCACCATTCCAGCAAGAACGTGCATTGCAGAATGCTGGGCCTATAGCCTTGAGGAGGAAGACTCGGATTGTTAAGCCAACCTTTCTTCGTCATAGATATGGAGGCGGCGGCACAGGCCAGACGTCCAAATGCTCCAATTTGGCGAGTAACTTTTCCAGCTTCTCTCTTGTGTGGAACCTGTGACCGTGCTGCCCAGTCCGGAGCTCATCTAACAATGCGCTGCCAATGTCTCGTACCTTGGGCACGATACTATAGCCATTTGCGTCGAAGACTTCCGCCGGCATAGTGTACAGTATTCCGAGGAGCTCCTCTATCACAAGGTGCCGCTCCTCGATGATTGCATCTGGCGTCACCGAGAATCCCTGGTCCTTGGCGAGCGAGTTCATTTGCTCAAGCAAGTTCGCGCGGATGTGTAATTGCGTGACCTTCAGATTGACCTTTTGCACGTCGAAGCCAAAGTCGCTTGACTGACTCACTCCTTCTGCCCAGACCAGCTCGGGTGGCAAGTCGCTTAGGACTTGATGAGTGCGTGATATATGGGCTTCGAGATTTTCCATCGTCTGGGCTTGAATCGCCTGACTAGTCTGCCAGATCAGGAAGAGCCTAGAAAGCGCATTGAGTCCATTGATATATGAGTGATTTTGTGTCGGGACGCCCGTAGGTGTGGAGACTGGAACCTCAAGGAGCTGTTCATCGGAAACTACCATCGGAAATAAGACGTTGGTCGGTTCATGCGCATGGTGGAGAACCAGCAGTCGCCTGCCGTGCATTTCCCACGTGCACTGTGCAGCAAACACCAGCCAGTAGAGGCGCTTTAGCACTTGCTGATCGCCGAAAGACATGCAGTCGAGATCGTTTTGCACGAGATGTTTGACGCAAACGGAGCTCTCGCCACAAAGACGAGATGTCAAAGCGGCATCGATTCCTTGTACACAAGCTACAGCACATTGAAAGTTGTAGACTGTCAAGGCTCGATCCAAAGTGATTGGGCTCGCTGTACTCCATAACTTTAACCGATCAGTCAGCTCTAAACAGCTTTCCACAGTCACTGAGCCGTGATTATGCCGTCGACGAGGCAGGCTGGCACAGGTTGCGGCACAAATAGAAGCTACCAACAAGAAGCGGGAAGATTCAAGTGCCACGTCTCGATAGTAGGTTTGTATCATCTCCGTGATCTGAGCACGACGATATAGAGGAGCCACTGGATGTATGAATCTGAACCAGTCATCGATGATTTGTTCAACGACTTGATAAGGAGCGATGAGACTCAGATCAAACCGCTCAGGCTCGACAATCTCCATGCTTTCACCGTCAAGCTGTGCCCTCAGAGTCTGGACATAGCGATTCTTAGGTCCCCTCTTCTTCCGTGGACGGTCATTCGTGCAGTCGATGTCAAGCTCAAGGCACATTGAGCATTTAGAGCCAGTCCCCGAACCAACGCACTGGAAGTCGTCAGCTGCGACTTCGGAACGAATCTTAGCTTTAGTTCTACCTACCTTGACCTTCCTGGAACGACAGGCATCGCACGCGGCAGACACTCGCTGGCGATGGCGTTGATTCTGCATCCGAAGTATTTCCGTAGCTTCCGCCATGATCGTGGGACTCGTGCTCGTGCGGGGTATCAATGGTTTGTATGCCAAATGCTTTGGGGTATAACTCCCTCCATATGCATGGGCAAAGTGTGCTACATCGTTACCACACCGTGTCGGAAAAACCTAGGAAAAATCATGCATTAGCGCCACAGAGTAGGTAGCGCCAGACTCTCCTTGCGCGACTTCCGACTCATGCTAGCGTCGAAAACAACCCCAGCTTTGCCTCCTCCGCACGCCTCCACACTACCATCTCCCTGGTTCTGCCGGGTCTAGTGATGGGTCGAACAGTGGCCTGGGTCGGCTGTTTAGGCCAGGACAAGAGTGTATATATATGTAGAGGGACCTGACCTATATTGATGCCACGACGATTGTAGCTTTACAGCTCAGCGCCCTTCCACTTTTATCGCTTCCAGTCATGACGGAAAAGGAGGACAATGTCGTTATGCATACTGAAGACGCAACTGTTCGGGGCCAGGCCACTGAAGATCAGAGGCCGTGGTATCACCAGCCCGAGCTGAGAAAGCTGTATCTCTTGATGCCTTTCCTGTTCCTCGGCTCTACGACTCTGGGTTACGATGGAAGTTTACTCAATGGTCTACAAACGATGCCCGCGTGGAAGGAATGTAAGTTCGCAGGGACTCGTGATTACATTCTCCTGAGCACACATTGACCTCAGCTTTAGTCTTTGACTACCCTACTGGGTCCCGTCTCGGTCTCCTAGGAGCATTTCCCGGCTTCGGCGGCTTCGCTGTCCTCCTCTTCACCCCTTACATCGCGGACTACCTGGGTCGCCGTCACGGCACCGCTATTGGTTGTTTCCTCGTAATAATCGGCTCCGTCATCCAAGCGCTTCCCGGGCGCTCCAACGCCGAGGCGATGTTTCTAGCCGGGCGATGGCTGATGGGTATGGGCAGCAACATCTCGAACGCAACATGTCCTTTGCTCATCACCGAGATCTCGCATCCGCGCCACAGAGGGAGAGTCACGACCGTATACAACACGCTCTGGTACTTGGGCGCTATTCTCGCGGCCTGGACGACGTATGGAACGCTCATACACATTACATCCGATATATCTTGGCGTTTGCCTGTCGGACTACAGTGCGCCATGCCTGGTATACAGCTGCTGAGCATCTATCTCCTCCCAGAATCTCCACGCTGGCTGGTGAGCAAGAATAAGCATTCTAAGGCGAAGGAGATGCTCACTAAGTATCACGGGAACGGCATTGAGACCGACTTCGTCAAGTGGGAGTACAACGAGATCAGCCAGACACTGGAGGCTGAGAAAGCTGCGAGTGCCAGCAGCGGGTGGTACGAACTGGTTCGCACAAAGGGAAACAGAAAGAGGTGTTTGCTCATCATCCTCACGGCTATATTCTCGCAGTGCTCCGGGAATGGGCTAGTGAGCTACTACCTCGCTGCTGTGCTCAACACGATCGGTATCACAAAGTATGTCTATCGTGCTCCAAGATTCTGACACGCGAATAACCAAGAAACAGGGGCTCCGATCAGGCACTCATCAATGGAGGCCTCACCATTTGGTGTTTCCTGGTTTCCCTTGGGTGTGCCTTCCTTGTGGACCGCGTGGGGCGCCGAACACTATTCCTGATTGCAGGCGTTGGCATGTTGATTGCCTTCACGATCTGGACTGCCTGTAGCGCCGTGTATGCGCAGACCGGGAACTCGAGTGCTGGTTCAGCGGTTTTAGCCATGATATTCCTCTTTTACGGAGGTGAGTCACTGCTAGTGTTTTGATGATCAAAAGACAGCTCACTAACAAATCGTTAGCTGCCGGGTTCGCGTGGCCAGGCCTCACTGTCTCCTACACCGTTGAAATCCTTCCATACAAGATCCGCGCCAAAGGCCTGACTCTATGCTTCATCTTCACCTCACTCGCAGGGATATTCAATCAGTGGGTCAATCCGGTAGGAATCGAGGCGCTCGGCTGGAAGTTCTACCTCGTCTACGTTGTTGTGCTTGTGTTGGAGTGCTTAGCGATCTACTTCCTCTACGTCGAAACTAAGGGCCCAACGCTGGAGGAGATTGCCACGTTGTTCGATGGCAATGCTGCTAATGTAGTAGGCATGGATAGAGCACTCGACCCCAAGGGAGATCTGGAAAGCGATGGGAAGTGAGGGGCGGGAATGGTCATGGTGGAAAAAAAGATCAAGGTGGCTTCTGTAGCCCATACTCGTAAATCTAGGATGTGTTATCGATTCAAAGTCTTCTTTCTCCGTTCAAGAAAGCTCAAAACCATTTAGGTTGGGAGTGAATGGAGATGGAATAGCTGCGGGTGTGCCACTCCCAGTCAGATCTGTCAACGCAGGTCAACAATATATCACCTCTTCCAGGGTTCTCCTACACAATCAACAAAGAGCCAGAACAACATCCTGATCAAAAACTATACAGGCCGTTGCAGTTTTACTACCAGCACCCACGCGAATAACAGATATAGGCATAGCATTACTTCGTAGCCGTACTGGGGAGCACTGGTGCTTGAAAAGCGACCACCATCGGCAAATACATTCAAATATCGGTGGGCTTTTATGCACCGGGTAAATGTACCGTCTACAGATCGCAGCTTTACTTTCGCATCTTCGTTCAACGAATGAAGACTGTACGGCAAAGTCACATGCTGAGTGGAAATGCTGGTCGTTCTGTACGCTAGCGTGGGGGCCGAATGCTAAAAATCTTACACAACGAAAGCCAAACCCATTGCGACGTTCAGTCCCGAAAGCAGTCTTTACACGTCGGACTGTACAGATTGAGTTATAAGAGATGGCAGCAATCAATCCTGACGAAGTTCAGAAGGAGCCAGAGTCGCTTGAGCACTCACATGATACACTGCTAAATGGCTTGCTGGCATCCAACACCACCTCTGATTCATCCGATGCATCGATACAACAGACGACCAACCCCGAGCTTGACGCCGCCTACGCTCAGCTAGCATCGCTTCAGCGTTCTCATGATACGTTATTACACCACTTGTCCGCAACGAACGACATTTTGAACCCACCTCACCCCTCGCAGCCTCGTCGCACGTTGACACGACACGACGGCGACCCTATCTTTGTTGATACCGCGACAGTATCAGATGACAGCACCGACGACGAAGACGGCTCTTTCGTTCAAGACGAACTACCTTTCCACTCATTCGACCATGAACATCTACGCGAGCATTTGAGAACACATAACTGGACTGAACACGGCAGGGAAATCTTGGCACCGATTCTTTCCGATCCTGCGAAAATCACCAAACAACCTCATCTCTTCCATACGGGACTTGGACCAGCAGAAGACCGAAGCCATTATTCACACTTTCAAGTGTACAATGTCGGACCTGACGGTTCGCCTGAGCTGGTTGAAAAGCCTGGTTGCGAAGACATGAGCAAAGCAATTGAAATTTGGCATACATTACGCACAATTGGCAAGCAACCGGACGAAAAGGTGGTCGGGCGTATTACCATAGCACGAGAACCTTCACCAATTTTGTTTGGTGCATTGCATCTGACACAAAATGGTGCTTTCGATATGGACGAGCTGTTCCAACATCTAATCGGGACAGAAGCCTCGTCTGCGCACATGTTTCGGGCCTTTGATGAGAGTCCTAGTCGCCATAAAACGTTCGTTTTCCGCTTCAGCTATTATACGCTCATTGGAGACGACTGTGTACCAATGCGATGGCAAGATAGGCATGACCCTCCTAATCACTACGTACCCCTGTCGCGATGCAGTGCCGTTGTTGCGTTGGCCCTACATGACGACAACCCACGCCGAATTCGGAACCGAGCAAAACGTGCAAGAACACAGTTCGGATGGGTGACAGATGTTTGGTCGCCTTGGCAGGTTTTACAGCTCGAGAGTTTTCCAGACTGGAAATCGACACCATTGAATGGAACAGCGTACACCTTCGAGACCGGCCATAAGTATCTCAACGGGGCGGAGGCATTTCTACATGCCTTGCTGACCGAGTTTAGGGATGCCAGGAAGAGATATCATGCGATATATCAAAGCATTACCGAGCTAGTCAGTCCGCCCGCGCGCTTCCTATTTAGCGAGGAGTTACGGAGAAGTCGATTATTTGAGGACAAAGACTTTACTTGGATCAGCAGATACTTTTTCGCCCAGCAGACTTTGATCATGGTTAATGACAGCATCAAGTCAATGATTGATGCTTTCGAAGACACTTTCACGGATGACGTCTGGGAAGGCCAGAACAAGATGCTATGGCCTCTTTACGAGAACTCACAACGAAACGATCGCTGGAAGCGCCGTATGCGGTCGTCGAGACTCATGTTCGAACGAGAGCTGAATGAGTTGAGAATACTCATGAGAGAAAACAACGAAAAAGGTCATGAGATTGAGGCATTGCGCGAGCAGCTGTACTCTGTTACCAGCATTAAGGAATCACGTAAGTCTGTTGAGCAGGGGAACAACATCAAGGTCTTGACACTAGTCAACCTTTTCTTCATGGTATGTCAGCGCTGTCGGATCATCAAATGGCATACATATGGGGCTGACTAATGGATAGCCTCTCACATTTGTAACTTCGATCTTCGGCATGACGAACATGCCCAATCCAGCACCTTTCTGGCCATTTGCAATTGTTTTAGTGGCAGTCAGCATACCACTGTTCAGCGCCATCGGCTTTCTCTCTACCAAATACGGCTACGGCATCTGGACCAAGACAACGAAAACGTTCTGGCGATGGCTAAGATCAGAGAGCAGTTCGACAATCCCAAGAGAGGTTGAATCTGAGCCATCGGTGTCTACTAGCCGAGTCGTGCCACCGAAGGAGAGTATGTTGCTGTGGTTGCGGTCGCGGGGAAAGTCTGAAAAGAGGCGAATTACGCCCATGGAGGTACCACAGCCCAGCTATCCTCATATCCAGCGCATAGTGGAGCAGATAGGGGAGGGAAGGAGCAGCGGGCAACATCGGATAGGAAGGCTGGTGGCCAATGGTGAGTGGTCGATTGAGGAGATAGAGAGGAACGGAAGGGTGGGGAGAGATGCCGTTATTGACATCAGAGAGCTCTGATACTGTTCGTTTCCCTGGTGATCGCAACTATCCTGCTATGATTGTGTCTTACAGCATCTTATCAACAAGATCTACTAGAAACGTGGGAGTATAATAGCTGGGACCTATGCCGAGTCTGACTTTGAATCGACCAGGTCGCACTGGCCAAGCGTCAGCAGGAGTCGATCGCATATGACAAGAACATGGCACGGCAGAGCAACTGGAAGTGTAATCTAGAACATGTGGAGAGACGTCGAAGGGTCACAGGTGATCACGGAACTTCATCTCTGACGTGAAGATTATAGATTAGACTACGCAAATCTACATAGTCTCACGTAGTCATGCCACGACCGCACATCAACTAGCGTTGCAGCACGGTGCAATCACACTCAGCTATCGGAGCCGTGAAACTCATTAATGCGCGGACTGCAGACGCCATCAGTCGATGCTGTTGAGGCCTGCGTAAAGCCTAAGGGCCATTAATCGAGAAATTTAAGCCACTTCGCCATCTGCGTAGCGGACGAGGGTGTGCTAGCACAGCCGAGCACGTGACCGTAGTGAGAGTGAACAGTGAGTCGTCTGCGGGTGGGGTAGGCATCTCCAGAGTCGTCCACTAGTCGAGCAGTCGATGAAGGTTATATCGCGGCTCTTCACACTTTCTTCGTCGATCATGTGGCGATGCAGGGACCTTGTTGTCCTGCAGGATATCTGCTGCTGTGATGGTGAAGTAATGGGAGCAGATCCTGACCTTGGACGTACCGCCACACTCGCGGACCCATGATCAGGTAAATGATGTCTCATATTTCGAAGCTTTACTGGATCTAGCTGGAAAATTTTCGACCCAAGGGCATTGTTCTCCACGCTCTCTGCTTTTGTTGCCGTGCATTTTCTGATCACACCCATTTGCGGCCAACAACCTTGTATTTATTTGGCAGGCCAGTGCTCGCACCATACATAGAGAATACAATGAGTTCTTTACAGATGCTACGGAGATAGGACTCTCGAGATGTAACTGCTTTTGTTGCTATTCACTCCATGCTCGGACCGCAACAGGACCTCAATAACTTCGTTGAAATGCTGCTATTATCACCTTTGCTTTAAAATCTGCATCGCTAGACAGTGCAGTATCGGGAACCGTAAATTAGGATGCAGAAGCACGAGGGGAAAGACTTCCAACTGGGCATGGTTTGATGTATATTTGAAGCGCATGGCCGTAGCCACTATCACGTGCAGCTGACTACGCGTCACGAGCGCGTTGCTGGCGTCTTTCTAGCGAGGCAAGCACATGCACACTCTTCCACTCACAACCGCTCAATACAAAAATGGCAAAACCTCTTTCATCCGATGTGGGCGATATCTCACACGACTTAGAACTTAGACTATGGGAAGAGCTCGATCCAGATGAGATCCCAAACCTGTTGGACACTCCGGAAAACTTGTACGACCCCGACGACGACATGCAGGATGCACAACGGGTTCCATCGAACCCTGTTCCCGAAGAAGAAGAGCTGGCTCGGGACATAGACTCCCTCAAGAGGGACCTGAGCACTCTGCGTGAAAGACAGGCAGAGAGCAACCGGCAGTGGCAGCAAACGGCACAGGAACTTCGAGACAGAGCCGAACTACTGGGTGAGCGATACGTCCCATACACAGACATGCCGAACAACTGATTCTTGACAGAAGCGCTCGAGTGCATCTCAGAGCAAAGCACCAGAATCAGTTCCCTACATGATCCGTTGCTGGCGTCGAACCGAGACTTAGAACAGTCTACCATGGATGCTGAAGAACAGGGTCATTGGATTCAGCACTGGACGTATCTGCGCGAAGAAGCTCTCACAGCTAAGCGTACGGTCACTGGTCACGCCGATCAGCTCCGACAACAGAATCAGCGACTGGTGCAGCAGCGCGAAGATGCTCTCAAAGCTAAGCGTACCGCCACTGCTAACGCCAACAAGCTGCGACAACGCAATGACAGCGACGACAACAGGGGGCTGAATTCCAGCTTCCCTGCCACGCCATTCCCCAAACGGGAATCTCCAGAAGAAACAGCGCAGCGGCCCATTGGAGCACTCAACCAGCGGGTGGCCAACGAGCTGCGTTTGGAGACTCCGTCTTGATCTGGACCTGCTACACCCGTACTAGCCTCCGATTACGACAGCCACAATGATCAAGAAATCTCTCTAGGCCCTGAAGAAGATGCGGAAGCACCAAATGACTCAGACACGCTCGAGTCGAACGCCAATTCCCATCATATCGTACGTGAAATACACGCCGAGCATGACGCTGAAGCTGCTCGGCTTCAGAACGGGTCACTCGCGAATGCACGAAAATGCAAAGCCAAAGTACTTGCGCCAGCGAGGCGTCGATCTCCATCGATGAACGAGCCAGACCTAGAGGCAGCTACCGCGCCTATATTTGCGGATGACGGTCACCTGCGCACCCTGAATCCGACGACGGCGTCAACACGTCAAGTTTCACCCGTCCCAGCCCGTCCGAGGACACGGAGGCAGATGGCAAGTTCCATGGAATTTCCATCCACGACAGCACGCTCACATGTCCTCGCTCCAATCGGTGCGAGGAAACGGAAGCAGTCACTGGAGGCTAAAGAAACCTCCCCTGCAACAGTACCTGTGGCTGCTCACGCATTAGGTCTTGCAAATACTCGTAGTCGGACTGCAGAAGCTGGAGATCTACCGGGAGATAAGCTGGCAGCCACAGCATCAAGTTTTACAGGAGCACCCACTCAGCCTGCTCAAGAAACCGAGATTCCCCCCAAGCCAGCAGCGCCCAGAAAGAAGAAAGGGCGAGGTCGAAAAGCTGCATACAAACCAGGAGAGCGACGTCTCACGCCCCTATCCACATTCCTATTCATCACCGAACGCAGCCAACTCCGCCGCCTCGACGACCTCCCCAACGCCGTCGTAGAATATCTAACGAACACTCTGAGAGGTCTCCACAGCGCTACCCCAGCATCTCACGACAAGTACGCCAGGATGACTGATCCAAACAACCATGCCACCTACACCCTACAAGCGCCGAACAGAAAGTGCGTCGCGCACTGGCTCATATCCAACGGCAGTGGCGCCATCCGCTTCAAAGACGGTGATGCACAACGCGCTTGCGACGCTTGCACCGCGCAGCCTTTACGGCCTTGCGTGCGCATGGAAGATCGAGACGGATCGACTGTGCTGGTGTTCTATCCACGACCCGACCGTGTTGTAGAGGCGGACTGTACGTGGACGGACGTCGAGTACTAGCTGGGGACTGGTTGCGCGTCATGAGGATACGGCATCTGGCATTAGACGCAACGTCTCTGCTATTGAGATAGCAAGGCACTGAATCGAGCACGAAGGCGCTTGCATTGCTATCTTCTGGCGCAAGTCGGGGTTGCGGTGTGACGGACGTGGCTCTTGTTCAGATTGCTATGCTGGGTGTCTATCTGCAATACTCGAAATCCGGACACGAAGGCGCTCGCACTGCTATCTTCCGGCGCAAGTCAGGGTTGCAGTGTGACGAATCGTGTCTGTATTGAGTTTGCGGTTACACTGGCAGTCTCTCTGTCTGCATCGGCATGCAATGCTCGAAATCCTGACACGCAAGCGTTCGCACTGCTGTTCTCTGACTTGCGTCAGGGTTGCCGTCCGACGAATCGTGGTCTGTATTGAGTCTGCGGTTGCACCGGCAGTCTTATCGAAATCCGGACACGAACGTGCTCGCACTGCTATCTTCTGACGCAAGTCGGAGGTGCCGTGTGACGAATCGTGGTTCTGTATTGAGTTTTGCCGTGGTCTGCTTGGAGTCCTGATCTCGCGAATCGACACGAATCCAGAGGTGGAGCTACGCACATGGGCTAGGTTCAACGCAACTCGTATATCAGCTTCATATGTGGGATTGGTAGATACTCATGTCACAAGTAGATACGATCCAACCACTACCCACCCACCCACATTCCCGTATTCGTACAAACACCCAGATGACTACCAAGGCTACTTCCTCCTCTCAAAATCACCCCCCGGCTCTCCCGGCGTATGCTTCAACTCATGATTATCAAATTCCTTCCCCGAGAACTTGCCCTCGCGCACTTTATTCTGATTCTTATGCGCCGCGATACTATGTTTCTCCACGCTGTTTCCATGGCGATCCTCTACCGGCTTCGGGTCTTCGGCGCCGGGATCGTGGTGGTGGAGGGGTTTATCCTTATCCGCACGTGCCGGTGAGGATGCTGAAGATGGAGAGGATGAAGATGAAGAGGACGGACTGGATGAAGAAGTAGAAGAGGGAGAGGCTGATGAAGTATAGTAATACCCCCCAGCAACAACTGCAGCGGCTGTTGTTATCCTAGCGTAAAGAAGATTAGCTAGTATTCAATCCCTAATAATTTGCTCAACAACTCACCACGTCAACCTCGACGACGTCTTCAACGTCTCCTTCGTACGCTGCTCATACTCCGTCGCATACATCCTTCTCGTCGCTGGTAGACATCGCAGTTGGCACTGTGCGCGGGACAGACCTCGTAGCGCGACCACCTTTGTGGAGAACATGATAACCGTCTTGAGAGTTGTATGTAAAAGGGCTGATCTCGTCGCTCCGGAATGCTAGCTATTATGTTTTGTGCAAGGGTCAATGGCAAGCAGCGGTAGATATGTTGGTGACATGAGGTCGCGTACGCTACGTCATTGGCTTGTTTTAGGTTTACGCGCCTGCTTCTTGGAACGACGCGTCTGCGGGTAAATTGGACCCCACGGGACTCAACTCTACTTGGACAGATTCAAGATGCGACATGGGAACTTTCCATCAATTAAGACTACATACTCGATGCAAACAGAGTGATATGGTATATCATCGCTAAGAACGCACTCACGCAAAACGCTACATAAACATGCATTAAATCTCCTCCCTGACTAAGGATACGCGCTCGTCTCCTCTTTCTTCCCGTTCTTGTCGCTCCCTGTCGCCTGAAACTTCTTGAGTCCCTCCAAGCGGCTCCCACTCCTGCTCTTCTTCTCCGCGTCGTCACTCTCGCTCTCGCTCCCCTTCTCCTTCTTCTTCTCGACATGCTTGATCGCTTCCTCGGTGAGTTCCTGGCGATTCATGCGTTCCAACACGTCGTTCTTCCTCGTTCGCTTGTCGCCGAGCCAAATCAGCAGACCAGCAGTGGCATTGACCGTGATGGAGCAGATGAGGATGACAGTCGTGATGGCCATGTGGCGGTCCTTGTAGTAGATGCCCCAGGTGCAGGCGCCGAGCGAGATCTGCAGGAGGGAGTGGCAATCCAGCAGCACCACGATGGCGACGAGGAGGCGGAGGGGAAATGCGTGGTGCGTCTCGGTCTCGTGGGGCTTGTAGAAGGAGTGGGATTTGCAGAATTTGGCTTGGTGATGTTCGAGCTTTTCCTGCTGTTTGGGGGTCAAGACAGTAAACTCCCACTGCTTCTCGAGGTCCTCGGGGTCACTCCGTGGTCCAGCAATCGGCGCGTTACCCGACGGCAGATCGTTGTGGTCGGTCAAGGCCGGCAACATGTCCTTCTTGCGGCGCGACCAGGTGTAGTGGTGGTAGTGAGCGATATAGATCATGTGGTAGGTATCGACGGCGCGGAAGGGGGCGAGGCCGTCACCAACAACGGCAAAGAGCGCAACCAGAACGCTGTCAATGACATGGACGACGTAGATCTGCTGTCCGCCGACGTTGATCCAGCCAATCAGAAACAACACCCATGCAAGACCAAAGATGGTGATAAGAAAGGCGTAGAGTGTGACCAAGAAACCAAGTGGTCTCTTAACGTACTGGCCGAAGCCTCGCATAGTTCGCTTGAACTTGGAGCGCTTCGAGTGAAGCATATGCCGCACGTGATCATTCACTTCAGCCTTGTCACGCTTGCTCCATCCATCGAGAGAAGCACCGTCGGGCAGCACAGCATATCGTGATTCGCTGAGCTGCGAGTCGATAGTTCCAACAGTCGCAAACGTGCCCTCGGTCTCGGTTCTACGCAGCCGAGGTGGTGCCTGTTCTCCTCCCTGTTCTTGACGGGCCGGGCCTAGGATGCGATTGATCTCATTGAGGCTCTCTGTCTCGCTGGGGGCGCGTCGGAGATTGTAGGTTGGCCGACGGTTGAGGAAGGGGAGGTTGGGAATGAACAATGAGTTTTGGACGTTGGTCAGAGAGGTGAGGGTCGCCACCTCGGGGTCTGATGTGGTTAGTATTCGACACCATGCTCTCTAATGCGTAGACTTACCCAAGGTATCCAGCACGTCGACCATATCCGACGTGTAGTCCATCGACTCTTCTCCGTTTTGCTGAGCCCCAGTCGCATTTCCATCCGGCGTCTGTGACTCCTTGTCGCCCCAGAAGGGAATCCTGGTCTGTATGGCGCTCTTGACCTTCCTCAAGCGACTCGGCGGCTCCTGGGCAGAGACTGGCTTGCTCGAGTTGGAGGGAACCTCTCCTAGGGCGCAGTCTTCGTCGAGCGCAGGCAGGGGCGTGCTCAGCCGTTGCGAGGACGGATTGGGCTGCTGGGCTACCTGACGCAGGGCATTTGACGAGGGCATGCGTCTGATGCCGATGCTGGCTTGTCGTCCCCCCACGGGCGGGCGACGCTGGTACTGGGGTGAGGCATTGGCTCTGTTGGGCGCTGAGCTACTGCGAGCTCTTTGCGGGGTTGAGGCAGGCGTCCTGGGGCATGTTAGCATCGCTCCTTTCACAAGCTGTTAATACTAGACTCACTTCGGAAGCGCCTTGGATGACGGCGATGCTGGCTTTGGTACGCGCGTGCCAGCGTCGACAGACGACTGCAGGGACGTCGGAGGCTCAAGTGCTGGCTGGTGGGTGGGCTGGTCTTCCGAAGCTGCAAAATCGCGAGCTGCTGTTCCGGGCAGTGGTCCCAGAAACCCTTCGTTCACCGCATGGGTGCTGCTGTTGTCGTGGGGTGCGAGCGACGAGTGAGGCACGTGAAGCGACCCGGATCCAGTGCCGGACGAGGTGGCCTCGGCGATCCTATTGCGCGCCGAACGCGTCTTTGCCTTCCACTTGTCCATGAGGGTCTATCGCGAGTCACAAAAAGATCGAAGAGGGCCCGATTTCCCCAGGGTACGTATGCTTTTAGGCCAGGTGCCAGGCAATGTGCCTTTAATGAAGTTGACAGCGATTCATGCCCAGCGGCTCGCATCCCCATTTCCTGGAAATGAATGCTTTCGCCTGGGCATGACGTCGCTGGCACCACGTTCCAACCCCTTTTGCACTCCCTCAAAAGGCACCACGCCCCGCACACATGCAGTGCGTGGTAGCCATGACCCGGCGAGGCCTTCGCGTCCTACGTGTAAACGCGAGGCATCGATGCAGCGCAAGGATGGGATGAAACACTTGCGTCGTGGCCAGTCGATGTGCTGCCCATCCGATCGTCCCCAGCGTCTCCAGCCGTTCTACCCCGGTACAGATCGCTCGCTTACACGCCGCACTGCCGCCTACCAGGATCCTGGACGATGACGCCTTCGGCCGCCTCGATGCTTGCAGCTGGACGCAAACGAGAAGTGTTGTGAACGCGTCGATGCGCAATGTATTCATTCAGCATGTGTTGACATCTCAAACATCAAAAGCAGGGTCCATTAGCTTCACATGCTATTGCTAGTGGCCGTTACTTGCTCTAGCACTAACCTCTGACGCCGCGCTTGTCTCAATGTTGCATCATGACTTTCGGGTACCTCGTTGCTTCTCATATGGCTCGGAATTCCTTTGCTTCAACTCATCAACCGCATCCCAATCTTCCATTGGTTTGCCGTGAAGCTCCTCCAAATGGTTCGCCTTGTCGACTGATTCCAACCCATTTCGCCTCAGACTCCTTTCCTTGGGCGTAATAACATGGAAGGCGGTCGCGAAACCTTTTGCGCTGACCATACGGCAATACGAGCATCCATGCTGGATCCAGTTGTGTCCAGTAACTGCAATCCTCGCTCTTTCAGGCATTTTGCGAAATCGATCAGGTTGTACATGATCTGATCCCACATGTTCTGTTCAGCCATCCTTTCCCGATATCCACTCGTACCCCTGGGACAGATGATGCCGACTGAAATCGCTCGCAAATTACTTCCAGGCGACAGATGTGCAAAGGCGAGTCCCAATGCCTTGACTTTGTCGCTGTTGGCCCAGAACGATCCCACTTGCTCGGTCAAGGTGATCTGATAGAGAGAATTTGGCATAGTCTGGAGACATATCGCCACACACTCAGGTTGCTTTAGCTCGAGAAGTTGTAGCCTGGGTAGATTATTAAAAAGTTGAGGTGGGAAGTGAGGCGATGCACTGATCAGCCCAAGGGAAGTCACTTGTGCTCCATGCGCATTCAAGAAGTCGTGGAGGTAGCCGTGCAGAAGGTTGAACCTATCAGTCTCCAGTTGCAGCAAGTTCAGACGGTTTATTGAGGGCTGTATGAGCCAAATTAGAGGCCCAGCGATCATTATTTGTTGGCCGCAGAGGTATAAACGTTGAAGTTGCGGAAATGTCCTGTCATGACTTGAAGGCAGTACCTCAAGGAGTACTGGTATGGCTTCTGGATATTCCTGTGAACAGGGTAATCGAGGCTCTACCTTAAGCGCCAGGTCGGTGAGGTTTAGGAGATGAGGCAGCGAATCAAGTATTCGAAACACTTGACTATAATTGAGCCTCAACGACACAGAAGTGAGCGAGTTACCACTCAATCCCGCAATGCAGCGGAACGCTTCCGTGGGGAGATACCCACTGCAGTAGAACGCGCGCGTGTGACCCAATAGTGGAGTGAACCGCAAAAAGACGTCATCGAAAACTCTTGAACCCTATTTCTCGAGCCATAATGACTCAATGCGCATAGCTTTGGGTCGATTCTCGCTTTGGAAGCGCTCATAAGCACGAATCAGGGTACGCAAATAGTCCGTAGCGACGCCGTCTCTGGTTGTGAATGTGATGTGCCTCGACATGAACAGCCTGGCCATATCCTGTAAAGAAGTCAATGGGTGGTCGAGGTTTGACATCGATCAATCGTTATACCATCCATTTGCGGCATACAAAACCAAGTCTCTGCATTTCGCGAGTGAAGGACAAACGCGATTCAGGTCCCCATCCAAGATTCTGGAAATGGTAATAGACTCGCTGGTAGTAAAATATGTCAAAAACCATGATCCACAACTCCGTGGGAAGGTACGGTGTGCTGTCCATGTTCGGTCTTGTCGAGGAGCTAGTTGTGAGGTCTAGCTGGCGGTTTCGCGAACTCGACCCGTTTGACATGTCGATGAGGATGCCTGCGATGACTGCGCTGTCCAGAAGCGATGTTTGAATTGTTAAGAATGTGATGATAGTCTTGGTGAGGCAGAGAAGTGAGAGGAAGGTAAGGCTGTAATGAAGTCACCAAGCTAGTCTCAATCTGGATCCAGCAACGACAACACAGCACAATCCGCATCATCATGAACATTGGTTCATCAAGTACATTATGATATGTTTGACCGGAATGAGAGCAAGGGTACGCTTTCTTTCCAGACCTGATCAAGTGTAAGCAACAACAGGTACAGTGAGTGCATCCGAGATCCTGATCTTTGGCTGGCTATCAGCGACGCGTCGGAGAAACATGGCAAGCTCTCGCATGCTCTTGATAACACCAGGCTGCATACACAGTAGCTGGCTTGCGGACACCGACTAAGTTAGATGACGATCTACCCGTTCCCGCGCCGGAGAGGCGCAGAGCATATCATGTACTTTTTTCATTAATACACGAGAACTACCACTCCCAGTGATAGAAAAGTCTGTCAACATCCCAATGGTTCCCTCAGCAGCACCGAGAACGTCCACTTTGACCAAGCGCCCGGCGACCCAATCTAAAAAGCTTCCGGAAACGATCCGAGGAGCATTTTCCGGTCTTCCGTTGACCTCTCGACCAATCAAATGTGGGCCGAACACAACATTCATGACAGGATGGAGGTAAGGCTGCCAAGAAGCGACGGGTAAACCATTAAGCCCCATGGTACAAATATTTTACATCAGCTTCATACTGTGCGCGCAGCTATTCCCTCTCTGCATAGTTTTTTGGAGCAGCTGACTTATTACATATCACACGTGGACAGCAACTGCAACCATACCACTCACAACAACTGCAAACGATCTGTGAACATACCGTGATCGCATCACCATGGCAGCTCCTGTCAGCTTAAAGAACCTCACTATCGAGAACATCACAGAAAATGTCCACGCCATCAACTCACAAGGAACGAATCCACGGCTACAGTACCTCCTGGAACGAGCAGTTACACATCTCCACGACTTTGCACGAGAAACCAGACTATCGACAGATGAATGGATGGCAACATTACTCTTCCTAACAGCGGTTGGTCAAATATCATCAGATGTCCGACAGGTAAATTGCACCAAACTTCTACGTGACCAGTCCATTCATTGACATGACTCAGGAATTTATCCTCCTCTCCGACATCCTAGGCCTCTCTCTCCTCGTCGACTCCATCGACCACCCCAAACCACAACGCAGCACCGAAGGCACCGTCCTCGGCCCCTTCCACACCCACGAAGCCGAACACACTCATTCCGGTGGTCTGATTTCCCAGGACCCAGATGGTGAACCTTGCCTTGTTCTCTGCACCTTGAAAGACGTCGACGGAAAGCCCATAGCTGGTGCCGAGATCGACGTATGGGAGACTGATTCCAAAGGATTCTATGATGTTCAGCACGCGGACCGTACCGGGCCGGATGGCAGAGCGGTGTTGACGAGCGATGAGCATGGCGACTTTTGGTTCAAGGCGATTGTCCCTGTGCCGTATCCGATCCCGAATGATGGGCCGGTGGGGAAGTTGCTCGGGTTGTTGAAGCGCCATCCGTATAGGCCGAGTCACATGCACTTCATGTTCAAGAAGGCGGGATATGATCCATTGGTCACGTAAGTTCGTTCCGAAACCCTTCGCGCGAGCCTAAAGGCTGACGAGCATTTTCAGTGCGCTGTATTTGAGAGATGATCCATACGAGTCCACCGATGCAGTGTTTGGCGTCAAAGACTCGCTCGTCGTTTCGCTGCAGAAGATCGAAGATGAAGAGCAAGCAAAGAAGTACGGGGTCAAGCTGGGCTGCGCTCTCATATCGTATGATTTCGTCCTGGTAACGGAAGAGGCGGCGGCAAACTTGCGCAGGAAGAAGGCTGAAGAGGCGATGGCGGAACAAGGTCGCAAGGTCAAGTTCATCGATGACTTGCCTGTACCTGACGTAGACTAGAATTGACATTCTCAGGCACTTGTGGCACAGCTGGACTTGGACGTATTACGAGTGCTTGGTGTTATTCTACGTGTCACGACAAGGACATCATCAAATCAGCATCCAGCCCGTCGAATCCATCAAACGCAACAATCGACGACCCCAACCCTGGCATGATATTATTGCCTGCCGTAAAGTCTTGCAACACATGCGAATCGATCAACGGTGCCAACAACGACCCTGTATCTAATCCTTCTTCGGTCCAAGAAAACAGCGCGCGTGATATATGGTCATCCACATTCCACTGCACATCATTCGGAAATATCTGCGTAGCATCAATGCCTGCAACATTATGCTCAGTGCGTGCTTCGTCAAGCGACACAGAGGGATTCTGTCGGTGCTGGACGTATGCCTGCACGACCTCCAGCCCTTCTCGTATCAGATCGGCGCTTCTTCTAGCCACGGTCGCCTCTTCCATTGATTCGAGGATATGTCGGGCTTTTGTAGCGTCGTCAAGGAGCTCGGTGCTGCTTACGCTGGCGTGGCCGAGCATGACGCTGTATAGCACAATCATGCCGGCATATAATGTGTAGGTGGAATTGTACCACCAGGTGCGGAAGTAGTGTCGATGGGCATACGCGTCGTACATGACACGTAGGGTTTCCCGTGCAGCATTGAGACATAATTCGACGTGTGTCGATGCCTGTAGCCGTCCGTTGTTTGACGGTACTGTGAGGAACGGGCGATGAATGACGATCTTGGCGTTCAGATATCGCAGTTGTAGAACGAGACTTTGCTTCGCAGCCCATTCTTCTCCGAAGAAGGACACTTTACCGAAGCTAAGTCCTTCTGGTAACCGATTCTTCCAATCTTCGAGGAGAGCGTCGAGCTCCTTCGCGACTGTTGACTTTTGTGATAACGTGAGGCCCTTTGAGTCGTGATACAACTGCTTGGAGACGCGCCGTAGAATCGCAGCAAAATGAACCATCTCGTTCACCATGGCAACACTGCTGTGCTCGGCTTCGGGCGCTTCGGAGCAAGAGATACTATGGTTCTGGATGAGTGGAAGCGGGATTTGATAGCTGGAGGGCTTTCGCAGACTATCTCTTCTACCCGAGCTGCAGCTCATGTCGATCTCATGTGAGTAGATGCACCACCAAGTACGCCGGGCAGCCTTGATCTTCTCTACTGAATTCGGCATTGAACCATGTACAAGTCCAATGGCGAGCGCAGTGCGAACCGCTTGACCGCAGTACATGTAACATGCGTGTGGCTTGTGGGAGTTTTGGCAATACAGAGACTTGTTGATGTCAGGAAACGCGTGGTTAGAGAATTACGGATAGCTCACCATGAGAAGAAGTGTTTGAGCACTTTCCAGAGAACAAACTTCGAACACGTCTCCCAGCAGCTCTCTCGACTTCTGGAAATACTTTCTGGACAATGCTTGGGAAGTAAGGCTTTTGATAGCGGTGTGAGGCGGTACTATATGCTCCATGCACAGTCGAATGTCGGATCTGAACTTCTGAGTCACACTCTTGCCAGCTATGAGTGCGCCGATTGCTACTACAATGTGATATAGGGCTAGGAAATGCCTGAATGGTCTTTTGGTCTCATCCGGTGCGTCAGTGGCCCACACATCTTCATCGCATCGTGCTATAAAGGCGAGAGGGTCTAGCATAGGATGGAGATAGTGTAGGTTGTCCAAGTACACGCGGACGAATTCTCGTTCGAGCCGTCTCTGAGCTGCCCGCGTTACCATTGACGTGGCAAGCCTATCTATCGCGTTCGGGTAGGCTGTCGAAGGGGAGTGACCCGTGTGGTGTCTCTGGCTGCTTTGATCATACTGAGCCGGGCTTAGGTGCATGCCATCATTCACAAGGCTCGATGCGGCAGGAGAGATTGTTGCGTCGTTTTGTTGCCGTTCAATGTCAGGAGTCTTCGGCCGCGATGGCGGCAGTAGAGCCTCTTCGTTTGAAAGCAAGTTGATGACTGGGATTCGTCCTGCAACCGGCGAAGCAGCAAGGTCGGGTCTTGAAGCACCCTCGTTGGACCTCTTTTGGCCACTCCCAGCAGCTATTGAGGGTCGATCTTCGCCGCCTATGCCTCGAAAGGACATCCGTGATGGCCTGTGACGTCCACCGTGATCTGCATCGCCCTGAGGAAGATGTTGCTGCGCATAAGCAAATAGTTGATTAAGAAGGACGAAGTTCGAGGAAGAGCCATAGAATTCTGTTCCATGAGTATGTTGGTTAACATCGCCAACACCTTCTGAGTCATTGACTGGCACATTCTGGGTCGCAGATGCTACATTATGAGTTAGCGACTTCGAATTGGAAGAATCAACGACATATCACAAGATGCGTACCTAGTGGATCCTGTGCTTGGATCCGTTCAGATGTCTCACTCCTGGGTGGAGCATCATGACCCGGCTGAGTAGTAGCAATGGGTGAGGACTGTTCACCTCCCCCTAGTGATCTCTCGCGTGCCTTGCTCTGGATGCGATGAAACTCTTTCCGGCCGCTCCGTCTTTGCGTCCCGTATTCGCAGTGGACCGAGTGTTTGATGCAATTTACGCACGGCTGCTGCTGGTCACATCTCACTTTCTTTGTGCGGCACCACTCGCATGCATGGCTTGCTCGTGGTAGATTGCGACGCCCAAGTGTTGTTGGATTTGGAGTCTCGGAAGCGAGGTCGCGTGACCCTTGTCTTGCATGCGACATGTTCTTTCCGTTCGTGGCGGATTCACGGTCTTGAACCTGACTCATCAACCTATGTCCGGATCTTTGGTAATATCAATGTACGACGAGTAACGACATGATGGTCTCCACAGACGTCCGGCGACGCGATGTCCTATCCGTCAGCACGTGACCCTCGGAAAAGCGGAGTACCTCGGTCTCGGACCACACTTCTGAGGCCTGTTCTTCCTCCACAACCTCCACTTTTTGCTGCCGACAAGCATCCGATTGGGGTGAGAAGCATCTATGGCGACTGTGCGTCCGGAAGATGGACGCACTTCCGGGATGCCCTCATTGCAAGCCCGGAAGATGGAGAAGGGCTGCTGGAGCCTTTTCATGCATCCTGAGTATTGACGTTCTATGTTTACGTGTCGAGATTACAAAAACAACAGATTCATCGCTGTCCGAGTCAAATTAGCTGTCGCTCAAGAAACCAGTCGCTGTGCTTGAAATCGAAGTTCGAACAACATGCCGGTTTTCCAAGAAACTTCCAATGCCGCCAGAGATCTCAGGATCCTCCCATCACGCGCACCTCCACTACCCAGACTCTCTCCTCTTCCAAACAATGCTTCGGGTGCAGAGGAAAAGCGCGAAGTAGTAGTTATAGGCGTGAGTAGAGCTACATGAGTAAGGATTAGTAAGATATCTGTGCTGACTTTGATAGGCTGGACCGAGTGGCCTATTCCTGACTCTGTTGCTAGCCAGATATGGCATCACGGACTCCTCGCTATTGTGTCTTGATGCTAAGCCAGGTACCTTGAAGGCTGGCCAAGCGGACGGTCTACAGCCGCGAACTCTTGAAGTTTTCCAGAGCCTCGGGATAGCCTCGGAGATTCTCGCCGACGGATGTCATATGGAAGAGGTCGCATTCTGGAATCCGGCTTCCCAGCACGTGCAAACAAACAGCAATGGTGTCAACGGCCATGGTGTCAACGGCAATGGTATCAACGGCAATGGTCTCAAAGCAGGCATCAGGCGCACCGAGTTTGTTCCCGATGTCAACGTACCAGCCCGCTTTCCTTACGAGGTCACGATCCACCAAGGCCGCATTGAGCGAATTCTCCAGGAAAATCTCCATGTCTACGCCCCACAGGATACCATTCGCAGATCGCATCGCTTTCTTGAGTACTTTTATGATGACGCTGAACCTGAATTTCCTATCTTGGTCAAGTACGAGTATGACCACTCGGATGGCACGGTAAAGCAGGGCAGTGTTCGAACCAAGTACCTCATTGGAGCAGATGGCGCACGCTCTGGTGTACGGAAGTGCATGGGACTTAACCTCGAGGGCGACACAACCGATCATATTTGGGGCGTATGTGACTTTGTCGCCGATACCAACTTCCCCGACATCCGGAAACGAAGCGCGGTACACTCTGATGTAGGCTCCGTAATGGTCATCCCCCGAGAACGTATCGCGACTGGGGAGTATCTCACTCGACTTTATGTGCAGGTGCCCGGTGAGATCGATACGAGGTCAGATTCTCCGACAGATCAAACAGATAAGAGAGCAGCAGATCAAAAGAGACGAGAGGCCGTCACGCTGGACTTCATCTTCGAGCAGGCGCGCGCAGTTTTTGCTCCATACAAGATCAAAGTCAAAGAGGGCACGGAACCAGACTGGTGGGCTGCATATCAGATTGGCCAGCGCATGACACCCAAGTTTTCTTCTAGGACCCCGGATGGTGTTGATAGGGTCTTTATCGTTGGCGATGGTAAGTTTTGCAAATCTCGAATGGGATGCATCGATGCTGACCGGCAATAGCATGCCACACGCACAGCCCGAAAGCCGGACAAGGCATGAATGTATCCATGATGGATTCGTTCAACCTGGCCTGGAAATTAGCCCATAGCATTCACGGATTGACGCCTCGTAACACATCTGGAGCTCCAGATCCTATTCTGGAAACTTTCGAGCAAGAGCGTGTCGATACCGCACGTCAGCTTATCGAGTTTGACACCAAATTTTCGCACATGTTTTCCGGACAGATCGGGTCCGACGATCCTGCAATGTCAGACCTGAGCCACGAGGAGTTCCTTCGCGTCTTCAGGGAGGGCAGCGGATTCACGAGTGGTTGCGGCCTTCGCTACCAGCCCAGTACACTAGTCAAATTGCCTGATCGATCCCTTCTCAATGCAGCACTTGAACAAGATCCTTTAAGCGGGAAGCTGGTGCCTGGTACAAGGCTGCGGAACGTGCAAGTGAAGCGTTATGCAGATGCCAACTCGCGCCAGGTCCAAGATGGTATGTCATAGCAGATGTGGTCCAACAAAACCCGGTGCAAGCTAACCCTACATCCAGAAATATCATCTGTGGGCCGCTACCACATGCTTGTGTTCGCAAGCAACGATCTGCTGGACAAATCAGGTGCTTCTCAATCAGCATTGACATCTTGCATCGACATTGTTCGACAGTTTCCCCCAACCGTTATCGAACTCGCAGTAATTCACCCATTGTCCGAGCGTTTTGAGTGGGCCGACATTCCCGCGGGTGTCAAAGAACTCGCAGAGATGCGTGTGTATGGCCGTTCGAGGGCGGAGGATGCTTATGACGTCTACGGCGTGCCGAAAGAGCAAGGTCTTATCGCCGTCATTAGACCCGATGGATACATCGGCATGTTAGCGCCATTGACTGGGCATGGCCTGGTTGAGGCATTCTTTGATAGCTGTTTAGTACGTGCGTAGATGCAAAGAAATGATATATGGTGCTTTGTTGCAGGCCTGAAGATTTGGCGCATCTTGTTCTACTCGCAACGGAATTGGAATATGGCCACGCAGCCGAAATCGTCGCTCATGCAGAAAACCCTGTCACTTCTACATCAACCACTTGTCACATGGTCACGACCGCGTTTTGCACCCCATGCGTTTGGAACAGCACTTGTCAATTGAGTCAGCCCGCGGACCAACATATCACCAAGGACTGTTTCCCGCCAGGAAGATGGGCTGTCACGTCCGCGCTGCCACAGCACGTCGGGCCACTTTCTTCTCGCCATTGACACGTTCCTTGGCGCTCTGCTACTCGGAGATGTCTGATTGAAGTAGCTACAGTTACAATGGCAGTGAAGCGACTACAAACGACGATGCTTGCCAAGTCCTGCAAAGGGCCAATGCGTTATTAACTGCCTCAGTCACAGCGGCGAAAGTTGTCCAAGCTTCACAGGAAACGTCTGAAGCTTCGGGTCCTGAGACAACGCCTTTGAGGGGATATCTACATCCCTTCGTTCCATGTACGGTAGATCATGTCGAGAAACAGCTGCAGGTCGAGATCGCTCCGCGTCGGCCTCCGAATTGTTATCTGCTCACATCTCCTCCGTGCCTCCGCACCTGCAGGTGCACTCCACCTCGCGCCCCGCTCTCACCGGACGCTTTTTTCACTAGCCAAGGCTATATCTGCGGAGTGCATCAAAGGCGTCAAATAAGAAGTCTGTATAAACAGTGCGGATCACTGAGTGGTGCTTAGCGAAGCGCTGCAAGTCTGCTGCAGCAAGGGTCTTGAGTTCACGATATGCAGGTGCGGTGTGGAGATCAGATAGACGTCCGCATCGTCTTGGAGGCTGAACGACCATTTCGGCACATTCGCAGCCTACCAATAGTGTATCGTCGTCCGCAAGGATAGTGCACAAACAGACCGGATAGTTTCGTGGGTACGTATGTGATACGCCAGGAGCTTTAGTCACTTTTCGTCGTAAGTGACAAGCTGCGATATCGAAGCTCGAGCACATTTCATGAATCAGGGCTCAAAGAGGACAGCATGGCAGCTTAGATGCGTCTCAATTAGCGGTGCACTAACTAGCAAACCAACCTCCGAAGGCTGGGCAACATTCCGCGTTTCCAACAATCGCCTCGCGCCAGCCACCTGCGCTCCCCAAACTTGTCGGCGTATCATCCTCAAGCAGAATTGTGAAGGGCAAAGAATTGTTGTGCAGTCGCCAAGACTGCGCTGGGCTAGAACATGTTTCATGGTCCGCTTGGTATGGTAAAGACGACGATCCAGGCTTTTTCCCCAAACTGACGTCTCCACACTTCGCGTAGGTAGTGCTACTGGGGATGTACGCTGTAGTGTACAGGACGTACAGCGGAGCCCAGGTAGGCATAGCAGCCACCGATCAACGGTAACGGCCAGCCACGGCCACGGAGGGCGGAGGTGACCACCGCACGTACTTTGAGCCATTGCGTACGCTCCTTCCTGGTTGTTTTCGCGCGAAACAGGGTTTGGTCTCTTGGAACGCAGCTTGTATGCTCGATTGCGTAGCTTATATCACATCTTCGGAGCCAAGAGCTTCATTGTGGTATTGGCATGTCGTGTGTCGCTTTGTGGAAGAGGGAGCGCTAGCCGGATACGGGTTGCCGCCCTGCTGCGACAACTGAAGACACTGCAGCACAAAACGTGCTCTGTTTGCAACTATGCTTGCGGGGAGCAATGATACCGAAAATCGATGGAATGAGTAAGGCGATAGCGGATCTCTCAACGGCCAAGAGCCGCTTGTGTGCCGTGTTAGCCGGTATCCCATCATGCCGAGCATCTTCCACCCCCAGAGTGACGAATCTCTCGTCTCCGCCAAGATATATAGCTTTTGCTTGTCAACTTGGCAGAGTCGCACTACGCAGCGGACCCATCGGTAGCAAACTCGTACTCTTGGCCAACCTGTGCCGAACACCATGGCACAAACGGTTTATAAGTTCTTGCTCCACGCTCAATCCGACTGTTCACTGTTCTCTGAATCCCGCGAACTGAGGAAGCCACGACAAGGAAGTTGCATCCGCTGCCACCACTTCATCTCTTTGACTGCTAGTTCTCCAACTACAGGCTCACTTCACCCCACTCTCCAACTCTCCACACTTACCAGAACTTCACTACTTCGCCAATCACGGCGTAACTACGGAGGAGTCTGTAAGTAAACTCCTGCGATACGAGATAGGTGTGAGCGCTCGAAGGAGCCTGACATCAATCGGCTGCTGCACTAGAGCAGAAGCATTAAACTTGCACCACCACATCATCGAATTCGGCTGACTTTCTTTCCAGGTCCCAGAACCCGTGCTGAAGTCTCTATGAATACTACAATCAACACACATCATCCATCATTCGTCCATAGGGCGATACTAAGAAGAAGACCACGACCTTGAAAGACCGCTTGAACTCAACCAACCCAACCAACAACCAAAAAATTCAACAAAAAAATACACACCAACAAACAGCTATCGAACAACCCTTTAAAACTTGCAAAACTCTTCCAAAATGGGAAAGAAAGGAGCCTCGCCCCTGGAGGGCCATGTAAGCGGCCAATGCAACAAGCCGATGTCGGCACCTGCTCACAGCTTGACACTCGATCAAACCGTAGAGGAACTCAAGACTCATACATGGAATGGATTGGATGATGCCGAGGCCAAGCGCCGTGTGGAAGAGTATGGTCCCAACGAGCTTGAGGAGGGTGAAGGCGTCTCCCCCGTCAAAATTCTTATCGCCCAGGTGGCCAACGCCATGACATTGGTTCTTATCCTGGCCATGGCTGTCAGTTTCGGTATCAAGTCCTGGATTGAAGGAGGTGTCGTCACATTCGTCATTCTCCTCAACATCGTCGTCGGTTTCTTTCAAGAGTGGTCTGCTGAGAAGACCATGGACTCACTGCGCTCTCTTTCTTCGCCTACTGCCCGTGTCATCCGTGGAGGCCAGCAGGTTACCGTTCCTTCCGCCGAAGTTGTACCTGGTGATGTCATCGAGATCAAGGTCGGAGACACCCTGCCCGCCGACATTCGCGTTTTCGACGCAGTCAACTTTGAGACTGACGAGGCTTTGCTCACTGGAGAGTCTCTGCCCGTTCGCAAGCAAGAAGACGCGCAATTTGACGTCAAAACGGGACCCGGAGACCGTCTCAATGTCGCATACAGTTCGTCCAATGTCACCAAGGGCCGAGCCAAGGGTATTGTCTTTGCCACCGGTACCTTTACCGAAATTGGTGCAATTGCTGCTCAGCTGCGTCAGACCGATTCTAAGGTCCGTCCTGTCAAGCGCAAGGCCAACGGAAAGGCGAAGCCTCACAGGTACCTCGAAGCGTACACCCTTACCTTCACCGACGCCATTGGTCGTTTCCTCGGACTCAATGTAGGCACGCCATTGCAGCGAAAGCTGTCAAAGCTTGCCATGCTTCTGTTCGGTATCGCTGTTGTCTGTGCCATCATCGTTTTGGCGGCCAACTCTTTCTCTTCCAGGCAGGAGGTCATCATCTACGCTGTGGCTACTGGACTGTCCATGATTCCCGCTTCGCTCGTTGTCGTTCTTACAATTACCATGGCTGCTGGAACGAAATCCATGGTCAAGCGTCATGTTATTGTGCGTAACCTCAAGTCTTTGGAGGCTCTCGGTGGTGTCACGGATATTTGCTCTGACAAGACTGGTACCCTCACCCAAGGAAAGATGATCGCTCGTGGTGCTTGGATCCCCAGCGTCGGAACATACACCATCGAGGACTCAACCGCTCCTCAAGACCCCACAGCTGGCAAAGTCCGCTCCCACGGCGATGCGCCTCGTTCGATGAACATCAAGGCTGGTGGAGAAGAGTGTGGCCAGATCATCGCAGCGGACAAGCTCGACTCCAAGTCTCAGGCGGGTCTTTCGGACTTCCTCAATGTTGCTTGCCTTGCCAACTTGGCTGCTGTGAAGCAGAAGGAGGACGGTGTCTGGGAAGCCCACGGAGACCCTACCGAGATTGCCATCCAGGTTTTCGCAGCTCGTTTCGGCATGAACCGCAATACTCTTACCAAGGGCGACTCGAACGAGTGGACTGATCTTGTGGAACTTCCCTTCGACTCTGACGTCAAGCGTATGTCCGTCATCATGGGTCACTCCAGCGGCGAACAGTATGCCTTCACCAAGGGCGCCGTCGAGCGTGTCATTCAGAGCTGTACCACCTACATTGCCAGCGATGTCGAAGGCCCCGTTGACATCGCCCCCTTCCGCGACGAGATCCTGCGCAACATGGAGGCTCTGGCTAGTCTTGGACTCCGTGTTTTGGCTCTGGCGAGCAAGAAGTTCGACGGCAAAGCTGAGAAGGGCGGCGAGGTCGACCGTAAGGCTGTTGAGTCCGATCTTGTCTTCCGCGGTTTGATCGGTCTCTACGACCCACCTCGTCCCGAATCTGCCCCTGCTGTCCGCCAGTGTCACGAAGCCGGTATCGAAGTCCACATGTTGACTGGTGACCATCCCGAGACGGCAAAGGCTATTGCTATCGAAGTTGGTATCCTTCCATCGGCTGATCGCATGGCCCGCATCGCGAACGATGTCTCCAAGTCCCTGGTTATGACTGCCTCTGAATTCGACGACCTTTCCGACGACCAAGTCGACCAACTCCCTGTACTGCCATTAGTCGTAGCAAGATGTGCTCCAAGCACCAAGGTTCGCATGATCGAGGCTCTTCATCGTCGTGGACGATTCTGTGCTATGGTATGTGATTATTATCTGCTACAACAGAATGTGCACTAACAAGATGCAGACTGGTGACGGAGTCAACGATTCTCCTTCTCTCAAGCGCTCTGACGTCGGTATCGCCATGGGTCAAGCCGGCTCTGACGTCGCCAAGGAAGCTTCCGACATTGTCTTGACTGACGACAACTTTGCATCCATTCTCGCTGCTATTGAAGAGGGCCGCCGCATCTTTGACAACATTCAGAAGTTTGTGCTCCACGTGCTTGCTGAGAACGTGGCTCAAGCTGGCACTCTTCTCGTTGGTCTGGCCTTCAAGGACAACTCCGGCCTTTCTGTGTTCCCCCTCGCACCCGTACAGGTTGTTTGGATCATTATGGCGACGTCTGGTCTTCCAGGTAAGTCCATACACAACAGTCTTACGTGAAAACAAGCTAATTTATGAAAAGACATGGGTCTTGGCTTCGAGGAAGGTTAGTAATTTGAGCCCTAATATGAAGTGGTGGTGGCGCTAACAAGGTGCAGCTGTTCCGGACATTCTCCGACGCCCACCCCAATCGCTCAAGACAGGTATCTTCACCATGGAGTTCCTTATAGACATGGTTGTCTATGGCCTCTGGATTACCCTGCTTTGTCTTGCCAGCTTCGTCCTTGTGGTCTTCGGTTTCGGCGACGGAAACCTTGGTTCTGGCTGCAACGAGACCTATAGCCCACAGTGCGAGCTTGTGTTCCGTGCCCGTGCTACGACATTCGCCTGCTTGACATGGTTCGCACTCTTCTTGGCATGGGAAATGATTGACATGCGTCGATCCTTCTTCCGCATGCAGCCCGGCTCGAAGCGCTACTTCACCCAGTGGGCCATTGACATCTGGCGCAACAAGTTCCTCTTCTGGGCCGTCTTCATCGGTTTCGTCACCTTGTTCCCGCTCATCTATATCCCAGTCTTGAACACTGTTGTTTTCAAGCATGCGCCAATCAGCTGGGAATGGGGTATCGTTTTCATCGCTGCAGGGCTCTTCTTCTGCGGAGTCGAGTTCTGGAAGTGGTGCAAGCGTGTCTATTTCCGCCGCCAGGCCCGCAGCCAGCACGGAAAGGTCGACAAGAACATGGACGTTGAGGACCGTGTCTTTGGCCGCTACTACACCGATGCGTCCGCCAACTCTCCTAACTCGTCTATCAAGGAGAAGGATTCCGAGAAGGCTTGAGCACAGTATGAAGATAGCCTCTGCGTGCGCGGAAGCATTTCGCAAAGAAGATTCGTATGATTTGAGTAGATGCGTTGCACTTTGGGCTGTGTGACAGCATGTGTATATGACTACGAGGTCACGCTCCTCGTTATACGAGTATGATGATAACCGCTTCCTACTCCGCATAGGTTGCGAAAAAAGTTAGTTACGATGATAGATTAGTCACTCCTTGATAATATAATTACAACATTATATAAACCTCACTGTGCCTCTCAGTACAAAGGAGCTGGTTTTGGGTGATGCACCGCACACGGGGTCTGAAATCTTACGACTCTTCCAGGAGTACTTCAATTATGTATTACAAGATCAGACGACCGATTGTTACCTGTAAGAGATATCAGGATTCTATATTAAGATTAAATGTTATACAAAATCTTATTAATAGTCCTCTTAGAAGAGCCGTAGGAATTCGTACTTCATGTGCGGTGCGTCACCGAAACTCAGCTCCTTCGTACCTCACTCGTGAAAGCCACGCATTGACAGCACCCCGCAGCACCACGGTTCAAAGACTACGATGCATGTCAGTTCAGGCAGAAGATGATTATATATCTTGGGGATTAAAAGATCACTCATCATGAACTAGTCCCGAGAATAGCATGTGTTGTAGTCGTCGCGCTACTTTATTAGCAGATCAGACGACTTCCATACACAAGCTGAGACACTTCACGATACTCCATCCAACCCCAGATCCAATATTTTCGGGTAGTATATGCCAGCTTGTGCTACTTTGTTTGGATGTCGAACAAGTTGCCGTACCTGCCTGCCGTTGCAAAGAATTCCAAGGGCGCATGCGTGGCCGATCATCTTACCCGTTTTTGAGGCTAAACCTCGCTCTGTCCCAAAGCATACCCTGACGTCAAGCACCCCAACATCACCTTAACCTCGGAAATATCCCGAACCAGTCCACGCTTGGTGGAGCACAGAAGGATAACCGAACGAACGCCGTCGAAAACTTGTCTTCATCAAGCAACAATGCAGGCCTCTATCCCCCGCTCCCCTCTCTGCCAAGGCCCGCTGCGGAGAACGATTGACTGTCACGGCGATGTTGCGGAGCGTGCTCGTTACGAGCACCTGCGAGGCCTGTTGACATGGGGACATGACGTGCGGTGAGTGCATGCTGCGGGTGGGAGCTCGGAGGATATATAAAGGCCGGATCATGCACTTCACGATGCATTGGTAGCCAAGTCCAAAACGATCGTCGTACAAGATGAGGTATACTGGTGCACTCGCCGCAAGCGCTGCTTTACTGCCAGCGATCTCGGTTGCTCAAGGCTACACCAATGAGCCTGAGGTGCCGTTATATGGGCTCAGTCCGCCTGTGTATCCCACTCGTGAGTGCACCGACCAGTTCTGCATTGCCAAACGCTAACAATCATCAGCTGAGGGCAATGGCACAACTTCGTCTTCATGGGCCGAGGCATATGCTCGCGCCAGAGAGCTCGTTGCCCAAATGACCCTGGAAGAACAATCAAACCTCACACACGGCGTGGCTGGCCCTTGTGTTGGTCAAACTGGCGCTGTACCCCGTCTCAACATCCCTGAGCTGTGCTTCGCCGATGCACCCGCTGGTGTCCGTGGCCAGGAGTTCGTCTCGTCATTCCCAGCTGGGATTTCCCTTGGAGCCACCTTTGATCGGAATCTCATGCTCAAGTATGGTCAAGCTTTGGGCAAAGAGTACAAGGGCAAGGGCATCCACGTTGCTCTTGGACCTTTCATCGGACCAATCGGGAGAATTGCACGAGGCGGACGAAACTGGGAAGGACTTGGAGCTGACCCATATCTGAACGGTATTGGAGGTGGTATGCTCGTTCGAGGAACCCAGGAGCAAGGCGTAATTGCTACACCGAAGGTACGACGCGCGTTACAGGGTTTATCGAGCACGCGCTGACATGTCACTAGCACTGGATCGCACAAGAGCAGGAGTATCGACGTCGACCAGGAGATGAAGGAGAGGCAGTCAGCTCCAATGTCGACGACAAGACCTTGCATGAACTCTATGCATGGCCTTTCATGGACGCTCTTCGTGAAGGAGCAGGTTCATTGATGTGCTCATACCAACGGATCAACAACAGCTACGGATGCCAGAACAGCAAACTCCTCAATGGCGTACTGAAGACCGAGCTGGGATTCGAGGGATTCGTAGTATCTGATTGGGACGCACAACATTCCGGCGTTGGATCAGCGAATGCTGGTCTCGATGTTGTGATGCCAGTTGCGAAGTTCTGGGGCGACAACCTGACTGAGGCTGTGAACAATGGCTCAGTCACCAACGAACGCCTCGACGACATGAACGCACGTATGCTCGCAGCATACTTCTACCTCAACCAGGATGAGGGATTCCCCGAGAACGCCGTGTATCCGTACAACGTGAAGCACGAAATCGTCGACGTCCAGGATGATCATGCCTCGCTCATCCGCGAGATCGGAGCAGCTGGCACAGTGCTAGTGAAGAACGTGAACAACACTCTTCCCCTCAAGAACCCCCGCTTCCTCAACATCTACGGCTACGATGCCGAAGTCAAGGGCCAGCCCTGGAACAACCCCTCCCGCTTCGGCGGCGGCTACGAAGAAAACTTTGGCTGGAACACGCTGAACGGCACTCTCATCACCGCTGGCGGAAGTGGCTCCAGTACGCCTCCATACGTTATCAGTCCTTTCAAAGCCATCCAAGACCGCATCATCGCCGCTCGGGGAACTCTTCGCTGGGACTTTTACTCTGTCAACCCCCTTATCTACGCCAACGCCGAAGCATGCCTCGTCTTCATCAACGCCTATGCTTCAGAGAGCTTCGACCGCGTATCCCTCACTGACGACTTCAGCGACCAGCTCGTGCAAAACGTAGCTACGAACTGCTCCAACACCATCGTCGTCATCCACTCCGCCGGCATCCGCACCGTCGACGCGTGGATCGAGCACCCCAACGTCACCGCCGTGCTATACGCCGGCGTCCCAGGCCAAGAATCAGGCAACGCCATCGCCGACGTGCTCTACGGCGACGTCAACCCCTCCGGCCGCCTACCATACACGGTCGCGCGCAAGGAGTCAGACTACGGATCCCTACTCAACTCCACCGTCGACGAATCGATCCCCGCATTCCTGCAAGACGACTTCGACGAGGGCCTGTACATCGACTACCGCGCGTTCGACGCGAAGAACATCACGCCGCGATACGAGTTTGGCTACGGGCTTTCGTACACGAGCTTCGAATATGGAAACGTGTCAATCGAAGCAGCCTCAGACGCAACCCCAACTTCATGCCCCTCCCCCGACGTGGCGATTGTACAAGGCGGCCACCCGCAGCTCTGGGACGTGCTTTACCGCGCCACTGTAGCTATCACGAATTCAGGAAAGCTTGCGGGCCACGAGGTCGCGCAGCTATATCTCGGTATCCCGGATGCGCCGGCGAAGCAGCTGAGGGGCTTTGAGCGCGTGGGTCTTCTGCAGCCGGGCGAGAGCGAGGAGGTGGTGTTTGAGCTGACGAGGAAGGATTTGAGTATTTGGAATGTGGAGATGCAGCAGTGGGAGCTGCAGAGGGGGAGGTATGAGGTTTGGGTGGGGGCGAGTAGTAGGGATGTTAGGGCGGGGGGTGAGATTGTTGTGGGGTAGAGATTTGGTAGTAGACATATCGTAGCCAAAACACAGAAAGCCAAGTGTGATGAGCTATTTCGATGTCAAGGTACTTCGTGCCCGCTTTTTAGGCTGTGGATAAGGGAGCATTGTTATCGCTGGTGGGCGTGAAGTACTACAAAGGCTCGCGCGTGTAGCTGGCAGGGAGCACGGAATTATTGTTTTCATACCATGAGATAACGTCCGCAGTAGATCCAAGTCAGCTCGTCCAAGCATGGTACAGCCACATAACCAACAATATCTACAAACACCAGCTCTCATATCTCAATCCCCCCTCCTCCCCCGCTCATCCCAACCCAGCCCATAACTCCGCACGCGACTCCAATAGTACGGGCGATAGTGCTTCTGCCCAAACTCCGCCCAATCGTCCGTCAGCCGATTATAGCTCCAATACCCGCGCCACGCCAGCTTATTATTCTTCGCGGCCCGCCCTGCCGTCCCGAGATCCAGCACCATCTTGTACATATACTTGGGCGTCGCGCCCGCCGTCTCAATCTCAAGCGTGCCTTCTTTCTCGGCGTCCGCGGCGTCTGGGGCTTCGGGGCCGGTGAGGCGCCAGCGGCCGAGGAGGGCGTCTTTCATGGGGGCGCTGGGGAGGGCGCCGTGGCGTTTGTGCATGTGTTCGACGTACAGGTAGGGCACGACGTCGGGGGGCTCCGAGGTGGTGAGCAGCGAGATGCAGGTGCCGTCGCGGAGGAAGCGGATGTATCTGTAGTAGGTGACGATGTGAATGGGGCTGTTCCAGGTGACGGATGTGGGGGACGCGGCTCCGGCGCGCGTGTAGTTTACTGTGCTGATGTAGCAGCCGTTGAAGCGGACGCGGGGGCGGCGGTGGAAGAGGGTGCGGAAGGTTGGGTAGGGCGAGGGCACGAGGAGGGGGGTCAGTGATAGTGGTGATGGCGTCTCTGTGACTTCGTCTTCGGCGTCCGAGTCACTTCCTAGGAAAAAGCCGCCTTCGTCGTCGTCGCCGAGGGGAGAGCCGTCGACGCGGCAGGTCCAGCTGTAGTGCATGGCGGCGAATCCGTATTCGTGGCCCAGAGCGAGACGTTTCCATACGCGATCTTCGGTGGCCACGAGATAGGCCAAGCGCTTGCAGACTTGGGCAAGGCGGACAAAAGACGCCACGTCCCGGACGGCCACGTGCTCGAGAATCTCAACGAGAATTTCCTCGGGGATGGTGGCGATAGGGCATGGTGGAGCAGGACTGAGGTCAGTTGGCGGAGCTTCGCCCTCAATAGAGAGGTTGGCGAACTCCCCGATGAGGGATTGCAATGGGGCTGAGAGGCCATGGAGCGAGTGGTGGGCGGTATTGGGCACCGTGACGGATGCATTAGAAGGATTAGGGTTCTGTAGCTTTGGTATTGGCGCAGGTGCTGTTGTTGTTGATACTTGAGCTGGTGCTTGAGGCTGTTTGTTACCCAAAGCCTTGAAGTATGAAGGAGGGAAGTGCTTCGCTTTGTAGGCTTTATCGACGGCGTCATCGAGCTGCGTGGGTCAATACAGGAATCTTAGCAAACGACGTCCGCGCAACTCACCTTGAAGGCCTTCCGATATAGACTTAAACTATCTCCCAGTCTGCCTTCCGTCTCTTTTTCCACAGCTTTCTCGTAGTGCTCCAGAGCAGAACTTGGTTCTCGACTAGCAGCATGCGCAGCGGCAGTCTCGGCAGGAGTTTCGTTCAGCCGTCGACCATGTTGCTTGTCGCCCAAATCAGAATACACATGGGGGGCGACATCATCTGTCTCTTCCACACTCCGTTGCCGCGCATGGCTTGAAGTCGCTGCATCCGGCGCGTTACTCCGCGGCGGCCGAGCTTTACTTGACGATGCGACTGTTTGGGTATATGTCACGTGCGGTGCAGGCGCTTTGCCTTTGCTTCTAGCTGTAACTTCGTCTCTCCATTGCTGGCGGAACGACTCAAGCTCTGCCTCGGTATTGGTTGGTTGGTCTTTTGGGCCCATTGTAGTCGTGGTATGGCGAAGCGGATATAAGCGGTCTAGCGGATGGAGCGACAGGCCCGATGTCGCAAGTGCAGTGTGGAGAAGGAAGATGTCGGCAGGGTCCGCAGGGAATGTTCAGATATCTAGTATGAATACATGTCTTCAAGTGTGCGTGAATAATTGGACTGGGCTATGCTGTGCCGTGAATCGTGCATAAGCCGCCGCGTGGTAGAAGCAAGCGTGGGAGTCACGGCTGTATGACGCACACTAGAATCTGATAAGAGTGCCGGGTGGCCAATATGGCGGAGGCGCATTTGACGCTAAAGTTTTGTAGCTCCCGCGCGGAAGACGTCGCCCTCGTCACAGGCGTCACCACTTGCAAGCCACCAGGACGATGCCCACGCCGCCCTTCTTGCGCCCTCGCGATACATCTAACACGCCGCGCCCTTGGTCGAGGTGATATACCCGCGCTCTTGCAGAAGGGCAAACATGGCGACGGCCACGCAAAGAGCCGAGGATGCGGACAAGGATGCTGGTCTCGGAGAAGTGTCGCTGCCCCAGAAGATGCTGTCGGCGGTGTCTGGCAGCATTTTGACGTCTCTGTTGGGTGTGTATACATGAAAATTGACATTCGCATGTGTATTAATGCTTATAGTCACACCGCTTGACGTCGTCCGCGTTCGCCTGCAATCACAAGAGACCGTCTCGACCGCCTCTTCGTCACAACCGCGCGTTTTCAATGGCGCAACACTCACACAATTCCGCGATGTCCCACCCAACATGGGCATCTCCGCATGCTGTAGAGAGGTCTTCTGGATGAACAACAAGGCGCCCTTTTGTGTGGCGGGGCCGACCATGTCCCCACTCAACCCTGCAGACATCGGATGTGCTGTGGAAGAGGTGGAGCGGAGGACAATCAACAGCACTTGGGATGGATTGAGAAAGATTGCACAGAATGAGGGACCCAGGACACTATGGAGGGGGCTCTCACCCACTTTAGTCATGGCAGTACCGGCCAATGTTATATACTTTGCCGGCTACGACTGGCTACGGACCGCCCAGCAATCGCCTTTCAAGAACACCATATCCGACGCATACGTACCTCTAGTAGCAGGTGCGACAGCACGAGTAATGGCAGCCATTGTCGTTAGTCCGATTGAGATGTTCCGAACCAGGATGCAAGCAGCCAACCACACCGCCACTGCTGCTGGGCACTTCCGCGAAACCATGGATGGCTTGCGAGGAATGGTCACAAACGACGGCATATTCAGCCTGTGGCGCGGTCTCACTTTGACACTCTGGCGGGACGTACCATTCTCGGCCATATACTGGTGGGGCTACGAAGCAACGCGAAATCAGCTCACAGATGTTCGCGCAAGGGCGGAGGCAAGGAATGATGGTCTCGAGTTCCGGATCGGCCGCGGCGAAGAACGAGTGCAGCGAAGGAGTCGATCAAGGAGCAAGGAGAACCGCAAAGACACAATTGTCGACAGCTTCATCGCCGGAGCAGCATCCGGTGCTGTCGCTGCGTTTGTGACAACGCCCTTCGACGTAGGAAAGACCCGGCAACAAGTCTACCGACACGCCGGAGAAGCTACCAAGGACGCTACAACGGCGCTTCGGCCGGAGGAACAATCCATGCCACGCTTCCTCTCACACATTTACCGGGAGCAAGGCGTCTCTGGACTATTCAGAGGCTGGGGCGCCCGGTGTTTGAAGATCGCTCCAGCGTGTGCGATCATGATCAGTTGCTACGAACTGGGCAAAAAGATGGCCAACGACATGAACGAACGAAAAGAACGAGAAGGATTGTAGTGGGAGTGTTTTTGAATAGTGACGACAGGTGCTCTCATTGCATCATGCGCATACTTGTATTACTTGCATAAAACTTTCGACAGCATAGAGGAGGATCTTCGCTACTCGGGATTGCATAGCATGGCGTTGGGGCAAAACATGGAGCGGCTTGCTTTGACTTATCATTCACAAAACTCTGACGATACCAGAGAGTCACGCATGTACAAGAGCTTGAGCAAAATCAAATTCACGACTTCATCACATTACTGTACCACTTCTTTTGATCCTTGAATGATCAGCTGACCGCTTCTATCATGAATGTACCGGAGTCTGCTTGGACAACCCATGCGTGGATGTAATTGAGTTGGGTGCCAAGGCGCCATTGTTGCGACATTCACATGACAGCGCGACCTGCATCATACCAAACACGTCAATCCAACTTTACGCGCTCGGCACCCCACTTGAATTTGCCCAGCACCACCACCGCTGCAGTCGCAATGCTCGATATAGAAGACTTCGAGGCCGTATTCCCCGATGGCGTCACCTACACCGATGGCATCGTGCAGCAAATCCAAGATTACCAACATGCGCTCGGCGGCAAGACATTCTTTGAGCGGCTGCTAGCCCTTCTCAAGATACAAGGTAAAACAACGCACCAATTACACATCCTATCAATTGCAACAAGTCTAACCTCCCCACAGGAGGCCGCAAACCCTACCCCCCAAAGAACCACTCCGCCCTCCACGCCCTCTACACCACCATCCTGGCCGCCCCAACCTCTCTCCACAACAAACACTGCCTCCTCTTCTACCTGCTCAAAGACCTCTCCGCCTCGCACCACAGCGCCTCGGGCGAACTCGCCAGCACCTTTGCGCGCTCCGTGCATCTCGAGAAGCGCTTCTGGACCTTCATCGAAGGCCTCTGGGCGCTCGACCGCCTCGAGTTCCGCACCGCCGTCGAGCACCTCACGCACCCGTCCATTATCCCGACGTTCCCCGACGAGATCCTGTGGACGCTGATGCGCGGCCGCGACAGGCTGGGCAGCGTGGGGCTGGACAAGGGCAGTGGCGACGATGTGTTGGCGCTGGCGTACTATAATTGCGTGAGGCCGCCGCTGGACGATGGGAAGGTGCGAGACGAGTTCGCGAGGTATATAGCTGCGAGGAATGTCACCGAGGCGTATTATTGGATCCAGGAACGCCCGGAGCACGAACATGTGCAGTTGTTGGAGATACTGGTTGAGACGACGCTGGAGCGGAGCGCGTGGGCACGCGATGTCGATGAGGATGTGTATACGCGCAAGGATAGGGCGGTTGAGTTGGTTGCTCTGCCGTTCAGCGAGGAGGAAGAAGCGCATCTAGAGAAGCTCTTGACAGAGGGTAAGGGCCGGACGTACAGGGGCGCGCAGGACACGTTGTTGATGCGGAGGATCGCCATGGGGAGGTTGGTGGACGTGGCGGAGGAGAAGGGTACGAGGGGAAGGAGACATGACGGCGTAACGTGGGAAGTACTCAAGGATGGGGTTAAGCAGGGACTGGGCCCGAGGGCAGATGAGAAGACGTTTGCGGTTTGATGCGTGGGCTAAACGTGTGGGTGCATGGCGATATGGCGTTTAGTGATGGAATGTCAGCGATGACTGACTTGGTGCGAGCGAGCTCTCGAGGACTTTTTTCTCCTTGTAGAATCGAACACGTTTTGGAAGATGTACGAAGCGTTCACATCTTTTTCAATGTGAATAGACTTGAATCAGATGAGATTTCCAAGCTTCTAGGCATAGTTCTTCGCGTCCTGGCATAACGGTTTCTTAGATATTATCCCTTCCGTATTAGTCCATCACTCGTGAGAGAACGTCAACTTGAGCATGAACAGATCACTCGGGAATGAATAAGTAGACTTTGATCGTTCTTTTTGCATTACCGTTGACACGTTTTGGTGTCGTGTCAGCGTCTATGTCATGGTCATCATCTAGCTACCCCTGCTGGTAGAAGTCTCTACCGCCTGGGCATGCCTCTGCCGCGTCCACGCATACCGAGCGCCCTCTGTGCTGCACCTGGTGGCAGCGGCCTGTTGGGGGCTTGGCCTTGCTGTGACTCCTGGTTCTCTGTTTGGTTGTTAGCTGAATTCTCATTCCACATAGTAGGGGCTGTCGTACTTATCGTCTCGTCAACGCTCAAGATCAAGCAAGCCGCCTCCGTCGCCGCCTGCAGAGCGTTGACCTTGACCAGACTCGGCTCCCACACAAACTTCTCCATGTTGTCCGCGATGCTCTCGGTGGCGAAGTCGACACCAGCCCATTTGTTGCCCTTCTTGTGCTCCACTCGGAGCCTGTTGAGGATGTCTGTAGCATCAACACCAGCGTTGTCGCACAATTGCCTGGGAATGACCTCGAGCGCCTTTGCGAATGCCTTGATGATGGGTTGCTGCTTGTGCGGGATGTTGCTGTCGGCATAGTTGTGTAGGTATGAGGAGATCTCCATCTCGACCGCTCCACCTCCTGCAACGATGTTTCGGTTCTTGATTGCGCGCTTGACGATCATGATGGCATCGTGTAAGCTCCGCTCGACCTCAGCGATGAACTGCTCTGCACCTCCACGCAGCACCAATGTGCAGGTCCTTGCCTCGGGACAGCCCTCAAAAAAGTTGAATCGCTCGCCTCCTATTTGTCTCTCGTCGAAAGTCTCGCACGTTCCGAGATGCTTGTCTTGGATGTCGGTACATGTCGACTGGACGCTTGCGCCGGTAGCTCTGCACACACGGTCCAGGTCGTCGGCAGCCACGCGGCCAGCACAGAAAACGTCTCGGTCGGCAAAGTATTGTGTTGCCAGATCGCCAATGGGGAGCTTGCTCAGCACGATCTTGGCGCCAGTCTTGTACAACGCCTCCATCTTGTTGTAGATGATCTGCCACTCTGCGTCTACGATGGCCTGGTATTCCGAGACATGTTCGACCCGGACTTCGGCGTTGTCCTTCTCGCTCTTGAGCTCGAGCTCGACGTTCAAACATACAATCTTGGGGTTCTTGAACGACTTGGGCTGCTGCTCGAAACCGGCGTAGGAGAAAGTCTTCTTGAAGGCGACGCCATTGACGAAGAGGGAGTCTTGGAGCGCTCCACCAGTAATCTTCTTCACGCCGATCAGCCTCTCGTTGAGCTCGTCCTGGTCCAGCGAGAGCACGGCGTCGACGACCATCTTGGTGAAGAACTTGGAGTTGCGGTGGATCAGCTTGCTGCTCATGGCTGTCGCTGCGAGTTTCTGGAGTGTGTCCCTCTGGTTACCCTCGGCTGTGTCGACGGCGATTTCCATAATCTTATTCACAGCCAGATTCGAGGCTCTCCGCAGACCCTTGATGATGGTCTGGCTGCTGACTCCCTGCTCTACGAAGTCCTTGATCTCCTTCAGTATCTCCCCGGCAAGCACCACGACGGATGTGGTACCATCGCCAACTTCGGCGTCTTGCGAGCGGGCGATGTCGGTCAGGATGCGGGCGGCGGGGTGAACAATGTCGAGGAGCTATGCACGATTAGAGATTGCGGTGACTCCAATAGAAGAGAACTGTGGCTACCTTCATCACGGTCGCGCCATCGTTGGTGATGGTCTGTCGTCCGTTCTCGTCCACCATGAGCAGATCACCGCCATAAGGACCCAGGGTTCCCTTGATGGTTGACTGCACTGCCAAGCATGCATTTATGTTTGATACCACCTGTCCTCGGCCCTGTGACTGATCGGTGCCTGTATATATTAGCTTCCCTGCATGCTTGCGATAGAGCTCGAAGGCACCTACCCTCCCGCAGCACCACAATAGTGGGTGTTTGGCCGCCAAACGACATGGTTGAAAGAATCGAACTGGCAACACTTCAGGTACAGGTAAAGTGCAACACAACAGCTCGAGAAAAGGTCGAGAAGTAGTGCAGTGGGTATCGGGGAGCTATGCGCAGCCGTGGTGTTGACCCCCGCAGACGCGCTCACAAAAATCATCGGCGCGGGTCTACGCAACGCCGGCGCTAGGCTCTGCCAGCGTCGCAACCTTATTCGGCCTTCCATTCTGCTTCCATGCATTGGTGACACTGTCCCGCCCTCACCAATACCCTAATTTGTCGTCATTTCGTAAACCTAACTTTTGTAGCCGCAGCCCTCGGGTCGCCTTATTCTCTGGCGCTGTCTGTCTGTGCCTGAACGCGTGGAGTAAGCGCCCTCGTGACCTCGTCCCGCACTCCATACATGTGTGCACCGGGCTTGGACATACTGGCTTACATTGCCTAAACATAATTCTGCTGCCAAGTAATTGTGTATCGAGTATCGTCTATCATCCAATACAATGCCAGGCAAGACCTTTGCCAAGATGGTCAGTCGACACTTCGATTACCTCTACTGCCCAAGACTCGTGTTTAACAAGTCCACAGATGACGCCAACAGCCAGAGGCTACACAGATGACATTTGTCTACATCGAAGAGAAAGACGTTCAAGAGATTCCGTGGAGAAGCAGTCAATACCAGAAACCATCACCGCACTAGACAGCTATCCGCCCTTGCTCCGGATCCCCTCCGAGATCCGCCGAGAGATCTTTCGTTATGTATTGCCCTCGTCCAACAGGCGATTCTTGCTCTACACCGACTGCGACTCCAGCGCCATCAGTAAGAAGTGGAATCGCAAATGCCGGCCCCATCCAGACAAGGAACTGACGCTCGACATCCTCCGCACCAACCGCCTCATCTACCACGAATGTCTCTCCGTTCTAATGTCAGAGAACCAATTTCACTTTTATGCATTCAATTATCTTCCTGTTCTCGATTTTATACGACATTTGAGCCCCGAGGCAAAGAACCTGGTCCGTAAAGTCCGCTTCACACCACTGACGGACAACCAAGACGACCCGCCTCCTACGCACGATCGGTTCTTCACAGTAATCCATGACTCGCTGCCTGGCCTGAGCGAGCTACAGGCAGACCCTGTCGTTTTCTTCTAGCGATCCAGCGGCATACATAATCTCCTTTTCGGTTTGTTACGAACATATAATGTTGTCATGTTCGGTTGCTGTTATAGACTTTCCATTCGTATATGAACAATCTCACCTCACAAAGAGGAAGGCTCATGGCCAAACAGATCCTGCTCCTTAGATTTCGAGCTTGAATGTCGCCTCCCATCTCATGTTTACGTCTATTTCTGTATTCCAGCAGAGATACTGGGTGAGTAAGGAGACTTGTGCAAGGTTTAGTATGAACGTTGACAACTACGGCCACTGTCCTCATCGCACTACACGTAACCCTCCCGAGTAAATTCGAACGTAGTCATCGCTCTATAAAGTCCTAAGACTTAGCTTCGACGTCAATATTGCTCATTTCGCCAGGCTCTATACAACGCTACGGTAATGCGGACGTTTTGTCATGTCTAAGCAGCAACAGCGCCTTCCACAAGCTTCTCTACTCTAGTGACTTGCTGCAACCAGGTGCTCTTCACTACATCCGCTCTCTGTCTCTTCCAAACCTCAACCTCCTGTCCACCCCTCAACACGCCCACCCTCATTGTCGAAAGCAAGTTATGCGCCGCGTTACTATGCTCATACACGCCACCGTTGAATATACCCGTTGCATCCTTCCCGATCGCACTCTTAATCAGCGACCTGCCGCCAGGGTGTTCGGCTACAAACAAGCTCACGTCATGAATGACTCCAGCAACGGCAACCAACATCTCGCCATTGTCCTTACAGCGAGCTTGGAAGTCATCCCAGGAGATGACGGGGAGCTGGGAGAGTGGCAAGCCCCAGTCTAGACGTGAGCGTTGTGCATCCAGGGCTTTTTGCTGCTGTTGCAATCTGCCTTTTTCGATCTCGTTGGAGCGGAAGGTCTTGAGTGAGTAGCTTTGGAAGAAGGGAGGGAGGGAGAAGAGGAAGATGAGCCATTTCGTGGGGTCGTACTGGTACCAAATTATTGCGTTTCCTGGTTCGCATGTCAGTCCACAGCCTTCGTTGATGACGTGCAACGAGAAAGGTAGAAAAGACTTACGATAATCCGACGGAAACTCATGATGGAAATTATGATATCCCTCTCCCATTGTCACCAGCGCAGTGAGAACATGATCCCTCGGCGTCCTGCGATCATCAAAGGGCTGCTCCCCAATCCAATGCGCGAGCGAATTCACACAAAATGTCGCCTGCTGGACAAAGCATGCGCGGATGATTCCAGCATACACAAGCCCACCCCACCAATCGCCCCATCCCAGCCCAGCAACAAGCATAGGAAACACCCACGCCGCGAAGAGCAAACACTTGCCGTAGTTCTTATGCTGCCACACCACGACCGGATCGCTGTCGAGATCACTCACATCCGTCCGCCCCTTCACCTTCGGATCCGAATTAAGTACCATCCACCCAATATGACTAAACAGCAGTCCCCGCATAACAGAATACGGATCCTTCATCGTATCCGTCCACCGATGATGTGCACGATGATTCGCGCTCCACCACCGAATACTCCCCTGGATCGCGCCTGCGCCGGTGAACGCGAGGAACAAGCGCAGTGGGAGGCGGGCGGAGTAGCATCTATGGCTCCAGAGACGGTGGTAGCCGCCTGTGATGCCGAAGGCGGTGCAGAAGTAGTAGACGACGGACCAGATGAGGGTGGGGCGTGTGAGTGGCGTGCTGCGGGCGAGGTGGAGGCCGAGGCAGGGGATGAGGACGACGAGGGTGGTGTTGAGCCAGTTGATCTTCTTGTGCCAGTTGTGTAGAGTGACGGATTGATGTTGGATGTGTAGTGGTTTAGGTGGGAGGGGCTTGTCCTCGGGGATTGGAGTTAGGGCTGCCATTGTAGGCGAATCACTTTGGGGCTTGCAGAGAGGAAGGTGGGAGCGGATCAAGAGGAGCAGAGAATTGAAAGTACATGGGCATGGTCAGATCATATATACACCAGCCCGAACCGCCGCATCAAGCCAAAGACTAAATGGTACAACCCGTTATCCAAGAGTCCAAACGTGGCAGCCTGAAAACAATAGCGGGGTTCGCGCCGAACATCGCGCGAGGCTCACGCATGCAACGTAAGCCCCGCAGCACCAGATGTCTGTTCCTGCATAATCGAACAGATTCTGGTCCTAGTCTAGGTCGTTGGATAAGAGCGGTGGAGTGATAATCGTTGACTTTTACATTAGCGAAAAGGGTTAGAGGGTTGCTACTAGGACTATAAGGGTTAAGGTTGCGAATTCCCGTGGACTCCGGATGGATAGACGATGTGGACATGATGACCCTGCGTCTCTTGAACACGTTGTCAGAGTCAGATTGGGGTTGGACTTCTTTCGGCGCATCTTGCGAGGAAAGGTGGGTGGGTGATGAATGGTGAGGGGTTGAAAGTGGGTTGAGGTAGGTGCACGAGAAGTTATAATCATGGTCAAGGGCCAGTAGGAAGGAGTGCAGATTCTTCGATATCATGGCGCGTTGCACTGTCCATTCTAGATAAGGTTCTCGTGAGAGATACCGACGGGCTGATCTGGGGGCCCTAAAACTCTCTTCCTTGGTCTACACAAACGTGGCTGACCATACCTATCCGAAATACCGTGATTGGCCAATACCCAGAGGTCTGCGCTCGCGATGTCAGGAAGCTCGTATGGTTGTAAGCGTCGGCTGCACCTTTCCGGAAACCAAACTCAAAGTAGATGCAGTACAATTGTTGAATTAAGCGTCGCTCTCTCAAACCTCCTCCTCTTCCTTGTTCTGCTTCTCCAAGAAGCCAGCTTGAGTCAATCTGGTCCAGATATCCTCGCCGCTCTCAAATTCCTTGCTATTCGTCACAAAGCACTCTGCAATATCGATGGGAATGGTGCGCGGCGCGATGTTGAGCCACTCCAAATTGCATGGCAATTGCATGGCGTACAGATGCACCAAGAACTTCTGCAAACTCCGTGATGTGATGCTTGAACGTCTGCAAACATACTCGAGGGCGGTACGACCGACATCTGTAGCCCGGCTCTCGTGAACTATCTCGCACCGGACAGCATTGGTGAAATCAGGATCCTTGATGGCGTCGCCCAAGATGTGTGCCTGCAGCAAACGCTTGCATCGTCCCACTCTGTCCTCTCCGTACTCGGGAATGTTGTCCGTGTAGAGAACTGGACATAGACATGGTCTCGAATATCTCCCTTAGGACCCACGGAGCGCGACACATGGGACATGTCATTTCTTGCTTGGCCCATTTCTCGAGGCATTCTTGATGGACGTTGTTGCCGCACTTTGTGCACCATGTGAGAATCTTGCCATGTGACTTCAAAAGCTCCAAGAAAATGCCGCAGTCTCAGTCGATTCGCTTGCGTCCGGGCTCCAACTTGTTCTTGAAATAAGATGAGGTGTCGCACAGTCTGACCTGATGGACGGAGAACGGTTTTTGAGACCTCCCAATCAGCAGTCGCAGGATTCTTCCTCCGAGCCTGGACTTTTTCAATATCGAATGTGCAGACCGCAGGCAGAACATACGGCAAAGGGGCGCGCCGTTTGGAAACGCGGCATTTGTGGGTGGCCATGCTAGCATCCACAGCTTGAGCATGCGTTGTGCGGTTGTTGGCGGAGAATCGGCAAGAACTTATGCTGACTCCGCAGCGTCTGAGCCTTAATTTGACTGCAAGACTTCGAGGTAGTCCTTTGGTACGAGGCAATATTTATCAAGGTCTTAAATCTTGGTAACGATCGCTAGGACCTGGTGAAGGTGAGGTGAAGCATGTTTTAGCAGAGAGCAGTGGGTGGTGAACGATGAGTTCTAGACAAGTAAGAAGCGACTTTCAATTGATAGGGGAACGTGATGATGGTATTGCGGCTGTAATTAACGCGTGGAGCCGTGGTTAGAGCAAGACATCGCGTATCGCTTTCTTCCATCACAATGCCATGCAACTCCAGAGGGTCGGACGGAAGTCATGCAAACTTCAAACATTGTTCTTTCCTCTGCCAATTCGTGTAAACATTCCAGCAAGTTTGGATAGCATATGTTCTCCTCAATACTATTACAAAGCACAGCACGCGCATGTAACTGTGCTTGAGCATAGGCTGACAGCAGATCAATTGAATTGAGCACACGGAATACATCTTAACATCACATTGTTTTAGCTGGCTAACAATAGAACATCACCTAGTGTTGTAAAAGGAGCAGATCATTTTAATTTTTGTGTTTCATTCATTCTGTTGTACTATACTATGTGCTAGACAACACGGTCATCAATTTCAAATCTGGTTCTTGCACAGAATCGGGTCCTCTTTGGGATTGAAGTTGAGCTTAACATGGCAACGAATCAACCACACACTGTACAGCTATGGTCGATCTTTTGCCGGATTGGACATAAGTTTTGGTGGCTTCCTAAGATGCAGGGATGTGGTCGAAATTTTTGGAAGGTAGGGGGAGGGCGGATTGGTGTGACCCACATCTTTAGGATGCAGGTAGGTCCACGTGGTCGTCATGCTTGAGATGCAGGTGGGTCGAGCTGGCTTACGAAGCAGGCGGATTGATGTGGTCGATATCGGGGCAGATCTTACGCTGTACCTCCTCTAAGTCCCAGTCTTGAGGAAGCTTCCCATTGACATCAAGTCCGGCCTTGAGTAAAGCGACCAGAAACTCAGCAGGTTCCCTGGCTAGACCCGGTTTCTCCGTCACCTCATGCCTCGGAAGCTGAGTGTATAATCCGACCATGAAGGCACGGATCGGTGCGCCATCTTTACTTCCACTGTATGCCTCCTGCACTATTACGGAACTGCTGTATTGGCTACACTCCTTGCAGATCTGGACTTGAGCCTGGTACAGAGCCTGACAAAACTTGTTGTCTTCGGCTTTGACCCCTGTGAAGTAAGCATTGAGCCACACGTCCATCTTTGGATGCATCGATCCATCTTCCTTAGACTCAAATTCGGGGATGCAAATTCGCTTGTGGTAGAGCCATTCGCGATATACGCCCATGCCGTCTTCAGACAATCGAGGGAGGCTGATAGCCTGAGTACGCGGCTTCGGTACTAGCCATGGAGCGCGACAGTGTGGACATGTCGAGTTATCTTTGAGCCATGGGTCGATGCATATCGAATGAAACGTCTTACCACACTGGCGCTCACAAACCTTGATAGAGTCTTGATCAAGTTCCATCGGTTCATGACAGATGGGGCACTCTCGGTCTTTCTTGTCTTCGAGAGATTTGCGCTTCGGTTGCAGCTTGCGACGGAAGTACGGAGAGTTCAAGGAGAGAAGCTCTTCATGAATATGAACTTCCTCCCTGCTCTCACCAATCAACATGGGAACTGTACGCTTCTCCAGCATGGGATCGCGTTTCTTGCGAGATAGGACCTTGGGCATGATGGGCTGAGGTCTTGAGTTGTGAAGGTCTTGAGGTCTTTGGTAGCGGTTGTGTGGTTGAGAGAAGCCGGTGCTCTGCTAGGGTAGTTGAGGAGTGCTGTGGTTTGAGAGATATTCGTATTGGGCTGAGGGTGGGAAATGTTATATAGGTACAGGACAGGGAGGCCAGAGGAAGCATTGTTCGGGTACAGACAGTCACGCATCGCCGGCCACAGCGCGCGCGACGTAAGTTACTGTGAGTTGACGTCGGAGGATATAAGCGTCCTGTGCATGTATAAAGTGAAAACAATCTCGACGCCGGAGAGCAACTCTAGTATCGAGCGAAGGCTGGCGCCACGTTTCATTGCGCCGATGCACTGTGATGGTTTTCAGACTCGCTCATGGTGAAAGCACAATGCCCCGGGTTTGTCGTTTGACAAACTCTCGAAGCATTGTTCGCATCATAGCATTACTTCAAGATGCAGAAGCAGAAGGAAGTATGTTTGGTCGAGGCTACCGATCTCCTTGAAAACAGGAACACCAAACTTGCTCGCTTGGGCTGAAAGGACTCGGATCTCGATGAGAATTTTGCCCAGACGAAGACACCCACTATGATGAAGTGCCCACTCTAAGTAGCAGCACAGTCGTTTCAGTCGATAAGATGGAAAACCAACCGCCTAGCCCCTAGCATACATGTACTTTGAAACCGGTCGAAGTTGAGAAAGATCGAGTCAAGTGCATACTCGGTCGAGTTGTGCCTCAGTATACTGACTCGAAGGATACTGCTGCTCTAAACCTTGATCTCTGCGTTCATACTGCGCATTCATCCGTCCTCTCCGTCCTCGTCTTCTTCACTGATGCAGTGTTCGTTCATCAGGTTTTCCATCTCTTGCTCTGCATCCCGGGACTTTGTTCTCCGCCCCAGAAGTGCTCTAGTAAGGTCGACCAGGAACTCGATGGGGTAATACTTTCCTTCTTTGAAGCCTTCAAGATCCTCAAACCAGTCGGGATCGGCTGACCAAACGTACGCAGCGACTACCAGCTTCCGGAGTCGAGATTTCTTTGTTGTCGTGCGATATACTAGTCTGACAGAGTTTACACCCGGGTAGGATTTTTGATCCTGGCAAAGCTCACAGAGGGCTTGCAAGGTAGCTTTGCCAAACTTGTTGTCCCGCACTTTGCAACTGAGCTGGTGTGAATTGATCATAGCATTGATCTCCCTATTGTCCTCCAGTTCTGCCGGATCCTCATTGAGCAGCTCATCTCGATGATATAGCCAATCGTAGTAGCGCCTGAAAGCCTCTGCATCAAGATCAGTGCATAGGAGTGCCTGCTCGTCATTCTCTTCGGGCCACGCTTGTCGACACATTGGACAGGTGATCGCCTCAGAACGCGCAGATTTCTCTTCCTGCCAGCTCTTCATGCACTCATGATGCATATTCACACCACATGTTGAGCGACAGAAGGTGATCTCGGACCTCGTCGGATCCAAAACTTCGTGGCAGACGGGACAAACGCCTTCGATCGGCTTTCTATGCTTCTGGAGTTTCTCACGGAAGTAGGCAGATTGCGAGCATAATAACTCTTCGTGAACAACGAACATCTCCCTTGTGTGACCGACGCGAATTCTGACAATCTTCCGACCGTACCTAGACGCAAGTCAGACTGACAGCCTGGGAAGGGAGACGTCCCGAGGGATACACTCACTTGATGGCCTTCCTCTTTCTGATGCTCACTCGCTCTCGAACATCCTTCGCTTTGGCGGGCGGAACTGCTGTATCTGGCGTGGAAGGAGCCGGTTTGTCGCCTCTGACAGTGGAGCCTGGACTCGACGACATCTTGATCTGCGCAGGAATTAGCCGAGGAGATCGTTTCAAGAAAGCAACAGACCTTACGGAACAAGGCTCAAAGCCGTTGCATCAATGGTTAAAAACCGTGTGTGTATGTCTGTAGAAGAAGGTCAGATATCGTGACTGAGTAAGCACGGACTTTTTACTCTTATCCCTTTTCTGCTGATGAGTGAGAGTTAAAGTGACAGTGAAAGTGAAAGGGACAAATCTGCGATCGCGCTTTCTTGCGTGTAAGTACCTCAAAGTGGGAAAAGATAAGGCTAAAACCCCGGACTCCAACATTACGAACTCTGGCTAAGGCCAAATCATGGTAAATGTTCAGGTAAATCTTTTTGGAAATACGAGCCACATGAGGAAGAGCACTTGCACCATGCTGACACGATATTCGGGCCACCAGAGCATGAGACATCGATTGAGGCGATTGAAGACACGTGTGCCAGTGGGCCTTGTGACTCATTTGCATTTCACCACAATTTCCTAGCGGTGGCAGCTTCATCGCGAAATTTCCCATAGTGTCTCTAAGAAGAGACTCTTTTCGAAGCCCACTGCTTTTTCTTCATTTGAGGCCCTTCCTCGTCATCCTTATCCGCATTTCTCTTCTTCCCTCGACTCGACGACCTCGATTCGCGGTCGTGGAGATCATAGCCGTCCTTTCTCATGATAAGCCCTTCGCTCCTCTTTTCATGTCCACCATCCAACTTCTCCAACCAAATTCTCTTAATCTCCTCGAATCCCCTCCCCTTCCCACCCTCCAGCAACTTCTCACTCAACTCCCTCACAAACACCTCCGGCCACCTCGCACTCTCCTCCCTAAACCAGCCCGGCTCCAGAAATGCAATAAACACTTCCAATACGAAATCCTAGAACTCGACATTAGCCACCAAACCGAAATTCTTCCCAAGCAAATGACACCCACCTTAATCTCCTTGACTCCAAACCCCTCCACAAACACCCACTTCACCGACTCACTCCAAAACCTCGCCTCCGCCTCCCCGAACCACAATCTAAGCACCTCATCCCTAAACGCCTCATCTCCCATCGCCACCGCAACAGCCCAGCACTTGAGCATCGCAACATTGAACTTATCCGTCGTCCTCAGCACCTCGTCCGGAATAACGACCTTGCGGGTATACAGCCAATCCACATACCCCTGCACCGCTACCGGATCCAAGCGTTCTTGTACATGGATAGAGCGGAGTAATGGCTCATCTTTCCAATTTGCGCGACACATCGGACAAGTCGGCAATTGAGCCACGTCCTCCCAGCCCATCCCCTTGCGAGTGATTTGTTGCTTCCACCCCTCGATGCAGCCAGAGTGTACGTTTTGGCCACACTCTTTGCAGAAGTCGATGTCTTTTTCTACGGGGTCGAGGACGTCGTGGCAGATACTGCAGGTGGAGGTGGGTGAGAGAGGTTTTCGATGGGCGGCGAGTTTAGAAGAGAAGAGGCGGGAGGTGGCGCAGATGAGGTCGGAGTGCACGGTGAAGCGGCGGGTGGTGGAGGGTGTGGTAAAGCGGATGATTTTGGGGCCGGTGCTGGAGGTGAGGTTAGTGGTGGGATACAGAGGGTTTATGGATGGGGAAGGGAGATGGTACATGGTTGGGCGTGGTGGATCCATGGCGTTGCAAGCGCTGGAAGACGATGTGGTGGTTGATTGAGGCTTGCGGGTTGGGAAGAGGAGTTGAGAAAAAGTCTAATATGGAATACATTTTATGTATGAAGAGTAATGTTGTGTGTAGGTAAGAGAAGAATCAATTTTGCTAGCTTGCAAACGAACTTTTGCTTTTGGAAATAAGAGACAAAGAGTATTGCTTGCATGAATGGTTTGAAGCTATATCGATAATGATGTCTAACTTTTGGTTGAAGGACGCAGTAAGAAGTAAACATTTCAGACGGAAAAGAGTAATCAAGAAGGCATATTCAGAGCCCTCATGAGTGATTCGTTGAAGCCAAAGAAGGAGCAATGTCTCGTGAAGGATTCGCAAGACGGAAAATTCCAAAGTCCCCAGTCTGCACATTTCCTTCTCTTGTATCGATGAAGTCGAGATTTCCATAGCCGAGGAACCGTTTATCGACATGCGCCTTGGGCGCCATTTGCGATGCCTCACTGTGCAAGCGCACCTCACGGAGCCGCAAGTTCGTAATTGTCGTCGGTATGCTTCCCCAGCACGTCCAAGATGAGCGGTTTGTTTTTCATCGACTTCAAGATTGCGCCGCAGACTGCATGGGTAAAGGCGATTGGGAAGCGAGATAGGTCCTTCTCGAGCTGTTCTGGCTCGAACATGGCCAACGATAGATCCACCAAGAAGGCTTGCATGGTTCGTGATGGTCGATCCCCGAAAGCGTATCCGATGGTAGTTGGCCAAAAGTCCGTGAAGGGTGATAGTAATTCAGCAACCAAAGCATGCCTGAAATTAGCATCTTGCACCGTATCGGACACGGTCCATGCTTGTAGTAGATGTACGAGGAAAGCATCGGTTCCGCGGTCTATGCGTTCTTGAAACACGAGTGTTCTCGTGTAGACCCAGTGAAGATATAGCTGAACTGCTCCAGAGTCAAGTGGTTCGTTCAAGGTGACGGTGTGCATCATAGGCTGCGGCATCCAGAGCTGTAGGCACTCTGGGCACTTTCGCGACCGAGCCGATACTGGGATACAACGTTGATGGAAATTCTGGCCACAAGAACTCGAGCAGAAAGTAATGTCGTCCTTACACGCATCAAGGTCCTCATGACATACGGAACACTCGCCTCTCATTGGCTTGCGATTGCCCTGAATACTGTCTTTGACAAGTTTGGAGGTGGCGCATATGAGTTCCTCGTGGACTGAGAAGAGACGACTCTTGTCTTTGGTCCGAAGTAGTACGATCTTGCGGCCGAGGCTATGCAATGGATGGTCAGTAATACTCATGCGGCTGAATTGTCCACATGCCTGATCGGCCCCAGCTTCTTAGCTGCACCGCAAAGTTTGGCGACAGCCATATTCAAGCTGATACACTCATAGGGTGGTTGTTGCTGGTGTCTGAGGTTTCCGGAAAAGTCGTCGAGGGTGGGAAGGATTAGAAGACTGTAAATATACGTTCTTGACTAAGCACATCAGTCAAGGAAGGAAGGAAGGAGCAACCAAGTGAAAGAAGTAAACCTGCAAGATGTGTTTGTGAAGAAAATGCTTTTACTTTGTGTCGTCTCTCACCTGAGAGTCAGCTGGTATCTTTGATAGCCACCAACGCCATGAGAAAAACGCCGCCCAAACCCGCACGTGATCACCCAATATACCAAAGCTCAACACCCATCACCTCAAACTTCTTCCCGTCGTCGCTCAGCGGCTCGTTGCCAAACGTGGGACAGGTATCCGATACGCCGTTTTCGAGGTTGTCGTCAAGCCAAAGGCCATAATGACCATCACTGTAACATTGTCAGCCCAGCCTCACATACAACATTGTGAATGTGACCTACCCTCCACCAATGCTCAAATAGCTATGCTCGCAGAAAATCATATAATCATTGACCCCGCTATACGGAAACGCCTTGAACCTTATCCTCTCCGGCGTGCTCGTGCCACTCCTACTCGCCTTCCCTGACGCTGGCGGGGACAGCGCATCTTTAGGTTTCACCGACGCCAGCGTCGTCATCCGCGTCGCGTGTGTAGTATCTGCTGATGGCGGTGGTGGCAGCTCCATAGCGAGATCCGGTATAGAGGAGAGGATATGTGCGCGCCAGAGGAAGCATTCGCCATTGCCGTAGAAACTTGATGATGGATGTGGTGGGTCGGAGAGGTATGCGCCGAAAGCACTGCCGCTGCCGTCTCGTACGACAAGTACGAAGCCACCGCGCTTGCCTCGATAGTCGTCGCTTTTCTGGTACAGTGTGGCCAGGCTCACGCCATTTTGCTCCAGACTGTATGCCAGATTCCACTCGTCTACCAGCTGTAGTCGTGGGGGTACCAGCAGCCGTATTTCCTCTGCCAGCGCCTTGCTCAGCAGTTTGCCCTTCTCTCTTGTGCCCTGTGCATAACCCTTCAATGTCAATGGTGTGAGCGGAGGTGGTTGGAAAGGGCTTGCATGTCGGTGTGGCGGCTGGAATACGTTGTGCATGTTCGATGCTGAGGTCGTTGAGGAGGATACCAAGCTGGCGAAAGAGTGGGTTAGAGAAGATGCTGTGGATTGAAGCTGCGATTGTATGCTATTGGTGCTGCCGTCCAAGTTTCTTGAGCTTTCGTTGGAGCCTTTCGGACTTGCGTCTGTGTTCAGGCGTCGCAGCACCCCAGACACTGCATATGAAATCGGATACGTGAAGTACGAAGATGATCGCGTGGGCGTGGATCGTTGGGAGGGCGGAGAACGTGAGGAAGGCGGAGGAGGTGAGAGAGGTTTGTTTGTTGTAGAAGGCATCGGGAATGTTCCTGACTAGCAATGTGGCAGTATTAATTGTGGAGCGTCACGCATGGGCGTGATGGGTTGAGATCGTCGCAAATTGGCTGTCTCGTTGAGGTGGAGAGCTGTGACGTTGCATGATTAAGTGAGCTGACAACTGTCAAAGAGCCGCAAGCAAGGCACCAACGCCAAGACTGAGCCATGTGTGTCCAATTGCTGCATTCCTCACTGCTTACATTGCTTGGAGATAAAGTTTCTCATTATGACATATTCCGGCGATGACTTGCATCAGCAATTGCGTTTTTGGATGTTCGTCGAGGTGCAGCTTTGCAGCCTTACCCGCTGCGGCACGCTAGACATCCCCAGAAAGCTTGTCTGCCGCTAACCGATAAGATAGCAGATGAGTGTGGTTTGAGAATAGCTGATATCTTGGATTGACATCGCTGATACATGCTCGACTCAATCGGCTTCTGTCTCGCCTACAGGTAGGCCTTTGGTGGTCTCGATAACCTCTCTCTCGGGCAACTCGGCCGCACCCTCAGCATCCTCCACTGCCTCTTGTGCTGCATCCGCCATTTCTTCTTGATCCTGCCCGTCTCCATTCACCTCGCCTTGTTCTGCGTCTCCATCGCCGTTCTCGCCATCTTCCCGCAGCTTGCCTCCTTTGCGTTTCGGCATGACCTCCATGAAGGCTTTGCCCCAGTCACCAAACTCCATCCATTTGAGCAAGATCTCAAGCACATGGTTCGTGACCAGTACCTGCCTATCATGCATCTCCAGATACTCCTTGATCGGCAGTTTCGCCGTCTTGATGTTGCGGTTCACAGCGCGTCTGTGACAAATGCCCTTATGTCGGTTCTTGTCTACCAGACCACCAATGATGTATGTGCTGTTTGGCTTGAGGTGGGTAAGGACGTTCTCGGATTCCGATGACAGATACACTATCTCGCCTTCTTCGTCCGTTCCATCTGATGCTGTTGCACCGACCTGGTCGTTTGGTGCGGTCGTCGGTCTGAGGGCACCAATGTCGTCCTCTGGCTTCGGACTTTCCATCCACTCCTTCGACTTCTCTGCGACAGCCACGAAATCTTCTTCGAAGAACTGGAAACCCTTCCAGCTCTTGTACTGCTGTGCTAAGATGCCGTCGAATCGTTCTTTCATCTTACCGCCGAAACTGCTGAGCGCGAGATGCGACCTGTACTTTGCTTTGCGGTTGTCGCTGAAGCATCGCGTAATCTGTAGTCCCAGACTCTTGAGCTCGTGATCGTACATGTATTCCTCGAAATCACAGTCGAATACCACGGTGATGGGGACCTGGTTCCCGTGGCCAGCAAAATGCCTTGGCGGCCGTGACGGTGGCATCTTTGGCACGTTGCCATTCTCATCGGCATTTTGCTCTTTCCACGCTTCCTTCTTGCGCTCCTTACGTTCCTTGGCCTTCTCTTTTCGCTTGACTTTGCGATCATCACGACCAGCTTCCCAGCGCTCGTGCCGCCTCAGCTTCTTCAGTTGATTTTTTGACAATTTTTGTTCTCCGGTCTCTCCCTCAGGCACCTCGCCAGTCTGAGTCGTCTCTTCATTCCCTTCAGATGTCACTGGTGGCGCCTGATCAGGAGTGGCGTCCGTTGTAGTGATGTCGTCGTGCAGAACGATGTCCTCCCCATCTCCATGCTCCAACTTGCGCATCTTTGACGGACGCTCCTCGTTCTCCATAGCTTCTAATATGTTACGATAACTCGAATATTGGTGATGTCGAAAAGTCGCCCGCTCACAGTCGACAAATTATGCGACTAGCGTGCCAAGAAATACCGTCTCCACCCTTGTCATCGCATCGCAGCTTCCAAAGCTCGGAGCCTCACCTCACGTCTCCGCATCGACGGCCACCCTCCCACCACCCATTGAACAACCCACACCGACCGCCCACCATGCCGCAGGATATGCCGCCCACCGGCGGCTATAGCCCCGTCCAATACAAGCGCAACCTGCCCGCTCGCGGCTTCCGACCCGCTGTCTACCTCTTCGGAACAGCCGCGTTGATGACATATGGTTTCTGGAGGGTGGGTCAGGGAATTAGGGAGCACAAGTACGTGGAATTGCTGCTGGGATTTGCGCCGTGTGCGCATTGGGTGGGAGTAGTAAGAACTGACAGATGGCAGCGAACTCGCGCGCGAGAAGATGTGGGCGCGGATATACCTTATTCCAGCACTGCAAGCAGAGGAAGACAGGGACCAAGTACGAAGATATCTGGCGGACAGGGCGAGGGAGAAGGAGCTGCTTGGCTCGGAGACGAAAATCTACAACAGCGACAGGTACGATGAGTGTGCGAATGTAGGAGGCCATATTGGGCTAACAATTACTACAGGTTCGTTCGACCAACCTTCGCAATCACCCCGGAGAACGAGACGAAGTAGACGGAAATATTGGTGTTTTAAATGTACATACCACGGCAGCAGGAAGAAGGAACGAAGCAGGCCTGTATGGCTCCACCCCAAGCAGCTCGAATGCGATTTCATTGAATCACCTCACACCCCTCCAACTGGGCAATTTGCCTTGGCTTCGCCCACTTTCGCACATCTGAAGCCCTCCTTGGCGTACACGTCTCGCATCGTGTACACAATAGTAAAGTTTGCTCGTTGTGGAGTGGCATGTGTCTCGCAGTCTCACAAGAACAGGCCATGAAGACCATACTCACAGTACCATCACATCTCATCTTCAGTCCGATGAAATGATTGACCTTCTGGGATATTATTGTTCCTCTTCACCAACTGAAGTTCATAGCCATGCTGTCATCTGGTGGGTGGAGCACATACCCGGGGCAGTCATACTGATAGCTTGCAGGAATCGTTTCAAATCTTGCTCTGGATGCAGTGTATCATTACCTGTTAGGCCAGTGCTCCCGAGCATGACCTCCATTGCCATTACAATTATGCTACAATCATCCGCTCCTCACTACTTGTGCAGTGTCCCAGGCAACTCGTATCTAGTATCATCTCCCTGCATCTCGTGTCTCGGATACGCGGGCTGCATCTTCTGTCTCTCATGGCCATATACCGGTGGAGGCGCTGCACTCGGTGCACCAGCATAGACATCCGCCATATGCACAGGCGGCGGAACTCCAACATTCTTGCTCCGATTCCGTCTTCGTCTCCAGAGGAAGAATCCCATCAGTAATCCAGCAGCAATAACACCCGCCGCCACACCAACACCAATCCCCGCCTTTGCGCCCGTCGATAGCCCGCTCGATTCAGGATCACTCGCAGCAGCTGTGTTCGAGGTCCCAGGTGACGAAGGCGACGAAATCGTACTCGAATCCGTCGGCTCAGCCACCAACCCCCCACCTGTCCTCGACGTCTGAGCAGGTACACTACTCGGCGTCCCCGCCGCCACACTACTCAACATGGCTGCATCTGTACTCTGCCACCAAATGGGTATTCCATCTCCTTTAACAAGTGCCGTCTCAGGCGCTACATTTGTGATGGGCACGCCCGTGTCCCAGCCCAATCCTGCCGGCGTGGGTCGGAGAAATGTTACGCTTTGGCCTAATGTGATGGTCGAGGCGCACTGGTGGCCTGAGCTGTGGGATGAGTAGCCGCTATGGTTTGACACGCGTTAGACAGGAGATATTGAACGCAAGGGCAAAGGTGTAAACGTACGATGGACAACATAGTCCCGCGCTCGTCTCTGGACCAAGTGTGAGGCAGTGGTGTAACGGGACAATCTCAAAACACTTGGAAAATGTCGCTGCGACGGTCCATCCTGAGGGACATATCGCCGGGCTATCTGTAATCGCACCAGATGGTTAGCCTCATGTTCATCTTGCCTTCACTCTTGAACGCAAATCGTTTGGGAAGAATCAAGGTTCACCATACAATAATATTTCCTCCACGCATCCCCTGGCGCAAGCGCCGCACTATCCAACGACCCCGTCGCAACACACGCGGGGTCAAATACACTCGAATAGTGCCCGAAATAATAACTCGATATATACGTGAGTGTCTGCGTGCACGACGCCGGGAGCGCAAGCAGCGATGTAATCGGGCCGCGATTGTTGGCTGCGATCTGCGACTGATCGGTCGTATACGTTGATGTTCGAGGTTTGGGAGACTGCGATGACGACGGAGACGACGACATGGCTGCTGAAGTCGCTCTCGACGCAAAAAAGATCGACGGAAAGGGAACAGTGAGATAAGACGAGTTGCTGCAAGAGATTTGTCCGCACTGCGACACAACGATCTTGTCTTAATTCCCGGTTTTCAATCAATCTTGGGGGGCATATGGCTTGGCGAGGAGGAGCACTTGGCTCCTCGCAGCCTACTTCTATATCGGGGCATCAGTACATAGAGCCGAGTTGTGCGAGGCGGAAACGTTGGATGTTACGAGTGTGTGTCCAATCTGATTGGTCCGGGACCCGGGTAGGTTATATCGAGGTACCCGCAGGTTCGGGCAGAATGGCAGCTTGGCTTGGGGGCGAAAATCGTGGGCCGAGGCACTGGGGCTGGGGGATGACTTTGTGCATGTTGAAGAAGACAGATGCTGCTCAAAGGTCCCGGAGGAGCAAGTAGATGATGTGGTCCTTGTGTCGAGGTATCAGTACAGAGTATGCGATGGAGTTGTTGCATATGTGAGGATGGGGTCGGGATGAGTTTGACTCGTTCGTTAGCTACTTGGCGATCTCTCATCCTAGGACAATGTCTCTGACCGAGCCAGAAAAGCAATCTCTCAAGTGTGGTCCATTGTGTTTGGCATATGCGGGATGCGCATCAGTACCTGCCAGGACATGAATGAGGCCGATTCTTTCGCATACACCCGTGTGCGTCGTGTACACTACCAACCCCCATGGCTTTGCAAGGATGATGCATTGTACGACTCGAGTGCATAGCATGGTGTGTAACTCGTGGTTTTCGTCCATAGCTGGTGTGGTTTCTAACGCCCATAGCTTTACGTTCGCATCCTCGCCTCGGCCTTCGCTCCCTTCGGTTCGGCTATCTTCGACGAGTTTGACTGCATATCTTGTCTTTTCTTTGGAAGCGTCCCATACCCATGGAAAATTAATTGCCTGGTCGAGATATTCAACTCGAATGTCCAGAATCTCTGCTCGCATATGCAGACAGTAAGTGAAGCCCGTGGCGAGGTGCTGATTTACCGACAGGCTTGCGGCAACTTCTTCGCTCAGCGGTAGAGTCGCGCTTTCGATACTTTGGATCCGAATGTCCCGAGGCATAGAGGCGAAGCTATCTTCGTATGCAACCGTACGCGTTCGCCAGACGGGAGATGTCTTCCAGCCACACCAGGACCAGCTGGGAAAATCGTGTCTACGTGTAGCATCGCCAACTTGTCTATTGTTTGCTCTTAACCATTTCGACCATGACAGGCCGATTGACATCGCCAATTCCAATCTTTCTTTTGAGGAAGGTTTGACATCCCTTGGGACGTCTTGGTACGAAGATAGGGAGATGCTGGCGAGAACGACGACACAGTCAGCGGGAGCTTTGCTTTAGCGGAAAGGGTGTGGCTAGAAGACAAGTTGATGGCCCTTCCTTTCCTGCCGATTGAGTTTTGTAAGGATATTTGGAGACGAAACTTACTGTGATGATGTTAGCCAAACAGTCGCTATAGCATTATCTCTCGCCGCTACTTACCGGAAGGCCCCAATGTTGGTGTTGAGGATCAGTATTCGTGGCAAAAAACCTTAATACTCCTTTCATGCCATTCAGGATGTCGCTCTGGTGGGTCAGGTCTCGAGAGGCATAGCTTTGTATGTGCAGAAGCAATGTCTTAGCATCAAAGCTAAAATCTGGGAGGTATCCTAGACCTGAGCGGCGCGCACTCTCTTGATCCTGTTCACAGAAGCTTTCACTATTACATTCGAAAATCACCTGTTCCTCTGTAAACATCAAACGGTTCCTTGAGAAAAACGCTTCCTGGTAGCTAACGCGGCAAAGCGGAAAGACATTAGCGAAAGCTTTGCGTAGAGGACTTCGTGAACACTAACGTCCAGCCTCTGCTATGCCACTGGGAGCTCTTGACCAGACTTTTGAGATTAGCCGTGGTAGAGACCCAATTACCGTTGTTCATCGTGATAGTGTTCTGGGCGTTTCTGGGCCTCGTCCCCACACCCGGGAGTCCATGATCCGAGTCGTGTCCAGCTGCAGCAATGATGGTAATCGAAGCTTCGTGATAGATCATATCCATCATCGAGATCTGCGAGTGGACCTCGCCAGCGTCATGTTGGTTTATACAGTATCTGTCGACCCAAAGATACCTGAATCCAAGCTGGATCGTCACACTGATTGCATCTGCGATAGTAGCTGGCAGAATAGCTGGTAGCTTGCCGTCTCTGATTTCATACTGACCCTTCTCTCGAGCATCCTCTCGTGGCACTCCACCCCATACATAACTCAAGGCGAGATATCTGATCGCCGAGATCGTCTGTTTCTTCACCGTCTTTTCGAGACAATCGATTACTTTGAAGCCAGAAATATCGTTGCGCGGCATATTTAATCTGACATGTGTGTGTATGCACGGGCCGATATGATTCTGTTGACAATTATGGATCCAAGACCTCAATAGATCATAGTCAATCGATGTTGGATGTATTGGTTGGAAGTGCGGCATTGCCTGCTGGAAATTGACGGAAGGTTCAAGACGAAGCAGTACTGATCTTCGTGCAATATTCCATTCACCAGCGATGGAAACGACCAGTCTCCCAGCACGAAAGCCGCCGCTCTTGCCTTCTGCACATCGAATTTTGATATCGTTCACCATCTCTTGTGCGAAGTCTGCGTCGGGAATAGCGCCCCGAATCTCGAGCGAAGTCCAAAGAAACCTGCAACACTCGCAATCGGCTCCTCTGTGGACGCGAACTACTCGTGTGCTTCCTGGATGCGCTTGTAGGGAGTCGAAGTCAAGTTTGCGACACTCGGCACAAATGGTCGGGCCTGTTTGGGCCGATTGTGTAGCGCTTTGTGTGAGATCGGTCGATGCTGGAGGTGACGGGCCCGCCATCATATGGAGATTGTGCTCAGAAAAACTGGGATGGGCCTCAGAATATAAAGAGCTGAACATGCAAACGACGATAAGTTATGGAATGTATAGGTAGTCGACCATCGTGACCATGAGCTTTCGACCAGCCTGTCAGACATGTGCGACTCTGCAGCGCATATGATGTTTTGTGCCCTGCGAATGCTGACACGGCGCAGCATGCTTAGTCACTCTATCGCAGAAGAAAATCAACTGTTCGTCCTGTATTGACGCCTGAGAGCTGCCAATCATATCGTGGATGCGCGGGAGGTCAAGTGTGGGGTTGGCGGGACGACGACTAATTGGGGTCGCTGAAGGGTTACACAGGGTGGTCCGCAACATCATGGAAGACAGGGATCCTGCTAAGACACAGCACAGCTGCTACCGACATTTTCAGCCGAGATGATTGATATGATCATTACAATGATTGTGGTTGTAGTCTCAGTGTGGGTTGGTGGCGAAGAATATTGTGCAGGGACGAGGGCGCTAGATTTCATGCAGGTCAGACACGCCGCTTCCTTCGGTTGTTCGTCCCATACTATGAACTTATGTTCGTTGTGCATCTCTAAACTACGACTCCCCTGGCTTCAAAGGAAACTTTCTTGACTTGAGTGGACAACCAAAGAAGTTGATCTGCAAGAGTACGATGTGTCTTAGCCTCCAGCACTCACTCTCGCAAGCCCTTAAGAAAGTCAAGGAAAACTCTCTGACATTGATCCGCTCTTGTCACATATATCTCGTGGCCCCCACCTTCAATGAGTGCCAATTTACAACCTCCAATACTCTCAGCCAATGCTTTCTGGTCCTCAATTTTCACCGCAACACTCTCTGTCGGCGCCAACACCATCATTGGCACCTGTATCTGCTTCAAGAATGGTCGAGCATCGAGCGTGCTCAAGAACTCGGCGTATTGCGCCAGTCCCTCTCCATTGCTGATGGCAATTTGATCCAGGTACCAGGGAAGATACTCAGGATCGGAAATCGGTATCGTGCCAGGTATTCGAGACAGCGCTTCAGTCCAGCCTCGTGATCCAAGCTCTCTACACGCAGTCGGCCAATCTGCGTGATCAAAAGCGAAAAGTTCCAACGCTGGAGGCGGTAGATATGTTGGTGATGAACAAATTGTCAGGCTGTGTAGCCTGTCGGGATGCTTCGCTGCGAATATCTCACCCAACATGCCGCCTGTAGACTCGCCCAGGAAATGCACTTTGTCAATGCTGAGTTGATCAAGGGTGTCGACTACTTCGTCCAGAATAGTGTCGAGAGTGTACTGATATTTCTCCTTCCCTTCGACAGACGGAAAACTAGAGTAGCCGTGTCCTCGAAGATCACGCCGAATGACTCGGTATTTTCGAGACAAAATTGGTATCCAATGATACCAGAACCTGCCGTGACGACCAAATCCATGCTGTATCAGAATTGTGTCTCGTGGCTTCCATGGCTCCGTGAAGTCGTCGCAGATGTAGTGCGTCTTTTGGCCATTCGGGTGCACGACATAGGTTCGGCCTTCAGTGTCTCGTTCAAGCGGCATGTCGGAGTTGGGAAGAACTATGCTTAGGAGGCGAAGTGAAATATGCCATGATCCAAGTCTATCTGCCTGGTTCCGTTGTATCCCATAGTTGTTGCAGCATTAGCTCGGTCAGGTCCGATGCATTGGGGTAAAGATGGTGGTGTGGGGCTCATGCGAATTCACCGTTTGTGGGGAAACGAATGAGGGGCTCCGTCTCTCCAACCCCAATCGTGGGAGCCTTGGCATCCCCGATCGAATGCACAACGCAGAAATAGATTGTATTAAGAATGAAGTTGAAGTGATGACTTCACGTCGCAGGTCATTCGTCGCCAGCTCCAAATCGATAGAATCGGCGGCGGAAAGCAATGATGGCTGGCCTCAACATGGAGGCGGTTCCATTATCACCGGTCCTTCTCAAACTACTCCTTGTCTTCACCTCACCGGTACTTTTAATTCTTGCGGCATACTTCTTCATCGTTCCAAATGTCCTCAAAGATTCCCGCCGCCGCCACCTCCCCCCAGGTCCCAAAGGACTACCATTCGTGGGTAACATGCTCGATCTTGCAGACACCGAACTCGTACGTGACAAAGCTATTGCGTGGCGAAAGCAGTATGGCGACATCTTCTACACCAAGATTGGAGGAGCTGATTACGTGTGGCTCTCGAGTCCAAGAGTAGTCAAGGACCTCATGGATAAGAAGAGCAGCGTCTACTCTTCTCGGGCACCAGCTCCGCTAGCGCAAGATGTAGCATCAGCTGGACGACGACAACTGTTTATGCCATATGGGCCGCGGTGGCGAAGCATTCGCAAACACAGTCACGATCTACTCAACCTCCGCACGAGCGTCAAGTATCAGCCAGTTCAAGATTTCGAAAGCAAAGCCCTGCTACAGGAACTTATGGAAAGCCCTGATGACTTCATCTCGATCAATCGCCGCTATTCAGCCAGTGTCATCATGCTCGTCACCTACGGCTACCGGATACCTAGCTGGAACGACCCCTTGATCAAGCGTATCTACGGCGTGCTTGATCGCTTCACAGAAATGACGGCTCCAGGCGCACATGCCATTGATTCATTCCCGAGCTTAGCAAGTCTGCCGCAATGGTTGTTGGGGAACTGGCGATCACATGGCGAAAAAGTGTTTGAGCAGGATAGCCAAGTCTACTTGGACTTGTGGAACCGATTGAAGCGCGAGACAGATGCTGGAACAGCAAGGGATTGCTTCACCAAGACTTTCTATCTCAATGACCCCGCAAAGAGTGGCATAGATGACCTGGCTGCGGCCTATACGTGCGGTGGGCTGATTGAGGCTGGATCCGAAACAACTGGGACGACACTCAACAACTTCGTATTGTGCATGGTCTTATTTCCAGAAATACAGAAGAAAGCCCAAGAAGAGCTGGACAGAAAAGTCGGGTCAGATCGGCTTCCAACCTGGGAAGATGAGGAGAATTTGCCATACGTACGCGGCCTGATCAAAGAAGTCTTGCGATGGCGACCAGTCAACAAGTTTGGCATGCCCCACGCAACTAGCGAGGACGATTGGTATGAAGGGTACTTCATCCCAAAAGGCAGTGTAGCGGTTTTGAACTGGTGGTGAGTACCATCATCCTTGATGTTCAGCTCGATAATTGACCAGAATAGGGCAATCCACCGTGATCCGGGACTTTGGCCCAACCCCGATGCTTTCGATCCTTCACGCTACGTGAACCACAGTGCCTCAGCAGCAGACTCGATCAATGCATCTGACCCAAGGAATCGCGATCACTTCTCATATGGCGCTGGAAGGCGCGTGTGTCCTGGTGTGCATGTCGCAGAGCGCTCGCTATTCATCAATATTGCACGAGTCCTGTGGGGCTTTAACCTGAGTAAGAAGATTAGCAACGATGGAAAGGTGGTGGAAGTAACATCAAAAATGGCGCCTGGATTCTTCAGCGTGCCTGAACAGTTTGAGTGCGACATTCGACCGAGGTCGGGGAAGCATGCGGAGCTGATGAAGAAAGAGTGGGGGAGGGCTGAAAAGAATGGGCTCAACTTCTAGATGTGAGTGTAACAACTAGGATTGGCGTGCATTCATGTTGAAGTCAGGGAGAACTATAATCGTCCAGCGGAGCGGCCACTCTTACATTATATTATATCTATGAAATTAGTCTCCCACCCTCTTAGTGATCTTTCCGTCTCCATATCCCTCATTCCAGATCTTGTCGCTCTCCTCTCCGATCCACTTCTGACTCGCGTTCGGCCAATCAACTTGTTGCCTGAAGTAAATGTTCTCTTGTGACAGTTCGACAGCCTGTCCTGTCAGGTTGTCGTCGGCTAGGAAAGCTTCCATAGCCTTATCCACTGTTGACAGTGGCGTGATATGCTCCTTGGGCCATCTTGCGGCCACTTCTGGCGGACATAGATTTGTCGGAATGAACGCTGGACAGATTGCGTTGACTGTGATGCCTTCTTTGACGAACACGGGTCCAGAGGCACGAACGAGGCCCACGACACCGTACTTGGAGGCAGTATATTGCGGGCATTGGGTCATGGAACTAGATACCGATTAGTGTCTTTTATAGCCTGATTTGTCTGCAAGGAGTGTTGACTTACTAAAGACCTGCAGCACTGCTCGTAGCAACAAACTTGCCTTTACCACCACCTGCCTCCTTGCTCCGTCGGACGTAGTGCTTGAACAACCACAAGCCCTGAATCACGCCCTCAAGATTCACCTGCATCGTCTTTGTGTTCAATGGCTTCAACAGCCCATTCTCGTCCACCTCCTCCTTCTCAGCAGGGTCGTAGAGAACCTGGCGATCATCGATTCCAGCATTCGCATGGCAAAAGTCCAGCCTGTTGCCGCCCCACTCATATGCCTTCTTGAACATTTGCGCTTGCGATGCATATGACGAAACATCGACTTGGATGCATGTCGCGTCTGGTCCCAAAGCCGATGCGACTTTTTCGCCTGTGGTTGCGTTCATGTCCGCTACAACGACTTTGTAGCCTTTGCTGTACATGAATTTGGCACATTGCTCGCCGATGCCAGATCCGGCGCCGGTAACAATTGCTACGGGTTTCGACATCGTGTTTAATGTATATCAGGATCTGATGAAGACGGTGGTATCTCGTTTGCGCAATGGGAATTCAGGTCAAGTTAAGTACATCCACGTGGGGTCTATGGGTCTTGCGCTGCGCAATGTGAGCCGCATTCTGACCAGAAGCTAGAAGCCACCGGAAAACGCGGGCGGTGCGCTCATTGAATGCCGTGTTTTAGGTGTTGTGGAGAAGAAATGACCCCACATTGTGATCCGGAAGTTTGGAAGCTTCCGGTTCAGTTCCCCGCACCAGAGTCGCTGCGGGGTGAAGGCCCTCGTCTCGAGGCGGCGTTGATTCCTTGATGGAGTTGGATATCCGAATCGGTCAAGACACAAAAGGTGAGGACGGTAGGTGGTGATGAAGTCTTATTTACAGATTAAGAACTGCGTGACGCGAAGCTGACTTCGCACCGGCAACGACCGTCTTTATCATGAGTTCCGAGCCTCGGCAAGGGCAATGTCCCGGGGGTTGGGAACCAACAATTCACAATTCAGCTGTGTCACTACCATTTGATTGATTTCCTCTACCACGCACAAGATCAATCAGAAGTCATCATGCCTCCCGTCGACCGTAGCAAAATCCACGACGCCAAAGTCGCCGAAGCTCACAAGACACTATTTGACGAAGGCCTCGCAGTCCGTCGCGAGGTGGCCGGCGACAAGTACGTCGACGCTTCTCTCGCCCGCAACTCTTCAACCTTCTCCAAGCCTCTTTCAGAACTCGTCACAGAAGTTGGCTGGGGCTGGATCTGGACCCGGCCTGGGCTATCTCGCAAGCAGCGCAGCCTACTGAATCTGGGTATGCTCTGTGCGTTGAACAGGAGCACGGAATTGGGTGTACACGTTAGAGGGGCATTGAGAAATGGGCTGAGTGAGGAGGAGATTAGAGAGGCGTTGTTGCAGGTGGGAGTGTACGTTGGGCTGCCTGCTTGTGAGTACTAATGATGGCAAAAAAGTGGGACTTGGTGCTAATTGTGAATAGCGATGGAGGCTTTCAGAGTTGCGGAGAAGGTTTTGGAGGACTGGAAGGGGGAAGAAGGTAACATTAAAGCGAAGCTATGAGGAAGCCCTTGTGATAGATACGCTGCGTTACCGTCCGGCGATGAACATGTCCCATGCCGCACTCAATTGATCCAGTTCGATCTTGCCCTCCTGGCTCAATCTCCCCAGAACATCTCTCCTCCCGTTCTTCCACCCGTTGTTATCAACAACATTGACTGCGCTCTTCGTATGACTAAGACCATATGTTCGTACTCGTCCAGCTGTGTTGTCGAACTCCACCCACGGACTCTTGCCATGTGCAAACCTGACAAAGTCGATTGCTAGACCCTTCGCCACTTCCTGCACCTCGGCCGACATATGCTCATTGAAGTTCTGGAACAAGAAGGCAGCATCCAGCATGTGCGTACTCACACCCTTGAGCACACCTTCCCAGTGATTGGGCTCGTTGAAATGGTAGCAAAAAGTCTTTCCAGGGAACGATCGGGCGTATGCAAGAGCTGGAGCAACGTACGCGATATCTGTAGCAAGTTCCATGGTGAACTTCATCGCCTCGTCGTCGTCTCCTGCACCATCGATACCATATGCTTGAAGAACAGCATGGGCTGCCGAGGCAGTGAGGTGAGTGTGCAAAGAGGCAGCCAGTGCCTCCGCGATACCTGCTTTGCGCTGCGCAAGACCCATGAATAGAAACACACTACCATCGTGCTGGCAGTCTCCGATCATGAGATCCTCGCACCAATCCATACCTGGTAGACCTTCATGATCGATCGTAGCAAGTTTTGCGAAAGTTGTTTTTATGGGCACAACCTCGCCATCTTGATCTCCATCCAGAAATGGTAGAAGTGGCACACTAATTGGAGTCTTCTCGACCAACTCCTCTGGCGTGGCGGTCTTCAGCCTTTCGACACGTTCCTCAGCAGTCGCATTCTCGAGACAAAATTCTTCAATGATCGAAATATATGCCATCTCAGCTACTGCAAGCGGGAGTGGCTTGAGCATGATCGGTGTACCGGACATGGAGATACATCGCTTGAAGAGTGGCTCTTTGGAGTGGAGCTGGTACAGCACCGAGGCTGTTGACCCGTCAGTCCTTCTATTCTAAAGCACCACGAGGAACATCCTGACATACCTGCGCCTGCACTCTCACCGAAAGCCGTCACATTCTCATGATCACCGCCGAACATGCCGATGTTGGCTTTGACCCACTGCAACGCACACTTCTGGTCTCTCAGACTGTTGTTGCCCATGTATCCTGCTTTCCTGAGCTCTTGCGATACGAGATTACCCAAGACTCCAAGCCGAAAACTACGTCGTTGTTAGCTTTGATCTACATCCTTTGACATTATGCTGACGAAGAGTACTCACTTGATGCTCACAACCACAACCGGCATCTCAGCTTCCGCAGACATCTTCACCAGTCGCGACGGATCATATTGCGGCCAGTAATTGGCTCCCATAATCAATCCACCTCCATGAATCCACACCATGACGGGTAGCTTCTCGTTCGAGTCGATGTCAGGCACAGTGATGTTCAAGTTCAAGCACTCCGTCCCAGACATCCTTGGCTCATCTGCTGCTGGTCCAATATCGCACTGTATAAGCGTAGTTTGCTCGAATGTGCAGCCGTCCATTGCTGGGGCTCGAGGTCTATCATAAGCTGCCTTAGTAAGGTATTCCAAGTCAAGAAGAGTGGGCAGTAACGTTGGGTGAGACATGGAAGAGGAAAGGAGAAGTACATACCCATATCTCGAAGCATCAACAACTCCACCTCCGTAGTCTTGAACAAGTTCCGGAGCAGCAAGTTGATCCCTCAACCTCGCATATTGAACGCCCAAATACTGCACCACTCCATCCCCCTTCTTCCCCTCAAAACTCCCAATCTTCGTCTTCAAAATCGCTGCCATATTGTCCCCTCTTTCAAAGAACTGTTCAAAAGCTGTGCCTCCTCAAACTCCATTCTGCCTGCGCCTCTTATACATTTTCAAATCTCGACAATGGACCACAGCGACTCAGACATGTATTCCGTATTCAGCTAGCGCTATCAATCTGCCTGGGATGTGAGCGGGTACCTGATCCTTACGCGAGAAGCGATGGCAGGTTTGGGAGTAGATCGACACGTGATGTTCGGCCGACGAGGCCCAGAATCATGTACGAACATGCAGCGAGAAGGGCAGGAGCACGTGTTTTGTGGTGCGGTGAGGTTCCTGGGGGCTGTGTTTGGGACGTGAAGGATTTGTTGCTGTTGTGGAATGTTCAATCCAAAGCGCGAATTGTGCAACAGGCTGATATGTGTAGAAGACGTGTCGATGTGAAGTTATCGGATATTCTATTCCTAATGTCTAAATCTATGTAGGTATCATGCCTTCACCACAATCTCCTTGATCAAATCTCCACCCAACCTCTGGATCTCATTGACAACAGCCGCTTTATTTACTTTGATATCCACGTCCTTGCCGTCGCTGCCCTTCTTATTACGCACTGGCTCGCTGTTCCAGCCCGCCTTGATCTTCCAGCTTCTCTGTCCCGTCACCACGGGATTCCACAGGCCGACAATTCGATCAAGGGTCTCAGGATCCCAAAACCAGAGTATAGCATCTCCATAGATATCGAGCAGCTCTTGTGCGAAAAGCTGCGCGGACGGAACTGCGAAGGCTTCCTTACGGGATGATTGCTGGATTTCGAGATTCTTGAATTGCAGCTCGGACTTTCGCTTCTTGGAGAGCTTGCTGGTGTGTTTGGAGTTGATGTTGATGACGACGTCGTAGTCATGGACGTTGGCGCTGAAAAGGGATGCTGGTGCTAATCCAACAGACTGTTCGCCTTCACGGTTGATGTGCTGCAACAAGCGATCGTCTTCTGCACGTACTGCATGCGTAGCTGCCTTTGTAAGGGCAGTCAGACGCGCAGCCACGACTTTCTCAGGCTTTGATTTGTCGGTCCAGGTCGTTCCCTCTTCATCAAGGTTGGTGGCGGCAAAGAGTACAACGCGATTCATCGCAGGATCAATGTTACGCCATGCCTCGAAACGAGTCTGCAAGCGCTCAAGATCTTCAGCTTTCATCCCCTTCGAGTTCGCGTTGACAAGCTCTGTAGGGTTGTTCGAAAAGGTTGTCGAGAAGTCGACAATGAGTGGCACATGTCTCCAATCCCATCGGCTGATCCACGCCAATGTGCGCAAGAAGCCAGTCGTGGCAGTTGATGGGACCGACCATGGATGTGGTTGCAAGAATGTTCGGATGACGAGAAGCTCGATGAGCTCAGGCGCGAAGTGCGGCGACAGGAGATGCGACGCGAACCATCGCTTGACCAACCTGATGGATGGTGAAAGTGCCAGGAAGCGCGTAGACAATGTCTGAAGCACCTGTGAGTGCAGCGGTGATTGGACGAACTCGCGCTTGTACAAAGTCAACGAGTTGGCAGCTGACTCCCTCGACGCAGCGTCAAGGGAAGTATCCTTCAACTGCCTTTCAAAGAGCGTGACCTCGCGGTCATGGTAGATGCGAATGCGGAAAGCGAAACCAGTAGGTGATGTGACATCCAGGAAGGCTTGATTCTGCGCTGGTTGCGATGGGTTCTCAAGTCCTACGCGTGCGGAGTACTCGGAGTTGGCATTTATCAGGAGCTCCGATGTCCTGAGAAGAAACGCGACCTTCGTACGCTGGATTGCACACAGATCATCCGGCCATCTACCTGAACCTTCAAACTGCATGACAACAGACGCAGGCGCGTTCCCAGGAACAGAAGGCTCCACAGAAGTATATCTCAATTGTGGATCAGCAGCTCTCAAGTGACGGAGCTGGAGCGGCATTTCTTCGAGGTCGCGGATATCCTTCTCAAGGGCAGAGAATGCATTCATGATCGGTAAGAAGGGTGTAGCGCCCGATTGACCCTGGATGCGCCCAGCAGTCACAAGCTGTGCAAAGCTGTCACTGCGGAACTTTGCTTGTTCTGCAACCTGCTCTTTAACATGCTTTCCGAGGATGTAGAGCACTATTTGTTCCAGGACGGTGGTCGATGCATCCTTCGTGGTCCATACTACACTCTCAAGGATGCTGCCGTCCTTGAACCGTCGAAGCTCAGACTTCTCGCCCCAGAACTTGCGGAAAGACGCAGCTTCCTGCTTGTTCTCTGCAGACGGGCCGTGATCGACAGTGCGATTAGCGTTCGCTGGATCCGTCGCAAAGCTTACGAGCAAGCTTCCACGTAACGCATCCTTTGGTCGCTGTGATGACAACTTCCAGTCCTCCTCGTTGGGCAACGTGAACGACAGTGCGGTGATGCGGTCTGTCAATGCGCGCGTCAAGGCGTTGTTGATCTTGCGGCAAGCCTCATTAAGACTGTTCTCGTGATCGTTGCTCTTGTTGTCCAACTCCAACGCCGCCAGAGGAATCTCCAAGGTCGCGTCATATTTGTAAGTTGGAAGCTCGGTTTTCAGTATGAATGTTGAGTCAAACTGGTCGAACACAGAGTCGCTGAGCATATCCACTGTAGCCTTAGCCTCAAGCTGAAGGCGCGTGTATGACCATTGCGTCATCTTGTACAGAATGTTGTGTCCCCTTGCTCCATCGAAGAAGGCCGGTGCGGTATGGATTTTCGGAATGGTTACGTTCGGCGCCTGGATCATAAAGGGCTTCTTTGACAGATCGTGACGAGCCAGGAATTGCAGCGTCGCCTTGAACAGCTGATAGCTGCTGTAGCCTGTCGACAGTGCCTGACCACCAATGCCAGTGTCAGGCTGAAGTAACAAGGCCATAAGCGTGGCCCACTCAAAGTTGCCAAATCCACCTTTGCCCATGCGACTGCCGAGCCCACGTTGCTTGAGCCATACTCGACCGAGGATACAGGCATCTCGGAATGCATCAGCTTTCGAGGCTGTCGCGTGTAGCAGCTTGAGGTATGCTGTAACATTTGCATCGGCCTGAACTGTGCCGTTGTAGAATGGCGTAGGCACGAGAGCCTTCTTCGCGGTCTCATCTTCGGTTTCCTGCGGTCGTACACAGTTCGAGCCCGGTGCGAGCTTGTTCTGAGAGAAGACTTCTTCGGGAAGAGCGACCAGAATATGGATATCGCACTTTGCGTTCGAGAAGTCATCTGCATCGCCCTTGCCATTCGGGCGCACGACCAAGATAGGCAGAAGCTGGTTTCCATTCAAGTAGTCATATGACAGCTTGAACTTGTGCTCTTTTGATGCGCTGATGCCAGCAGCTAGACAAGCCAAATAGTATGCGCGCTTGTAGAAGTATCGGTGGTTCAAATAATCTTTGTCTTGTAGGAGACTTTTGGGTATTGTAACCACAAGATCGATAGAAAACTTGTCTTCGGCGCGGGTTGCAATTTTCAGCGGGTAGCTGCCCGTTGCATTAATGCTGGCTGGCCGTTCAAATTGTAGCTTGTACTTTGCGTCTTTCGAAGGACGAGGGTTGGGGAAGGGTATCGCTACGCCGGTTGATTTGAACGCCTTTTCGGCTTCCGCGATCTATTGTACATTAGACATGCACTCATTGAGAAATTCGGGGAACGTACAGGAAGCGCATCTCGGCTGGGAATCTGCTCAATGATAGTCTTAAGCGTGCGCATCGCATTCTCTGCAGAGGCTTCCTTCTTTCCGTATTTCAGCTTGACTTGCTCCAGAAGCTCATCCACCTGTAGCTTGAAAAGATTCGACTTGAAAGACTCCGAGGTGTACACGCCATCTTGGAGAGTCGCGGCAGGTCGCTTGGGAGGTTTCGATTGGGTCTTCGTTTTCGCATCTTGCGCCAGCGCTTTTACATCCTCGATCTCTGCTTCTTCAGAATCGTCTTCTTCCTCATCGCTGTCTTCGAGATTTTCCAGATCTTCAAAACCGTCCGCGCCGTTCATCGAAACATCGCTGCCGTCGAGGATATCTTCTTCTCCGCCCATGCTCGCATCGGACGCCGCATCGCTGCCGTCGTCGAATCCCGCAAAGCTCCCTTCACTCTCTGCTGCTGAATCGCTGTGCTCCAGCTTTCTCCTCTTCGTAGCGGGCGCCATATTCGAATTGTGTATGTCACGTCCGCTCATCGCGATCGCGTCTCGAAATCTTGCGCGAACTTTTTTTGGATGACTAAGGTTAAGTGGGGCGGCCCTGCATAATCGATAAGAAGCTCTACCCCAGATTCATGCACCCCTCTCCGTCACGACTCCAACTTACCTCAACGTGTGGTGATAGACTTGCCACGTGCATTCATAGCTCACTTGCTCGTCAGGCCATCCTACTTGTACACACACCTACAACCTCTATATCAGTTATCATAATCCATTCACGATTACAAAAGCTCTTCTTTAACTTTCATCTCGTGCACGTTGCTCACTCTGCCTCTCCTAACAAAGCTCGCCAGCACGCGCGGTCCACTCCTCTATATTCCCCACACACAGCGAAGAGCTGCCAGCATGGCGTGGCGGAGTCATGGTGCGACCAATGAAGAGCTTGTCAACAATCTCAAGAAGAACGGGCTTATTGAGAGCGACCGCGTCAAAGAAGCCATGATGAAGGTACTCCCATCAATGCATGCACAAACTTGACGTGTCTTTGGTTAGAGTTGAATGCTAATTCGTGCTGGAAACAGGTCGATCGCGCACACTTCGCCCCATCTAAGCCCTATGACGATTGTCCGCAGCCTATTGGCCACAAAGCTACAATATCCGCACCACACATGCATGCGAATGCTTGCGAGTCGCTCCTCACATACCTGCAGCCCGGGTCCAAGGTACTTGATATAGGATCAGGCTCCGGCTATTTAACTGCCGTACTGGCGAACCTCGTCGGGCCCAGTGGGAGTGTCATTGGCATCGACCATATACAGCCTTTGGTGGATATGGGTAGGACTAACATGGCAAAGTCGGAAGAAGGCCGGAAGATGCTGGGCAGTGGACAAGTCAAGTTCGTCACTGGCGACGGCAGGAAAGGCTGGGAAGACGGCGCACCTTATGACGCGATCCACGTCGGAGCGGCGGCTGCGGAACATCACAAGGTGTTGGTCGATCAGTTGAAGGCGCCAGGTCGACTGTTCGTTCCAGTTGAAGAGGGATTTCAGCAGCATATCTATGTAATCGAGAAGGATAAAGAAGGAAAGTCGGATCGAAAGAAATTGTATGGTGTCCAGTATGTGCCGCTGACAGATGCACCGGTATGAAGAATCGATAAGGACTGGCCCTGCAAGTCGCTAGAAGAATTGTAATGAGACCGAGTCAAGAAATCATGAAAGTCGACCAAGTCAACATGAGCAAATGTACTTGACCGGAGTGTGCATGCGAACAGCGCAAAATGCAAACGCTCAAGTAATGTTGAACATCATAGCGGACACAAAGTTCAACTTTCCGTAATAACATGACCGACAAAGCCTTCAAGTCCGGCAAGGCCTTTCGCCCCCCTTTCGTTGCCCCCAATCAATCCTGGACCACCGCCGGGCATGACCAACACTTTCGCACCATGCTCAACGAATTCTCTTGAAGCGATGAATTGGAACGTCACCGTGGTAGCTGCTGATTTGTCGTTTGATGAAACCTTATCTGACTCATCATCAAAGCCAAACCCAAACGCATCCTCGTCATCATCTGGGTCGCTTTCCTTGGCTGCGACAGGCTCAGAAGTGACTGAAATGACTTTGGAGGACGCCCTGACACTGGCGGTGTAGACCACAACAGCACTTCCAATGCTCAAAGTCTGAGCGGCATGCGTCTGTGAGCCCTCAAAACGCACAGCAATGACTCTGGAAGCATTCGGTTGTCGATCTGCCAGGACCATCCCCTTGCGGATCCTGTTGATCGCTGGACTCAAGATGGGTGTGTCGACTGGCACAATCCCCATGGTACCCACTTGGTCCGCATGAAGTGTGCGTACCGGAAGACGAAGATTCCGCAATGATGTGATGCGAACGCGCCGCCACTCAGTATGATGATCAACCAGGGAGCCATTCCTTGTGTGAATCTTCTTGAGTGCTCCAGGAAACGAGCGTGACTGAGGTAACGTCGAGGGACGTTGAGGTCTGCCACTGCCGCTGTCGCTATCATCAGAACTCGTGTCCACGGGATATGGTCCAAGCAGCAATTCATCGCCCACGTTGAGTGCACCATATCGTACATAGCCTCCAACAATAGCAGATCTGTCCGAGGAGGAGCGTGTTTGTACGCTGTAGACATCCTCGACGTGGAATAAACGTGCAGGCAAATCTTCAGCTTGCACGGGTATGTGGCACGGTACCGGGAGTTGACGAAGGATGGCATGTAGCTTGTTCATTCCCGTGCCTTTTAGGGCGCTGGTCAGGACAATTGGAACTGTTGCTAGCGGGTTTTCTGAAAGATTCTTTGCTATACCACTGGTTTCCTGCAGGTCATCTGGAGATATCGAATGTAAATCAGGCTCAAGAGCAGATCCTGACACATCGGAAACAATGAGCGGTTTACGGCCTGCTTCTTTCAACACGGAAAGTATCTTGGACAGGGTCTGACGTAAGCCAGCTTTGGTGGCGAGGTCGTATTTGGTGATGACGATGACCAGAGGCAATTCCAAGTTGACACAGAGCTCGAGATGCGCCTGCGAAAGATCGAGATCAGCAGCGGCAGCACCAAGCAATGCCTGTGGCGTTGGTGAAGCTCCAGCTCTGCCCGAGGAGTCTTCTGTGTCGTCCGCAGGAACGCACAACAGGGTCCAATGTGGTTGCCTAGCGAGCCAATGTCAGTCTTTCCCGGAATCATGCATGGAATCTGAAGAAGAAGTATTGCTGAATATACAGAGAGTGTATATTGGGGCTACCCCCAAGCACTTACCATCCAACTATGCCACGAACTGTGGTTCTACGAAATCGCGGATGGCCTGCGGAATCCGAAAGTATGATCAGTCTTCCACTCTGCGCAGCATCTACAGAGGCATGAATATCAATCCATGATGAGACATCACTCGAGCCATAGCCTATGACCTGTGTCGACACGGTGCCATTCCGATCAGTGACATCGCGGTAACCTATCAGCTCTTGGGTGACCGAACTGGTCATTCCAGAAGCAATCTCATGTCTATGCTTCAACAGGCTCAATCGACTCTTGCCTCGTCCATTATCAAGAGTGGCTGTAGAAAGCGTTCCAATAAGACTGGACTTGCCCGACATGGTTGCGCCGGTCACGGATACTCGAAGTTGCTCCACGCTTGATCTGGGATCCTCAACGCCAGAGAAAGACAAGGTGCGGTCATCCTTGGTTGATCCCGCGACCTCTGCAACCTGTTGGGCGTTGTTTGAATGATCCACTAGGTGTTGCAGGGGCCGAACGAGAGCCTCTGCAACCACCAAATTCGACGTCCGCAATTTCGTCTTTGAAGCACTGTTGTGATCTATCCACTCGCAGTCGCCGACGGTCACCATACGAAGAACTTCCACGCCACAACCAAGGCTGTCAGCCATAGCGCGGAGATTGTTGAGGCTTTCATCCATCTCGTCCTCCGCGAGACCAACAATAGTACCATCGTCGGCGACGCCGATTTCATACAATGCGCCCTTACTCTCCTCCAGTCCAGGGAGTAGTCGCTGCGGCAGCTCCGGGAACGACAACTTCGTATCATCCGGGAAATGGGGTACCACAGCGGCTGTAGTGGAGGATATGTGATACGAACACGATTGCTGCAGGCGCCACAACAATTGCGTCGTAAGCTGCTCCAGACGATGCTGCTTCGACTGGATCGATGCTAGTGGGGGCGTGCTGGAGAGGAGACCTGATTCAGATGCACAGCGACCACTGGTAGCAAGAGTGGGGACATCGCTGCGTCGCATAGATCCCGAAACTCGAAGGGCTGTGCTAGCGCGCGTGAATGATCTTCGCCGACGAAGAAGCAAGTGTAGCTTGTACTCAGTGGGGCCATCCTGTGGCTCTGCCTCTAATCTCGTTATGGTCGTGTAGTCCACGGTGGGTGTTAGCGAGGCGATACTAGTCGTCTGCTTTGCCAATGTCCCGGGTTTCGTGGGGAGAGACTTGGCAGGATGCCTTGGTGTCGGCGACTCCGTGTGATCGCCAGCTGGGGGCGTCGCCCATGGTGAAGACACCCGAGGCGGATCAGGGTCGAACGTAAATATGGAAGCCATGGCGTTACTCTGCAGAAGCCTGCGTCGTCAAATGGTGTTCAGAAGCAAGCAGCTGCTTGCAATGCGGACTGTAAGTGCGCGCAGATTGTGGTGTGATGGCTGTTGTTATCTCACAAAGCACATAATTGTGCTAAAGCCCGAGAATTGGTATGAAAGAAATGCGTCCTGAATAATTGCGATAGTCGTGGAAACATTTTGATCTTTGGAATGCGCAAACGATGGGTGAGACTTCGTGTAGCGATAGCTGGTGGCAACTCATGTGGGAGCTGCGTGAATATGCCAAAGCGGCGTTCACTGATGAAGGATAGACATCTCGGGGACTAGGTGTTCAGAATGCGCGATAGACTGTATGTGATGTTGTTGGAGTTGTGAAGCGGCGGCTCGTGAAGTGTGGTTGGAATTAACGTGAGGTATTCCTTGGCACGGGACGTGGGGAAAGCGTGACGTCTCTGAATCATCGTTGTGACTCCGCCATATACGAACTTTGAAGTCAACGCCCTTACTGCGCCCTCGACAGATAGATATCTCATATGGTAGGCAATCACTACAATAGGCGCCAAATAGGGCTCTTGTATGGCGACAGATCATGCCTCAGTAGCCTTTCATCAGCCAATGACGTATTGCTGTCGCCATCTGTCCCTCCTCAACCACCACGATGCATCTCCAGTGTTCTAGGAACCATGAATGAGTTCTATCACGGCTGGCGAGTTGTAACCTGTTGTGTGTTTAGATTGTTGAGATTAAAGGAGCGCTGTCTCTCTTCGCTTTGAGGGATATGGTATGGTGCCTCTAGTATGGTGCATCTACCAAAGCCTATCATATCATACACATAGGAGCCCCAGAGAGCCTGAGCCCATTTTGTGCTGCCTTGTTTGTGTCAGCAATATGTCGTTCTTTGACCATATTCGCGCTTGAATCGATAGCGTGGCAGACAGAGTTCGGCTTCATGAAGTTGACGCGCCTTGCAGTCTCAAAGTAATCGTTTGCTGCTTGAAACATGCTAGACAGAGCCGCGATACCAAGAGGGAGACAGTCTATAGATCCAAGCACATCATCCAGGATGTTTCAAGAAAGTCTTGCCCTGTAACGATCTGCTTTGACACTGCTGGTCAATGTGCTCGAGAAAGACGGGTTATCATCGACACAGATGTATGGCAGTTTCGATATAGACCTGGGTCGCAGTTGACTATAGCGTGTCTCCGCGCTGAAGCGCTGAAGAAGCAATGAGGTACACGTATCGCTAATTAGACGAGATCAGATGCAGAGGTATAGAGAGGCGCAGTCTTCGAAAATCATAGACTATCGACTGTAACAACCTCTCATCAATGTAAGTCTCGAGAAGAACTCAAGATGGCACACTCGAGGGTATCCTGTCGTGTTCAAGACCAAGACGAGCTGCTAGGGTACATATTCGGCTTTATTGATCTCAAAGCAGTCAAGTTTGGGCGAGTTTGTCAGTCGGTGTACGCTTAACATGTTGCCAAGAGCGGACCTCTCCAAAGTCCTCTTCCTCTATGGTACACTAACGCAGCACGTATATCAATAGCGTTCGTCAATGCCGTGTGCCGTCTCAGTTCCAGAAGACCAATCGGACACGCCGACTCACCGCCATGCACGGCTCAAATAGACTTTGGGCATTGCGACATACTCGCATCAGGGGAAATGTCTCACATATCTGGAGATTCGTCGTGGACAAGTGCGCAGACGGGCTGCTCAGCTATTGCGACTGCATGCAGGTTGAGATCAGCTTCGGTCGCGAACGAGGTGGTTGCCAAAAGCAATTTCACTGTCAGAACTACTGTCGCTGCTCACGCCTAATATATTGGAATTGATGAGAAGAGAATGTCCGCAGTGAGCGCCCGTTAAAATAGTATCTGAACGGGGCATACAATAGGTGGAAGCAGCGTCTATTGTATTGACATGCTTCTCTGCAGGTGGTCAGCACGAACGAAGATGGGGTCATGAACGGAGAGTCCCTCTGGAGCCGCTTTCAGTCTGACTGTTTTGCACTCGCCAAGCCCGAGCTGTTGAAAGCCGATGCAGGGGGTGTGGGACTGTTGTCTGATCGGTGTTGACATGCGTCTCAATCTTGTCCGTAAGCTGGCCAACTCTTTCCGTGGTGCTTGCACAGCCAATGGATTATAGTTGTACGTGTTGGCCGTCAATCAAGGGCACGCGTCTGCGCCTCAAGCACACGTCATACCGTTAAGCGGGAAACTATCGGCAGGCGGACATTAGCCGGCGTCTGTTATGGTGATACAGCATGTGTTGGTGTAACCTTCGACACGCGAGCGCTACGCACCCACGATGCTGGGGTCGCCAAACCTTGCATATCAGCCTTGCGCAGGCGCGACCGCATACGGTGAAACGGTGTCAGCATTTTGAAAAGAACACGCAAGTCGCTTCTGGAAGGGATAATTTTGGCTCCGGCCACTGCAGGCTGTGGTTCCTTCCGCATCTGCATGTGTCAATTACTTCCACGTTCTCTTCCATGTGTTGACTGCAGATACGGGATACTCGCGTAATCTTGTGGACAAGAGCGTTCTGGCAGACAGGAATTGACGCTTTTCGTTGTGTGGACTTACCCCAACGCCTGGGCTTCGAGGGGGCATGCATGGCCGCGAACAAATTCAATCCGGATGGAAGCCGATGGCGGAAGATGCGCAAAATGCTTCCATCTTAGGTCGCAGTCCTGGGTTCCAGATAACATAGTGGCAGGCTATTCGTAGCGGCCTGTGAAATGACCTGAACATCTTGGAATGAGAATGTATTCGGGCGATCTCCTGTCCGCGTTACGCGGGGTCGTGATTAAGGCCTCCCAGCAACGTACGACTTTACCTACACCCGAAGCGACCTGGTGTGGGACAGGGGTTGTGAGGTTCCGGAGCCGCCACTGCAATTGTGGTGTTTGTGGCACATCTATTGCGGAGCTTAAACCCTTCGTGGCAATTAGACGAGCTTGGTCTCAGCTTCGCGGCTTCATGGCAAAGATGATAAATCCCTGGCCCAGTTTCTTCACTTCATGTACTAAACGCGCTCCTCCGACACTGCGGTCGAACAAACGCAGCCCTAATCCTACGCGGAGTGCATGACCCGGGTACATCGCCTCGGATTGCGAGTCGGACCAAACTGTAGGCTCATTGGCACTGTCGCACCCCTGATCAGTGGCTGGGGATCAAGTGACATCCTTCCCGTCGTGCCGTCGGATAACCCTTGTGACACGGCCGGCCCACATGTCAGCAGAAGCACATTTCTGTCAGCACAGTCATGTGGGGCCGATAGGCCACAATTCAGGTTCTTCGTGTTGAAGCCAATAGCGGTGGCTACCCGTTGTGCACCTAAGTTAGCGGGCCCGTGTCTCCGCGACGAAGCAACGCAAAGAAAAGTACAGGAGCTGTCACATGCAATCAGCTCTTGCTTGACAAGATGCTGTATCTCTCGCATGGACGCTTTTTGTTATGTTGTGGGTGAGGCATATCCGGAAATAAGCGTTTTCATCTGCGGAAGTATGAAATGTTTTACAGTACATCCACTAGCAACAGCCACGGCAGCGGAGAGCGATCCGGAGCCAATGATCAAAACAGCGAGCCCACTTCGAGGAGCAAAATGCGACCTGCGTTTTCGAGAGTCTTGGCGTGAACATAGAACGCCTGAAGGTAACCTGATGAGGCACGTATCGGTTGCCTCTTCAGGTAAGGTCTGGATGCTTTCTCTGCTGGCAATCATAGTGGACTACTCAGAAAAGCCCATAAGGTCGAAAGATATGCACTATCTCGCAAGTCGAGGAGTTTTGCAGGGTCACCACTGTTGCATGACTACACGCGTATCAACCATGTTCCACAGGAGAATAGCTGAGAGCTGAAATTATTCCGCCGCCCGATAGACCAGGATGCCCTGGAGGAGGCCCGACAATATGGTTCAGACGGTGGCCTGACCCTGACTCGTCAAGGCTGTCAAAGCGTCTACGATTCATGGGCTGGTGAATTCGGCTGCACACGTCTTGTGCAAGACTTCCCGCCCTGGACAAGGCGCGACAACGGCCCGCTAGTGTAATTTTGTCAGTCGACGGCTACAACTACGAAAAGCGACGTGCGGCTTTTTCCGTCGCATTTTTCTGCAGCCTTGCCGGCATTCTGGCTTGCAAAGCACCGAAATGTCCACGGGCAATTGTGCTGATCTTTTAGTCTTGCATGCTGTCAGATTCTCAAAGCATGGCGATAGGCCGGCTTTACAATGTCAAGAAGACCGTCTGCAGTGATTCAACAGTTCACAACCACGGCGCTACGAGAACGCATTGTATTGATTATATTTGCTCTATTCTAGTTGATCTGTCTCAACTGAACAGAAATGGAGGAGTGGCAGGTTCTTGATACTGGAGATGGCATTGACTTCGAGAGCGGTGTGTAGATGAATGCCATCAGCTTTCGAGACAAAGGGAGGCGTCGTTCTTCCAAGCTCTCAGCATCAGCCAAGATCCTGTCCCCAGATTATTCCACGGCATGCTTGATATACCATGCTTCAGTACTCTGCCATGTACCCTTGACGCTGCAATGTGAGAAAGTGTAGATCGTATACAGAAGACATAAATCGTGTACCCAACGTACTGTCTTATTGCTTTCTGACTCCAAATAGCCGGGGAACTTTCTCTCTCTGCTATTGTTACATAAGTCGCATTCCCGAATATTGATTGAGAAGGACAGGCGCCAGATCGCACGGCCAGTATAGGTGACATGACGTGAGCAATATGTGCCGACATAGAATACGAACATGCAATGGGTAATCGTTGAACGCTAGCAAAAACGCCTGAGTGATGCGCGGCCTCAGTGTAACCGTATCCTCGTTCCCTCTTAAAATCCTTGTACGCGACCTCGAGACACATGGCCAGCTTTGCCCACAGCAAAGCTGATGCTGCTTGTCTAGCACATTTCTGATTCTGCTTGCCAGGCTGGTAGCCAGGTCTCTATTGCAGGCCACAGTGCTGACGTCTGACGTATCTTTGGGTCTCGGTTGACCGCACGTAAATGAATCGCCACGGTAGTGCTACCATGAAGGAAGGGCGATACGCTCGGCTGATTCTCCACTTTGCCGATTGTGCTTATTATACTCTAGGTCGATGGTCTTTCAATGGCTGGCATCAGACGGTCGCCGAGGTTTGCACTTATCATGTGCCATATGCCCATTCCTTGCCGTCGTCCGAGTGAACTCCGCCCCGCATCTGGGACAATAGCTTTTTGAGGCGGTCCCCGACTTCTCTCGCTGGTGTCGTAGGAGATTGCTAAATGTTGAGAATTGGCGACCGTTACAACCATGTTCCCAACATTGGGGTTTTGGTCGAGAATTCAAGACGCGAGGCATGACAGGATTCCCCTGAGCGCCAGGGGATGGTGATAGTGGTGGGACCTCGCCACTTTGTTGCTGTGATAGACTTGATGAAGACGTATAAGATGGATAAGCGGCTGGCGTAGTTGAAGATGGCGGGTACATGGTTGGGAGTGGGTGGTAATCACTAACACCATAAGTTGTCGGGGGGTATAGCTGTGGTCTACTAGTTGTGAGCTAGGTCAATATAGCACTGTCGTTAACAGAACGTACGGAGGGTAGCTGGAAGCATTGCTACCAAGCGGCTGGGTTGGAATACTGCTGTGAGCTGTGGAGTAGGAGTATCCTTGGACAGTAGGAGCCAAAGGGATAGAGTTGGAGCGCAATGACGTTTGCGGATGTTGCTGATAGGGACTACGCGAGAGTGGCTGCGACTGCGCTTGGTAAGGTGGCAGTATTGATGGTTCTTCCAATCTGCGCTGCTCGTGAGAAAGCGCAGGACTAGATGCGTAAGATGACTCGTAAGGTCCAGCTGTCGAGGATCGATTCTCGGTGTACCCATGCTGGCTAGTTGAAGGGTATTGCGGATAGGACGGTGAAGAACCATAATGGTTCATACCATACTGCGTCGGCGCCATCATGAAACCCAACGTGCTATGGCCCTTTAGTATCAGAACCTTTTTTGAGCATGGAAGCTCGGATGACCACATACCTCATATTATGAAAGTCACCCAAAGGATCGTGTGGGTGTTGAGGATTGGTGCTGGACAAAGATACCTCAAAATCGAGGCTGCCAGAAACTGAAGGAAGAGGCGATGGGGGATACTCGAAGGCGGATAACGATGAAACTTGAAGGTTGTGGACCGTGGGGAGCTCTGCAATTGGAGGTCCCGGACTAGAGCCCTGAGGCGAGGTATTGGGACTGTGAATGAATTCCTGCTGTCGCTGGGATGTCTGTAGAGAGTGCGAGCTGCCACGAACTAGGAGTCCTCTGGTTGGGTCAAGTTGATGGTGAAGTTGGAGCGTGTCAAGGTGGGGTTCGGGAAGTGTTGCGGCACGGCGTGGACGAACACTTCTGAGTTGCAGAGACTCTGGTGGCTGTACCGATAGATTCTGTTGGGCTCGAGATCTGAGTCTGCGTGAGATGGTTGTGGTCTTGTGGTGTTGTTTAGGGGACCGAGGGGTCATGTTCAATCGTGGGACAGCCACATCTGTTATGGGAAATCTGAGTGGGGTAGACGTACGCTTGGATACTGGATTGGGATGATTGAGTGGGCGTGTAGCAGCCTTATGGAGGCTTCACCGCAAGGCAGACAAGCGGTTTTGAGCCATGATGTTTGGAGGTGGTCTGCGCCCCAGCATGGGGTGTACTTGTGTTTGCGGGTTATAGCACAAGTGCGCTCCAGTAGTTTACATTCAGATCCTACGGCGCAGCGGTTTTACCGGCTCTGCGGCTGGGGTCTTGTTGGAGCCTCGAAGGATGCATAATCCTGGTTGGCAGTGACCAAGCTCCCTGAACCGTTTAGCTAGTCTCCATGCGTACCCACACGATGGGTGCCTGGACCATGGTGAACCTGGCAGTAGAAAAAAATACGGGCGTTTCCTCTTTACATCCAGGAAACGCCCGATTATCTGCCAGCCTTGACAGGCCACAGGAGACACATGCCCACGTGGATGTCCCAGTAACTGCATGCTGACACTCTGCTCCAGATGGGGAGCAACAGATCGTGCCGCCGGCCGGACAACGGTGTCATCGCCGGCAATGGCACTCAGGGAGACGCCATAACAGCAAGCGCTTCTAGAAACGCTTCCCCTTGATGCCGAAGTTGGTGGCGGCTAACGGATGCCGCGTGTGGCAGAGCGTTTCCGCATCTGGTTTGGGGCATGGAAGAGCTCTTGCGCGCTCCAGAACCCCAAGCCAGTGAAATAATGCATCAGTGCGCGATGTAGAGCATATGGGGCGATTGGAGTGGAGCAGCTTCCAATTTGGAGAGGCGGGTGCACGCGTCTCCCAAGCCTCGTCTGTCGGGGAAGATTGGCACCGCCACGGCATCATTTGGGGGCGTCCTCGTTATGCGTGTGTTACGAGTGGCCTGTTACGCGATGTCGCCAACGTGCAATGCTATATTTATCTCGCGATAGCAAACGCCGAGCACGTGCGGTCATTTCGATGCTGGCATCAGCCAGCGGGCGGATGAACATGACGGATGTTGGGTCGGAAGCATTGCTATCACGGGCTTGGGCTGCGGCGGCGATGATCCCCTTGGGAAGGCCATTTCGAATGTTCAAGGCCCTAAACCAACACACAAGGTTGTCTTAGTAGGCCTATTTGCGGGAAGCCTGTGATGTGGTGTTTGAAGTGGGTGATTCGGTTGCATACGAGGAGCAGGTGCACGCGAATACTAACATGGTTAATCTCCGCCCCTACTATCAGCTAGGTCCCAAGGGTGGCGTGTGTTTCGAATCCACAAGCGCAGGTCAATCCGAGCCATAAGGCCCTCTCTTGTGGCTGCGAAACCCACAGTGGCTCTCCACTACTGGACGGATGCTGCTTCCTGCACATCTCTCCCAGCAGAAAGGACTTGTAGGAGCGCTAGGCAAAGCCGCAATGGATGACGTTTATGCTCGGAGTCGCTGTAGACTCGAGACAAGCACGGATATGATGGCTTCTGCCGTCTTGATCGTGGACGACCTTCATGCAATGCCCAATACGCGACATCCCGGACGGGGGCCGTTCGCACGAGACTAATTGAACACCGTGCCAGAGGCTTTCAAGTTGGGGAAAAGCGATGCTTACGTTGTGGCCAAGATGCACCGGCTCACCAACGAGGCAACGCGGTTGCGGCTGAAGCATTCGTTACTCTGGAATGGAGGAAGTGAAGTCGATGGGGAGCTAGTGTCGGCGTGTTTCTAGCTAAACATGACGTCTCTTCCGACACGATGGAACCTTGCGTCAAGATTGCATCCTCTGGGATGGACCCTCGTCACTTTCAGGATCGCGTTTTTGTGCCTGATCTCCGTCTAGACATGATCCACGCAGAGGCCAGCCCTCCCGCAGCCTAGCAGTCATCGTGAAGCACCTCTGGCTAACGATGATCGGAATTGGTTCCATTCACCGCGACGGTAAGTGAGATGGTCAAAGTTGCTATAGCCTGCGGGCTAACAGAAATATCTAACGACATTTGTACGGGATCAAATTCCTGTCTGGTGCCTTCATACTGCAGTGGCTGCCGCAAAATCGAAATCTCTTGAAAGAACAATCTATCCGTCGAATCAATGAGGGCTGCGGTTGCAAGCAGATTCACACCCATGAACTTCGAACAACTGCTACCGTATCGAAAGTTTTCGGTCCTAGATGCGACGTGGAGCCTAGCAGCCTCACCATTGCGACTGGTTGTTGCGCAACCTGATTCATACTCGGCGCCCTAAAGTTACCGAAGTAATCTCGCAAAGTCATGCAAGCACATCACAGTCGGCATGGGCCGCTGGTCGGCCGGCAGCCTGTGATTTCGGCAGCGTCCTTCCGCAACATGACTGAACAGCCGTGGCTATATATGGATCACCCTTGTCCCTTCGCGGCTCCTTTGGCTAATAACCGACATGGTTGGTGTAACCTTGGAAATGATGCTAGCAGAGCACGTGATTGACGTCCCCCAAACCCCCATCATATTTCCAGTTGAATCCAAACGTCCACCCCCACTTCTTCGGCTACTTCGGTACATTCCACTTGACTTATTATGGCATGCACGGCGCACCAATCACAATCGACTGTCTGCGAGACTACCGACACCAAGTAGCCGCTCGCACATTGCGCACTCTGATTGGACAGTTCGGCTATCAGATGAACGGAGTGCGAGTCTGAAGATGGAGCATGTAACCTCAAGTTTGTCGTCATTTACAGTCCCCAGCGCGAAACTTGTTGTATCATCCATCCACCTGCATCCTTGAAGGAAGCAAATTACTTCGCGCAATATACCGAAATCGGAAGCCAGTTCTGCCATCGAGAAGCGATAATGCTTTCGAAGTTCCGAAGCGATATCCCCAGCATCAGGCGCCCGATGTACAAACAGACCCGGAAATCGGATTTCAATCCAAGCCGGCAAAATTGTCTCCGCTCAGTCGAGCTCATCAAAATCTTTGTGCTTGGAAGGGTACCTGGACCTTCACCGCACGTGACGTTGAATTCGATAAACGTGGTGATGTGCATTTTACAAACTCTTGCACACCTAGATCCACTTGATACCCGACAGCCAGGCCTTGACTGTAGCCACTTTCTCAATAGGTTACGCCTGGCCACTCCCGTCTCGCATAATTTCTAGGAAGACTTAGTGGTAACAATTGACGAGAAACACCGTCATCAGTCTCCAAGGCTTTAGCGTCCGAAAAGTATACACTGCGCATTCGGCTGTTCATCGGGCGCCCAAGTCAGCATCTTTGAACGATCGTCTGTAAAGCCATGCTATGAATGGTCTTGCATGGCTGTATCTCAGTAATCTTGGTCAATTGCAAGACTTAAGGATTCGACTAGACTTTGTCAAACACGCATCAAGTACAGCCCCTTGTGGTGTCCGACTGTCCTTTCTGGAAGCTCTTCCGTACTTGAGTCGATGAGATTCCTGTGGATCCTGAATCCCTTCAACGCCTTTGGTTGGGACCATTATGCAGGAACACCTAGTTCCAATCCGTCTGACAACCTGACTCTTGGAAACATCCATGGCTCAATATGTTCAGTCGATTCGCGCGCCATGGAACGATGTTACGGTTGTAGTCGAGCACTATAGTAGTGTTGAATCAGCAGCAGACAGATGGAAAGAACCTGCTACCCAGACATTCAGGAAATCCCCATCCTGAAATCCATGGGACGCCAAATGTGAATACAAGTCGATGATTGACACCGACACAGGTGTCCACTGCCAGATCAGACCGCCATGGGCCTGTTCCGATGCGAATCCCGAAAAGGCAATACCCGAACTTAGTATCATCGAGGCTGTGTGTGGAACGCATGCACCTGTAGTACGCTAACTTCAATCGACGTGGGCGATGTCCCAACCAGATCGTGTGGAGTTCCTTCATTAATGGCCGAATTCAGATGGAGACATACCGGGGACATATAGTGCCTACTGCATCAGGTAAGCTCTTTCAAAGGGCATATTGCGATGTATTTCACAGCGAGGTTTCACGTACTCCGAGTACATCGGCTTCGCTAAGCCTTGCACTGCAAGCGGAGTATCGACAGCCTGTTTCATCCTTCAAGCATTCTACATGTGCTATATGGACATGCAAGCACGTACTGTGGTCCCGATCCTTCCTACGTATCGCCAAAGCGTGGACAACCAAGACACCACGAGTCCTAGAAGGCCAACAATCAGCGGCGATTCGATTGTTCAACTTCTGCATAGCCTCGCATTGCATGAACGGCAACTAGGCTAGCATCTATCGCCGGTCGACTCCTATGAAAAAGGCGACCAACTCAACTGCTCCTTTGGACTAGGATTGATCTGCAGAGTGAAAGTACCCCATGGAGAATAGGCTCAAGCTTCCCGACATCCCTCGAGTACCACGCGGGAAGGCGTCAAGGGTAGGCGGACGTCGTCGGGTTGTTTCTAGCCGACAGTACCAACATCTTCCGATAGACTTTGTCACCTGTTCCAACTACACGGTCATCAAAGCGCTGAGGTAGTGCAATTAGTTGTATATCCGAAGCCTCACGGGAATTTCGACTATGTCGGACACATCGGTAAATTCGATCGCAGCGATGTATCACGCTGTGCGTGTGTTGTGGGTCGGGTAATGACGCATAGCGGGTGTAGGGACGCGTCGCCTGAGCTTGCAACGATGCATGTTCGAGAATAGCAAAGGATGGTCTCAAGATTCAGCAAACCTGTTCGACCAAGACACATCGCAATTCCTTCAAGCGAGGCACATTTCACTAAGTGGAGATGTATGTCTACTCCGGTCCATCGAGAGCATATTGCAATGAAGTCACAAGTGACACGCAAAGCTAGCCCAACGAGGTGACTGTGCAAAAGTTGAATGCGAGAACACGCGTTGCACGAGCTATGAACGGCACTTTCCATCCGTTGAGCAGCCGACTTCCAGCACTCCCTTCAATTATGCTCGGTAGAGACACCTCCATAACATTCATGATCCTCAAGTCTTCAGTCACTCTGCATACAAGTCCCACATTTGTAAACATTATATCTCAAGCATACAATAGAAACATTGATCACAAGCACCAAACACATCACAAGAGTATCATCCACGTATCACGCCCTGGGCTCCGCAACTACGACGTAACGTCTAACTTCTACATGTAATATCCACATCTTCCAGAAGCGCCAAACATCATGTGCCCACAAGGAATAATACTTGCTATATAACAATCAAATGCAATCACCTCACGCCCTTGCTACTAGCGAACAAGCCAGCATCATGACCCAAGATCGAGCTCTATGATGCAGCACCTACCAGCCAAAGTACGAACCAACCCATACGTCACTATTTGACATCAATAAGCATACTTCAACGCTCCATAGCTGCTAAGAAGAGGTGTCAAAAATATGGATATTAGATTCGAGACAGATCTGGAACTCAAAGTAATAAAGTAGGACGGTGCGGATGAGCGCACTGTCATGTGAGATTTCATTTACTGTGGTTTGGAAGAAGATGGCCATACTCTTGGGACCATTTGGATAAAGAGGTATGTTTAGATGCGGAGAGTGGCGCTGTTTTCGAGAGTCTTTTATGAGGATTGATTTAGTTCGCAGACATTTGCAAGATTCAGGTATTGGCGAAATAGTCTGTTCATGCAACTTAGAAGAAAGCTGGAGTGAGGGGGGACACAGTCATTGCTGGCTGAGATTGAGGAAGCCGTTATGCACCTTAGTGACATTCAGCGTTTCCCTGGTAAATGATCTACTACTATAGCATCTATCTCAGCCCGATGATAATAACAGTATAAATTAGAGCGCGATCATTTTTTTCTTGGTGTACCATTATTCTGCGGCCCATACACATCTCCATAGCCTTTTCCTCATGCGCATCCCCATCCGATAGCCATATATCAGTCCCACAGAAACTCATTCGACGTTGAAGAAACAGTATTTGCAAAAGAGGGTATTCCACTAATTTCATCCTACGCACAGCTGAACTACCACCAACACCTCCCCTTTCCCCTCTTCTATCCCATCCGATCCCTCACTTCTCAATCGCCCCCAACGCCCTCCTAAACGTCTCCACCAACTTCCCCGTCTCCTCCAATCCCACACTAAACCGTATCAGATCCGCCTCTACGCCCCATTTCGCACACTATCAATACGTTAGCAGACGTTCCATCTCTCGCACACCCTCTCGCACATCCTCTCTCAGACCTCGAAACTCAAAAAAAAGGAATAAATCAACATACCCACTCCAACTCCCCATAATGCGCCAAAATCACATACGGCGAGCTGAGGGTGAAATTCGTGCCGAGACTCGGTCCCTTGACCGTATCCAGGGCATCAAAGAACGCAACTGCATCTTGTCGTTCGTAGAAGGTGGCGGACAAGAGGCCGCCGTAATTGCCCTTTGGGTTGCGGCATTTTTCGTAGTTGGCGCGGGTTGGACTGGTTTTGGGGTAGTTTACTTGTTTGACTGTGATGTTGATGTTAGTAACTAGTTTGGGTGGGAGGAGAATAGGAACGGTTTGAGAGGGACAGGGGGATGTGGCGTACCACGTGGATGAGCGCTGAGTACGTCGCAAATAGCTTCGGCGTTGGCGCCTATACGCTCGATGCGCGAGACGAAGTCGCGGCTGTTGCGTTCGAGGAATATGCTGTCTTCGGCCCAGTGGTTGTCGACGTAGTCTTGGTTCCAGATCGCCTTGAGTTTGGGATAGTTCTTTGTCTTGGGGTTGAGGATGAGCCTGTGTCGTGATCAGTACAATCGCCATGCTTGATGAATAATAGAGACATACCCTCCTCCCATGACATTACTGTCGCCACTGAACACCTTCGTCAAACTGCTCACCACGACGTCTGCGTATGGTAGTACGTTGACGTTGATGAAGTTACCCACACTCTCGTCGACGACTACGCAGAAGTCGTATTTGTCTGCCAGATTTCGTATGCGCTCGAGATCTGGAGTTCGTAGAAGCGGATTCGATGGGAACTCTGTGAAAAGTGCCATGATTCGCTCGCCACTTTCGAGGCGCTTTTCGAGAGTGTCAAGCTCTTCTGACGAGCCGAAGCCGTAGAATGTTGAGCCGACACCAAACTTCTCTGTGATCTTCAGGGTGTCGATATATGGGAATCTGTACGTGCGAATGAGTATAGTGAAAAGTCAAAGGGATAACGTGCGTACCCGAACACAACAGCCTCCAGTGGGCCCTTGGCTTGCATGATGTTTCGATGTGTGTTGAAGATAGAGCTCATTCCCGTGGGATACAGATAGACATCGTCCTCAGAAAAGCCTGGGACATTCCTGGTTGTCGCTGTCTCCATATCCAACGCAAGAGCCTCAGTCAAGCCAACGTCCGCCGTTAATGATCCAGCTATCCTCCTCCGAATGGCTAGTTTTGCGTTCTTGGTCATTGCGAGATTGAGATTGCGGCCGAACCTCTCTTCGACGAACTGCACTGGGTCCTGAACCTCGCCCTCTGTTGACCCATTCATGCTGTCAAAGTCGACGGACGTCTTCTTTTGATATCTTCGTGGTCCCTTACACACCCGCGGCGAAGATGGTTTTGTTTCGATCAGGGTCGACGGTTCGACGAGGAGGCCTTCTCGAAACAGGGCGAAGCAGTATTCAGCTCTGCGACTTGAGACGCCTTCTCCAGAATGTTGCCAGAATTGCTTGGCGACGCTGAAATGTTCTTTCGGATACAGAATAGCTGAAATTCGTGGTGAGATGATTGCCAACTCTTCTGACCGTTCCTTCTCCGCTGCTGGCACTAAATCGAGGATACGGATCTGCGTGCCCTCGGGTACACGTTTCGACATGAAGTCCCGACCTCTTGAAGCAGTGAGATGTGTAGGAAACAACATGGCTGCTTCATTTTCAGTTCCGTATTGCTCTGCTATGGCTGCAGAGAAAGCCTGGATCTGTTTGTGTATGAAGAATCTAAGCCTGGTGTCAGTGGCGCTCACATGACTATTTCACAACACATACCTAGGATAACCAGTCTTCATCTTGCTAATGACCCACTCCTCGCCCTCTTCGTATCCCACGTTGGCCCGCCATGTGGGTAGCGAGACACTTACAGCCTATGCTACATTAGTCTGGAAAAGGCCAGTACAAAAAGCTGACATTTGACATGAACGCACGTGCTCCGTAGACGGCGGTAGACTCTCTCCGACCTCGACGTCGTTTTCCAGCACCATCGGCGACATTTCAATCAGATTTAAACGTGTGTTGTGGGATAAAGATAGGTCGTAGGTGAGCGCCAACTACTCAAAGGGCAGGGCAATCAATTATATCGCCTCAATGACTCCTGCCAACGGCAAACTGGTGGAGACTTTACCCACTAGAGCGATATCGGCAATTGCGACACCAGCACTCGAGACCTGCATTGAGCTTATCGATAGGACCCAACGCACGGTCCCCACCTTAACCTTAATTCTGTACTAAGTAACACGAGAGCAGTAAACAGACGTCCAACATGGACAACTTGACACCGTCTGATCTCTTCTCGCCGTCGAAAGCCCGCCAGCAGCGCGCACAGGCTCAGGACTGGGCACACATAGACTCATGGCTGTCGTACAAGTACTCTGGCCGCTCAGTGCCGACCTTCGAGCGCAACGAAGAGACGCTCAAAGTACTGCGCGAGCTCTCCATGGCGAACGAGCGCGCAGATGAAGAACGCGCTGTAATTGAAAGAGTCGAGCGAGAAGCTTTAAAGGAGCTAGACGAGGTAAATGACCCTACCATACCGACATACGAAGTAGTACGAGCAAAAGCTCACAAACGGTAGGTCTCAACATCCCCCCCCTCGACCTCCCTCCTCTCGCACCTCACCTCCAGCTTGACACTCTCGGGCTCCCAAGCCCTCGCCGCGCTCTCCTCCACCGCCGTCGCGCTCAATACCCACGCCTCGGACCCCGAAACCATCGCCCACGCTCTCGTCCAACATACCATCACGTCGCAGAACCTGAGCACCCAGCTCGCGCACATCGAGACGCTGCAAGCGTACTTGACAAAGCAGCAATCTTTGATTCGCGCACAACTCGGTCATCTGCAGAGTGAGCCGGCATTCACGCCGCCTGCGAATCTGCAGCGCCAGACGGCCGATCAGACGCGGCAGACAAAACACCTGCGTACGAAGATTAGGGAATATGAGGATAAATTGGCGTCGTTACAATCAACGCAGTCGCGGAACATGACGCCTGCTTCGAAGCAGATTGGGTCTGCGGAGGCGATTGCGGACATGTTGGAGCATACGCGGGTGTTGGATGAGATAAGGGGGCGGGTGGAGGTGTTGGAGAGGGAGGTAGGGCAGTATGCGGGGCTGCCAGCTGAGAGGGAGGCGGCGAGGAAGGAGGTGAATGCATTGGAGGTGAGGTTGGATCTAGGGAGACGGCAGAGGGATGAGTTGTTTGAGGGGATGATTGGGCAGGGGAAGTAAACATATGATAATTATCACGACGTATACCACGTATTGTATTCCCATGCTGAATTCGAACATCTCAACGTCAAAGTAGGACTACAAGCCACCAAAAATATGTCGCACCCACCCCCTCTCACACACGCCACCACCGATCAAGCAGCGCATGCCGTCCGCGTCCAACCGTCCTCACCACACCCCGCCGCAGCGCAACAGGCTCAAGTGCAGACACAAGACAAAAAGAGGAAGAGATTCAAAGAGTGCACGCACCGCACGGCATTCCGAACGATCCTGTCTTCTCCTTGCCGCGAGGCTCGGGTACTAGGAGTGCGTTGGCGACCGTGATCGACGCTGTTCAATCTATCGCGAGGCTATACTGAGCAGCAGGAATGGGTCTGGTCGCTGAGCTCCACCTTAGGCCGCGAAGGCATGGCATCACATCATGAAGGGAGGGATGGGGACATGGGAGAAGGAAAGAATTGGTCACCACTGAAAGTGAATGGTGTCGATTCCTTTCCACAGATCTGTATCGGGGATTTACTGGGATATCAAACGCATTAGAATCTTGCAAGGGCGACGAGGCTGGTGTGATCAAGCTGCGGAGGATGCAAAGAGGACTTTGCGGGGATTGCCGAGTGTCAGACTCTTCGACATGGCGCCGCTGTTGTCCATGCCCTCTAGAAGTCTGTCCATGCCGCCGAGGTCGAGCTCGCCATGCGACAGCAAGGCTTGGTCGGTCCTCATCGCTTCGTCGTAATCTGCTTGATCTTGTGCAAACATCGAGTTGAAGTCTCTTCCGAGAGATTGAGCTGTGTTGGTGTTGATGATCAGGCGGTGTTCGGCTGAGATGAGGATATCTCGAGGTACAGCCATCCGCGACGCCTGTGACGTGGTGTCGAATTGCGACAACGAGGTAATGGACTCTCCATGGAGAGAGACATCTTGAATCTGTGAAATACTGGGACTGGGCAGCGAGTTTCCATTGCCTGCTGATGCGGTGCGAGCCCAGAACTTTGATACATCCGCAATTCTGTAGATTTCGCGGCCGTACCAAATTATGGCCGAGTCCTCTACTTCGGCTCCGTTCGCGGAGAACAAGGATGCGACTGAGATACCGCCTCGTGGCGTGACGGCGCTGATGGATGGACTGCCTTGGAACAGAGATTCCTCCTTTCGCCGACGTGTGTTGGGGGTCATGGGGGCGAGCGAGCTACGGCCGCCTCTCTTCGGACTCGAAGCACCACCAGCATTGCTGTCCTTCTCCGAAGTGCCCACATAGCCACGTAGGGAGAATGCTGACTGATCTGCAGGAGGACTGGGACCTGTTCGGTCAATATCCCAGATACCCCACTCACCGTCAGCGAGCAAGGCTATGATGTGGCGACCGTCGGAGACCCATGAAGCATCGATGATGGGCTTGCGAGCAGCTAGCGCCGTTGGTACAAGTGCTTGGTTCTTTACATTTTCGAAAGCTGATCTGAAGATGCGGACGAAAGCGCCCGGTTCGCCTTGATGATGATTTGCTTGTCGTTTGCGGTGGTTGGAAGCAAAGATATCGTAGATGCGCGCAGTACCCGTCGAGTCGGTGATGAGTAGCTGTGAATGGCGGCGCTTTGGGTACGATGCCGTATTGAACATGACGCGAGAAGCGGGTTTGCGCAGCGTTACGGTCTTTTGTGGAGCGATGGGATGTGTGACGGTCAGTGATGCCTCGGCGAGCTGGAATCGCCAGAACTTGAGCAGGCCCCCAAGCTCAGCGGAATGTGAGGCAACGAGCAAGTCGAATGCTTCCTCGCCCCGGTTCCGCGACTGCGAACGAGTCGACCGTGCGCGAGTCTGGAGGGCATTTGTGGCCTGCTCGCCATCCACGTCCATGTCGTCCTCAGAACCGTCCTCTGCGCTCGAAGCATTCCTCGACGTCCATGACATAGTGATGCCCCTTGGTATGCTTTGGTGTCCCATGACCTTGACTATCTCTTCCCCAAATTGTGACTTTGCGCTTTGCGGCTTCGCCTTGGCGGCGTCCGAGGGAGGACTCAACGGCAAAGTGATGACCCGCACCGTGCAGTCGGCACAAGTCACTGCAAAGACCATCTTGTTCGAGAAGATGGCGGGAATTGTCTCTGCGGGTCGGAGGGACGAGACAGTTGGTATTTGAGGTACAGCAATATGCAGGACCTCGGTGTTGAGGGCGAGGCGCAAGTGTTGTATGAAGGACGGATATGGCTGGTCTGGATCGAGCTCTTCCTCGTCATCTTCAAACTCGGCCTCTGCGACTGGCTGCGACTCAGCTTTCGCGGGCTCTTCGTCGTCAGAGTCGATAATCATGATGGCATCGTTGCTTGCGCCGTTGACTTTGGCTGGCTTCGCGGCCTGCGCAGGCGCTGCTTGCGCTTCCTTCAGCGGCCGTCCGCCCCTCCAGGCGATGCCCACGCCCGTCTCGTGGCCGTATAGGAGGATAGTCGAGCCATTGGGGGCTTTGGCGGGATATATCGTGGCATCGCGCACTCGTTGCGGCAGCTCGTATCTTGTAATGGGTGGTTAGCTTGCATATATTGTTCGAGTATATCGACTTACCTGAGCTGAGTGGTTTTGCCTCTACTGGAAACGATGGGCTTCATGGTGGAGCTGTGGTCGAGCTCCGTAGCCCGGTTGCGGTGGTATGTGTTTGTGCAGTGAGTCGGGTCGCGGCGAGGTCTCGAAATTCTGGGGAAAGCGCGTTCCACCAAAACAGCTGATCGCGCGTCACTTCGAATCGCAGGTACGCGCCCCGCAAACAAGACCTTTTTCTCTCACCACGCCCGCGACTACACATGTTCGCCTGCAAAACTTGCTCATAATGCGCCTCGAGCCTCCGCATGGCATCCCTTCGCTCGATCGGGGTCCACAAGCCCGCTGCATTGCAGTACCTCATCTCCGAGTCCATTCTGAACAACGATAGCACCGAGCGCGATTATGTCTGGGACACATACGCCCAGGACAGCCCAGATGGGCCTACCGACGAAGTCGTCAGCACAGAATATCACGTGGTCTGGTCGCGGGGAGGCATTGTGCGCAAGGCCTTCAGCTTCGACATTGAGAAACAGAGGGTTATACAAGCGCTGTTGACCTGGTTTCCTGTCGAAGTGACCGGCCAAACCACAGCTGGGACTCTGGGCGCTGTCGAGTACAGCGGCAAGGACCAATCCAAGAGTTTTCTGACGCAGGGTACACAACCAGCGGCGGACCCAAATGCTACCACTGAGCCTTCGCCTTCCACAACAGAAGTACGAGCTCGGGCACTCGTCGTCATCTTGCGGTCACAAGCCCACATCTTCTTCCTCTCCGGCACCACTCATGTCATGCACCTGCCATTCGAAGTGGACAGGGCCTTTCCTGCGGCTCGGGGTGTTGTTCTGCAGAGGAAGATCGCATCTGAACAGCCTGTGGCTCCAAGCCCGCAAGCACTTACTGCCCCACCAAACTCCTTCATGACCAACAACCAGTCGTTTCTCTCACAAAATCTCTTCCAGAGCTTCTCACAGACGTTCTCACAACCAGCTCGCCGTCATGGCTCGTCTTTAGGAGTGTCGCGGCTCGGCAAAGGCCGCCTCTCTGGGTCCAACGGCTATCTCGATGGCTTAGGACAGATGGCTTTGCCCGCGACGGACGGCTTGCCCAGGGTGTACTCTCTTACTGATCCTCTTTCCAACCTGGGTCTCGTAGTCGACGTGCACGCGGGCGGCGTGAGGGGCGGTCTACTGACGACCCACGGCTCAGGTCATCGACGGCTGGAAGCCATCGACAAGGCCGAAGAAGTCATATATGTCTCTCCTCAGAATGAAGTAGTCTTTGATCGCAGTGGTAACGATAAGCCGCTTCTGCTAGTTGTCACAGCCAATCACGAGACAAATGTATTTACCATCTGGTCTGCAGCTTATCTCGAGCCAAAATCAATATCAGCGTCACGAAAACACAATGTGCCTTTGCCGATCACCAAATACCGACGACGCAGCTCATACGGCGCAACTGCACCAGGAACCGGCGCCACAACACCAGCCATCCGCGGTGCCGAACGATTCAGAGAGAGTTTCGGAGGTAAGACGCGAAGCAAGACTCAGCCTCCGTCTTTCAAAGGAGCTTCTCTAGGCAGGGGTCGTCTCACAGACGAGGCAGTCGAAGAGGCACTTGCTTCTCAATTGAATCCCGAATCCGAGATCGTGCGACAACCAAAGGAGTCAAGGCGCGTTAGCGGGCTGTTGTCTCGAGCAGAGCTCTCCACGAGTTTTGACAAGTCAGCATTTCAAGACCTAGCCACACAGCGCACAAGCCTGGGGGGTAGCTTCTCCGCAAGCTTCGGTGCCAGTCAAAGAAGCCGACACTCGATGGGAAATGATAGAACCAGCTTTGGTGGATTCTCGCAGTCTCGTCAACGGGCCTCCACCCCTGGTAGCATTACGTCTCGCATGAGTCTGGCGGCCTCCATTGACGACACTCTCGACGACGTCATGGACGAGGACACATTTGACACGATCGAAGATTACGATGAGCTTGACGATCTCTTTGCGCCTCCGGACGCTGCCAATGATCCGCAGCCGACTGATGGTCTCCACAAAGAAATGGTGATGAGTGTTGTGGCAGAGATTCCGGCAACTCAACATCTCAAGAGTGGCTTGTTCGCGCTCAGCGACCCAAGTGTAAGCTCTCAGGTATGTTCTAGGACCACATTTACTGGACCGTGCCAAGGACGGTCGCTAATGTTAGCATACAGGAACAGCCACGGTCGAGGGTCCTGCCACTTCGAGCGCCATTCAACTCGGCAACACTCCATGAGCGAAAATTGTATCTATACATCTCGCATGATTCCCTGGCCAACCCTCTGGAGTGTGAACTCAGCGTGACGCGAAAACGACTGTCACCCACTGCGTCAGCGTCTCAACCTCGCGCAGTTCGTGCTGCACCAAGATATGCTTGTGTGCCCAGATATATAGATGTGCGACCCCTCGCCGGCACACTAGACTTGGTAAAGGTTTGCGATGGTCATGTTGAACGCATCGCGCTACTCTCTTCACCAGATCCAAGCAAGCCATGCTTAGCTCTGGCGGCAGGGTGGGGAAATCACTTGCCACAAGGTTACTCCCTAGGACAGCTGAAGCTCTTCGATCCGTATGGCATCCTTAAACAGGACCAAGCAAGAGCAACCGCTGGACTACATCGAACAATTGCAGCTGTGCCGCCTTTACAGAATGTTGTCTCGCCTGGACCAAATGGCAGACTCGAAATCGTCGATGGCGCATATCGAAGACATGGCATCCAGATCCGCTTAGAGCCGTCCGACGGCTTCGTTGCAGAGCTCTTTTGCGTGCTTTCGACTGTTCTTCCAAACTATACTGGTGATTTCCTGTTGGAGATCTGGTGGCATATGCGCAAACTGATGCAAGACAAAACCAAGGAGCAGTCCAGTCTGGATTGGCATGCTTTTGTCGCTACGTTATTCACGCTTGCCGTATCGTTCGTCGAGGAGAAGTCCAGAAAGACAAGTAGTCGCACAAAACCGAGTCAAAGACGTAGCTCGGGTCGGCCCTCTAGCCAGGCCAAGCCTGATGAAGCAATCGATGATGAAGATTCGAGCTGGCATCTCATGTGTCTTCGCCAGGCTTCGCAGAACCAGGCGAAGAGCTGGTCAGCTTCCCCGTGGACCTGGGCGCTACAGACGAGTCCCGCATCCACTACTATGAGCCCACCATCTAGGCGCACTTCACAGCAGACGGCAAGTGTCTCGCAAAAGATTCATGTCAAGGACCACATGATTTCGGAATGCATTGAGGCTGCGCGAGACTTTATGCAATCTCCAATAGGTAAAGCCACGGACGATCACTGGAGGCGACTATCTCATTCCGACAGGCAAGATCTTCGTATAGCATCGCTCTCCGAGGTCACTGTCACTCTTCACCTATTTCGCGAAGAGCGGAAGCTCGACACACTGTGTCAGGACTTCGTCGGCACCCAGCCTCGCAACCTTGCGCCAGTATTGGCTCAGCTAGGCCACTGGCTGCGATGGGATGGGTGGACCTGGAGACCGGGCGGGTTCTTCGACCTCAACGGAGCATCTGAAAAAGACTGGAATTACGAAAGTTCCGTCTTCAGCTCCAAAGTGAAATTGCATCCTCAACCATGGCATGCGCCGCCATCTGTTCTTGAGTGGCTTGGTACGGTAGCTGGCTCTCACCATTACTTGCCCTTTCCGACCCTCGCTAAGCTCATACGGGATTCCAAAGCTTCACCACACTCATCGATTAACATTGACGAGATCATAGCCAGTGTCACACCACGGACGGTTGCCCTGCACCGATTCTTCCGCGACCTAGATCCAGCCTCAAGCCCGCGCAAGGTAGTAGAGCTCATTGAGACTTGCGGAATTGATGCAGACATGCTGGCTACTCTTCCTGAAGCCGCCAAAGCGCCGCTCATGGAGGCTATTACTCGTTGCCAGGCAAATCCACCCACGGTCTGGTCGAGCTCTCTCCTCAGATTGGTGCAGCGAGAAGATCTCGATCTGACGGTGACGGGAAGCGGTGATGTAGCTAGCGAAGCACATGCCAGTCTCCCTTCGTCAGGTACCTTACGCGATGTCCATACGATATGTCAAGCAACTGCCCGGTCCGAGCCAATTCAACTATCTGCCGAGGTCGATCGACATTACATCACAAGACTCATCTTCCGCGAGGACAGACGTTTCATGGAGGCTTATGCACTGCTTGAGCCTTTGCGTCAGACTGTTGCAGAGTATCGAGCAGATAGCAGGGCGGATGAAGCAGCGATACTGGAAGGCCAAAAGATCCAAATGCAGTGGGTCATGGTCCGCACCTTCTCCCTGCCGGTTGGCAGTTCCATGATCAAGTTCAGCAGCAGGAAACCTTTGCTCACCGAGGTATATCCCCTGTATGGATTCTCGACATCATGTCTGATGAAGCCGATGGGGAACGTTGTTACCGCCGAACGCCAAAATTATTCTGAAGAGAAGTACTTTTGGGCGTTCTTCAATGCAGGCGCTGCTGCAGGTTTGAGTATCTCACGCGATGCGCAAGGCATCGATACATCGTGGATCATGTACAACAAACCAGCAGAGTTGACCAACAAACATGCTGGCCTGCTACTCGGACTTGGACTGAACGGGCACCTGCGAACCATTGCCAAGTGGTTGTCTTTCAAGTACCTGACACCCAAACACACCATGACCTCGGTCGGCCTACTACTCGGCTTGTCGGCTTCTTTCATGGGTACAATGGACACCCTCGTCACCCGTCTATTGTCAGTGCATGTTACCCGGATGTTGCCACCGGGTGCAGCCGAGCTCAACCTTTCGCCGTACACGCAGACGACAGGCCTGATGGGCATCGGCTTGCTGTATTATAATACCCAACATCGGCGAATGAGCGAAGTCATGCTGTCTGAGATAGAGCACGTCGAGATCCCTGATCCTTCGGAGCCGCCAGACTCACTCCGCGATGAGGCTTACAGGCTAGCGGCTGGCTTTGCTTTGGGCTTCATCAATTTGGGCAAAGGAAAGGACCTACGCGGACTACATGATATGCGGATCGTTGAACGATTGCTGACCGTAGCGGTGGCACCAAAGCAAGTGGACATTGTCCATATTCTAGACCAAGCAACTGCAGGAGCCGTCATCGCCATCGCTCTCATCTTCATGAAGACACACGACAGACTCGTCGCCAACAAGATCGATATCCCTGACACACTGCCCCAATTCGACTACGTCAGGCCCGACATCTTTCTCCTACGTACACTAGCAAAGCACATCATCATGTGGGACAACATCTCTGCCAACGACGACTGGATCCGCGCAAACCTGCCCACGGAATACCGCCCTGACTTTGACATGAAGCACATCTTCAAGCTGCGAACCGAGCAGATGCCCTTCTATAACATTCTCGCAGGTCTCTTGTGGAGCGTCTCCCTCAGGCATGCCGGCACAGGTGACGTCCAGGTTCGGGACTTTCTCCTCCGCTATCTCGACCAGTTCATCCGGATCACGAAGTTGCCTGCGCTACGCTACGATGCCAAACTAGCTCGCAACACTGTGCGCAATTGCCAAGATCTACTCGCCCTCTCTGCGGCTACCGTCATGGCAGGAACAGGTGATCTTGACGTCTTCAGGCGCCTGCGAGGTCTCCATGGACGTGTTGGGCCTGATACGCCGTATGGCTCGCATCTGGCTGCGCACATGGCGTTCGGCACGCTCTTCATCGCGGGCGGGACGCAAACGTTCAGTCGTTCAAACAAGGCGATTGCGTCACTCATTTGCGCCTTCTACCCGCTCTTCCCCATGGACGTGCAAGATTCCAAAGCGCATCTCCAAGCATTCCGCCACTTCTGGGTCCTCGCCGCCGAGCCCCGCTGCCTCGTTGTGCGCGACGTGGATACAGGGCGCGCAATCTCCATGCCCATGACACTCCACCTCGTCAACTCCAAATCCGAAGCCAACACGACGAGGACGGTAGTTGCGCCCTGCCTCCTCCCCGAACTCTCCGACATCTCCCGCCTCGAAACATCCGACACGTCCTTCTGGCCCGCCACCCTCGACTTTGCACACAGCAAGGCTCATCGTCTAGCCTTCTCGCGCAACCAGACGCTGTTAGTAAGGAGGCGAAGCGCAGCGGATACGGATAAATCGACCTTCTCAGCTACATTGTCCGCGCTCAACGACGCGCAATCATTTCGCGCCGCACACTTACTATTCCACTGGATCTTCACACTCCCCTCCTTGTCGTCTCTCATATCAAAGGCAGACCAGGGCTCCATCCTGCCGAACGAGGGAAGCAGTAAGGCGATGCTGGATGAGATGAGCGGCGTGGTGGAGAGTAGGCTTGTGCTTAGGCGGTTGGCGGGGAGTCATAAGCTCGAGGAACTGAGGGAGTTGAGGGGCGTGTTTGAGTGGGCGGAGGGGGTGGTGGGGAGTGGGGATGGGAGGGTGAGGTGGCTTGGAAGAGAGGTGGTGGAGGCGGTTAAGGCG